>OZ038512.1:27341194-27466194 GCA_964036315.1 Acanthosepion esculentum | reverse complement strand
ATCTATCTATCTATCTATCTATCTATCTCAGTCTGTTCATATGTATGTATGTATGTATCTGTTCACATCTATTTCAATCTGTTCATATCTATCTAAATCTGTTCATATCTATCTATCTATCTATCTATCTATCTATCTATCTATCTATCTATCTCAATCAGTTCAATATCTATCTATCTATCTATCTATCTATCTATCTATCTATCTATCTATCTATCTATCTATTTTTATTGGCATTCTTTTGTTTAATCGAGTATATATTTTTTGTCGAAAAGACGTCTCCGCCCATTAGTGCAATCGTTAGGCGAATATGAATTATTATCTTTGGACTTGAAATGAAGGAGACATGGTCAAAAGCCAGTCGAAGATTTTCTTCTTTCTTTTTTTTTTTTTCTTTTTTTTTTTGTTAACTGCAACGACTCCAAAGACAGTTTTCTTTAATTATTTGCTGAATCTCTTCCCGAAATGTGTTTAAAAATCCAAAATTGTTTTTCGGCATTTCACTGAACCCAATGCCTGGCTTTCATTAAAAGAGATCAGAAATCTTTTTTTTTTCTAATTAAATAATGATCAAAAGTAATATGTGACCCCTTTTAAACTTAGGGTTTCTGAAACTCTTTTATCTGCATTTTTTATTTCTTTATTTTTTTTCGGAATTTCCTTCTTTACTTCCGACATTTCCATTTAATTACGATCGAGCGTGTAATTTTTTATTTTTATTTTTGTTTCATTCATAATCATTCACATTTCTCTAAAGGAGTTCCTGTCAACGAAATTCATTAGATTAAGATGAATTTCATCCGTTTCGTTTTTCTTTTGCATCTAGCAGACTTGCGTCAGTTTTGACATACCTTTTCAGTAAATTTCCGTAACCTTCTGCCAAATTCTTGTACGGAGGAACAAGTTCTGAGAATGTTTCGGTTAAGATATTTAGTTGTTCCTTGAGATTTATCATTTTATATTGAATCAGATGGTCATGTGTTCATTTCGCATAGCGAGCAGTGAAAGCCCCGTACGCTGTTTCGGGCTTACGGCAACATCACGTTGGAAAAACTGCTTCCTGTACGATCAGCATTGTCAAGCCTGGTCAGTATCTAGATGGGTGACCGCTTGGGAAGACCAGGGACTGTAAGCTTGGATGTGCGGGTAGGATAATTGATAATTGTTATTTGGAAAGACGAGTTCCAGTTCCCGTTGCGTTAAGGATATTCAATTAAGCGCAAAATAAATTTTGGGAAAGGCATGAATCCACCTCTTCCCTTCCAGATTTGAATGAATTAGTAAGACGTCTAACACTAAACTTGTTACTATCTCCAAAAAAAGAGGAAAACATTGTTGCAATCTGAAAATATTTTCTGCCTTTAAATAGCCTACAAAATGTTGATTCATAAAAGAAAACAATAAATAATGACAGTGAGTTCTGGTTTGGTTAATTAAACCCCCAAAGATTTAATCTGGTTTGGTTAATTAAACCCCCAAAGATTTAATCTGGTTTGGTTAATTAAACCCCCAAAGGATTAATTTGGTTTGCTTAATTAAATGCCCAAAGGGTTAATCCGGTTTGGTTAATGAAACCCCCACAGGGTTAATTTGGTTTGGTTAATTAAACCGCGAAAGGTTTAATCCGGTTTGGTTAATTAAACCACCAAAGGATAAATCCGGTTTGGTTAATTAAATGTCCAAAGGGTTAATCAGGTTTGGTTAATTAAACTCCCAAAGGGTTAATTTGGTTTGGTTAATTAAACCCCCACGGGTTAATTTGGTTGGTTAATTAAATGCCCAAAGGGTTAATCCGGTTTGGTTAATTAAAACCCAAAGGGTTAATTTGGTTTGGTTAATAAATGGCCAAAGGGTTAATCTGGATTGGTTAATTAAAGCCCAAATGGCTTAATATGGTTTGGTTAATTAAACCCACAAAAGGTTAATCTAGTTTCGCTAATTAAAACACCAAAGGGTTAATATGGCTTGATTAATTAAACCTCACAGGGTTAATCTGGTTGGTTAATTAAGACCTAAAGGGTTAATCTGGTTTGCCTAATTAAATGTCAAAAGGGTTAAGATGGTTTTGTTGATTAAACCCCCAAAGGGTTAATCTGATTTTGTTAATTAAACACCCAAAGGGTTAATTTGGTTTGGTTAATTAAACCCCCACGGGTTAATTTGGTTGGTTAATTAAACCCCCACGGGTTAATTTGGTTGGTTAATTAAATGCCCAAAGGTTACTATCTCCAAAACATTTTGGAGATAGTAACGGGTTTGATTAATTAAAACACCAAAAGGGCTAATCTGTTTTGATTAATTAAAACACCAAAAGGGTTAATCTGTTTTGATTAATTAAAACACCAAAAGGGTTAATCTGTTTTGATTAATTAAAACCACAACGGATCAATCTGGTTTGGTTAATTAAACCCGTAAAGTGTTGATAATCTGGAGAGAACTAATCAATCAATCAATCTACCCAGTTATATTTGCAAAGTGGAAAGTGTCACGAAGACGAATTCACTAATAAGAATTAATTAATACGAATTATCTCCCTTTGGCATGGGAAGCGGAAGTTGTTAAATCTGAAAGAAAAAGAAAAAATCATTAGACGCTTAAATTTAATTCATATTTAAAATCGGTCCAAGTTATTGGAACACACTTTAGAAATACTTTCAGGGTCACGATTCGAATGAGCTCTTTGCTATTGTACATAGACTTTATGAATTTAAACGTACTACGAAACTGACAACAAAGTCTCACTAATTTACTGTTGAAATGGCTAGATGTTACCATAAATTCTATTCTAACAGTCTCTTTTCTCACACTTCTAACTTCTGGAAATCTCTTCCAGCTCCATGCTTTCCGACCAACTTTGACCTTCAAAAATTTAAATGCAATATCAATCATTATCTACTGTCTTCCTGATTACTTGTCGATTGATCTCGCTTCTTAATAATGTTTCCGTTTTCTCATTCTTTCACTCACACCTTCGGTCTTAGTGGCTTTACTGCCCTGCTTGGGGAAAATTTTGATAAAAAAAATTTTGTTATTTGGAAGCATTGTACAAGCAACTCAAAAAGGTGAACAAGACGGGTGAGTATTAAGTGATATGAGTTATCTCCCCTAAGCAAGTAAGTAATATTTGTCTCAAATCAGATTAATTTAACTGTAAATTTAGTAATTTTACTCACATAACGTGTCACAAATATATATTTTATTTCTGGAAAATTTGTAAAATCAATAATTTTCTTTTGTTTACAAGCGCAATTAAAATTAAGAAAATGGACGCTTTTAGAAATTTTTTTTAAATAGACCGAAAAGTTGAGATTCCTATCAATATAATTTTCATCTATAATACACCAGAATATTTTACTTACTGGAAATAGTAAATTTAAGCATTTAGCTTTCAATTAAAGCTAAAATTAAATCCTCAAGGATATTTAAAAAAATTAATTTTAAACCGTATAAAAAATTCAGTGTAGGTCCCTAGTCTTAATTTTTTAGAATTTTTAAGATGAAGAAGGTGTTTTGCTATTCAGACCAGCATGCTCATTTTTTTTTGAGTTTCTTGCTAAAATCCAAAGAATAATCAGTAATATTATTGGTCTTGATCTGGCGTGACGATATCAGTCATTTTCTCAACACCATAATGTAGATTCCCTCTACCTTTTGTATAAACCCTTTCATAGTCACGGTTCGAATGTACGCTATTGTACACATACTTTTTGAATTTAAACGTACTACTAGCTTGGCAACAAGGTCTTTTTAATTAACAGTTGAGCTGGATATATGTAACGGAAATTTAAAAAAAAACGCATCTATGAGCAGAAAAGAGACCTCATAAATAACACTTTATCAAATGCACTAGTCGTACACAGAAATAAATGTAAACACAATTTTGATTTTATGCATGCTACATTCTTGAAAAAAAAATTATTCACTCAGAAGGAAAATCATCGAGAGTGCCGCCATTGAATATTATCCAAATATTAATGTACGCCGAGGTTTTTTTTCCCAATATCACCTTTCCTAACAGAATCACTATTCTCTCAAGCCAACGTACACAACAAATATATCAAGAAATAAAAAGAAAACAGTTGAATCCGTCGACACAAGACAAACAATATTTCTACACACACACACACACACACACACACACACACACACACACACACACACATATACATATATATATATATATATATATATATATATATATATATGAATTGAATAAAATAGACAATCGGAAAATAGTACTGAGTTCTTGCCGACGCGTTTCGTCATTTGACTTTATCAAGGCAAGTGGCCATAAACAAAAGCGAAATATTCTTTAGTTACATGGAATTCGAAAATGAAAAGAAGACGGAACGCCTTTAATTTATTTATTCTGAGAAGTTTGACGTATCACTACTTCTCCGAAGCCAACATATACAACAAATATATCAAGAAATCAAAAGAAAACAGTTAAATCCGTCAACACAACAATACAAACAATATTTCTACACGTGAAAATATTCTCTTCAAATATAAAGTAATTGACGTCATTTTTAAGTTGATCATATGAATACACAATAGCGTTTCTAAATTATTTTAGTTGTTAACAACATTTTGTCGGTTGTTTATAGATACATTGTTTCATTTCGTTTTTTTGCCTTGAAAAAGTCGACATTGGACGAAACGCGTCGGTTAAAACTAGTTTTCCTATTGTCTTTTTCCTTCATACATATTGTTTTTTTCTACAGGTTAATTCTGAGAATTTTTCACTGAGTTGTAATCATAAGTTTGATGTTAACAATTTTTTTCTCGCACTTCTCGCTTGTGGAACTCTCTTCCGGTTCCATAGTTTCCAGCCAAATTTGAACTTAAAACATTTAAATGCAATGTTAATCGTTATCTACTATTTTCCTGATCACTCTTCTATTGTTCTTTCTCATTAATAATGATTCTCCTTTTTCTTATTCTTTCAAACTCAGTGAGCTCTTGTGTCTTAGTGGCTTTAATGACTTGCATGGTGTGATATTATTAAAAGAAAATAGTCTAGCCGGAATGTAAATAGTGGAAAAATATGACGACTGGTCATCGCAGAAATTCAAACAGAAGTCTTTGAATAATATCACCTGCCAACAGAACTTTATCTTTACCGTTTCACTTGGTTCCAAACTAAAATCCTCTTCGGGAAGACCTTGCTGTGGTTATTGGAGGTTTAATTCTATTACCATTCTTAATCAATAACCAATCCTATGACTAAAATCGGAAGTAATTTTCTTAGAAGAGCTTTGTTAGTTCGGTTGAAACACAGTGATGCCATCTCTAATGTGGATATAAAATATAGCAGTTAGGAATTACATGATCAAATGATTATCATTAAACTTTAATTCGATCGGCGATAAGTGTAGACCATATGCAGCTGACCCAGGCAAATGGCGACTCTTCTTCATCCAATAACTATTCAGATAAGAGTAAATCTTTCATTAATCTTTTGATATATTACCGCAATCAGGACAAAGGACTCTGATCAATAAAAACACTAATTTGGCGCCGAACTGCTAGGATTTTTGAATCTGTAAAGCATCTTATTGTATTCGTTTTCCTGTCTAGTGTTATTTGGCATTCCCCAGACAAACGAGGCGACACTGCTTTGCCGCCAGTGTAAATTACTTTTGTTCTATAGAGGTAGATAAAAGTTTTGTGCATTGATTATTTTGACAAAGTGCGGCACAGGAGATTTTGCTAGAAGAACACTCTAGCTATGGCATCTCTGGAAGAGTCTTCTCAAATAACTAGTATATCTTATAGGGTAGATCAAGGAAGATGGTTGTTAATGAAGCCAACGTGGTCAATGTAGGTGTCCCAAGGATTTCTCATCGCTCCAACACACCTTCTGGTTCATATTAATGATATTCCTAAAGACATTTTCTGATCATTAGCATATATATATATATATATATATATATATATATATATATATATATATATGTGTGTGTGTGTGTGTGTGTTTGTGTAGACGAACACATTTAGTGTTCGATAGATCGGCGGTCATCAATACTATTATAGGAACAAGTGTGCGAAAAACTAAGAAATAACGTAATCTCCAAACACAGCGCTATAAAAAAAGCAATCTTTGTTGTCTTTCACTTTTGAAAGAAACGAGTTACAACATTCCTCGCTAACAAAGTTCAACGAAAAATATTTTTTTCTTTTTTTTTTAGAACACAAGAGAAATGAAATACGTTAGTACGAGTAAAAAGCTGTAACGTAACGCGACAGTTCACTATTTACGTAGTTTTATTTATACGTGTAATTGTCCAGCAGTCAACGATGAGAGCTATAATTACTAGAGCTAATATTCGTTTTTTTACATATCTTCGTTAGTTTTTCCTATTGCATAATTTACTTTAAAATGCAGGGCATATTGCTAGAATATACTTAAACCCAATAATTCTACGAAAGTTTGAGTAATCTATTACACGAAAGATATGATTAAACAGCATTGAACACAATTCTCTGGTCAACGGTTAATTTACGCGATGTATTTATATGAAAAAAATAGGATCAAGGACGGTAAAAGTTAGATTATTAAGTTTATTGGCTAATAAATATATTTCCCAATCTTTTAATATTATAATAGTGTTTTTAATTGTAGCAAACAATAAAGATATAGTCGTCTGTTTTTTCAACGCTGGAATTGTATTTTGAGATAACGACGCTGATTGGTTTATAAATGCTAATGTGGAAATGTGAATTTGGACCTCATGTGAGCCAACTGTTTGCACAAAAATAAGACGATTTCTGAGTGAGCCGATGTTTGCACAGAATTGAGATTTTTAGTGATATTACTTAAATCTATTGAATTTTTCTACAATTTTTAACGGGATGTTTCATATATAAGCAGATGATACCACGGTCTTAAAAATCTAGATAGCCAGACCGCTGGCAGCTGGTCTATACTCTGATCTTGCTTGCACAGCTCAGAGAAGAAAGAACTAGCGTGTAACATTCTGTACCTCCAAAACAAAGCTAGTAACATTTCATCATCACAGCGGAGACCCTGACTTTTCTCCAGTTAGTGTGAAAGCCAAGACCGAATTTGCATTTCCCAACTTCCATTGATAGTGGAAATAATCGGGTTTTCCATGCTTCTACGCAGTTTTCATGTAGTTGGCAGCCATTTTCTACTGGCCAGAGTGAGAGCATATAGCTGGCTGCCACGAATAGGCAGGAAGATTCTATTGGCCAGCTTGAGAGCCAACAGCTGACTGACAGGAAAGTTAACTAGCATGCTAGCATGCAAAAAAAATCGATAGCTGCATTCGTCACAAGTGGGAAAATTTAAATCTGCATGGCACTTTACTCCAATTGGCTCATTCGCTTGCTTAAACTCAACATTGATTCTGATTCCGCAGAACTGGGTTGGGTGTATATATATATATATATATATATATATATATATATATAAGTGAACATAGAAGTCAACACTTAGAGGCGACAGTCTGTTTTATGCTAGACGCAATCGTCAGGCCACGAGTGCTGTTATTTATCTCGGCTATTTATATATACGGGTCAGTGGTGCATTGTGGGTAGACTATTTTGGCGGTTATTTTACGGAATACGTTTATTGTTTATTTATTTATATATTTATTTATTTGGGTTAAAGTATTTTGTTTGTCATTTATTTATTTTTATTTATTTTTTATATACTTCTTTTTTTATTTTACTTTTAATCGGTGTTTTTATTAACGTAGTAAAAATTGTTTATATCGCTTATTTAATAGTTTTGTTTTGTATACCGAAAAATCATTGTGTAAAAGTCTAATACTTAAAAATATACTTTGTTATTTTCATTTTTATGTTATCCTCGTTCATTACTATGAGAGAGTTATATCGCTGGGATATATTACTTAAAAACTAAGTTAGAAATGATCTCTAGTATATATATATATATATATATATATATATATATATATATATATATATATATATATATATATATATATATAGAGAGAGAGAGAGAGAGAGAGAGAGAGAGAGAGATAGATAGATAGATAGATAGAAAGATAGATTGATAATGAACAGATTAAAATAGATAAATATGAATATAGATAGATAGATAGATAGATAGATAGATAATGAACATATTTATATGCGATAGTTATATTCCTGGAATATATATTATCTATCTATCTATCTGTGTCTGTGTGTGTGTGCGTGTGTGTGTGTTTATTATTCATGGAATATATTATTTACAATCTAAGTTAGAAATCATCTCAGCCACTTCTGCTAGTATATATATATATATATATATATATATATATATATATATATATATATATATATACAGAGAGTGAGAGAGAGAGGAGAGAGATAGACAGACAGACAGATCGATAATGAACAGACTGAGATAGATAGATAGATAGATAGATAGATAATGGACTGATTTTTATGCGATAGTTATATTCCTGGAATATATTTTATTTATCTATCTATCTATCTATCTATCTATCTATCTATCTATCTATCTATCTATATATATATATATATATATATATATATATATATATATATATATATTATTCCTGGAATATATTATTTAGAAATTAATTTAGGACTCATTTCACATAATTCTGCTAGATTCCATTAACTCAACACTCCAACATCATTGATCACCTCCGGTGTAGCCTGGTATTGCCCTCAGAATTCTTTTGGATTAAGTCACTGGATTCAACCAACGCTTTTATCCAATAGGCTATGCGTCCGTGATGAACACTAATGGGTATGTCCCAATCCTTATAAATACGTTCGACCCTATTGTAAGTGGGTGTAGTATGCTGTCTAAGTAGTCCACTATTAGCAGTGGTTTACCTACTTCAGCCGCTGGCGAGTATTGTATTTTGTTGATGTTATAAAAATTTCCATTTCATATTCTAACCTCCGTTTTGGTTATTCCTCGTTCAGTTACCATTTCTAAGTTACGACAAATTTTTGGGTCTTATAATCCTAATACTCATTAATCATTTTACTAGTATTCATACTTGGAAAGCTTAGGATATTAATGTGGCCTTGTTTATGCGTAGATTTATCTTTTTATTATTTTCCAGTGATGTTCTCTGTCTATTATTTCAAGGAGGCGGGGATGTTCTCTGTTTCTAATTTCGAGGGGGATATGATCACTGTTTTCCCTCCATCGCAGATAGTAACCAGACACTTCTTTGTAGCTAATTGCAGCGCATCAGATCAAATGATGATTCTCACTGTGAGTTACAGGTTCGATTCTTGTCGGAGAAACACATATTTTCTAGGAAATTTCTCGAACATTCAGACCTGTAAATGCAATTAATACTGTTTATTTAAAACACAGAGCATTTACTTAAATAAAATGTATCTACTAATTAATGCATATACAGATAATATATGAAATAACTGTCGGACTTATTTCATTCTATCTATCTATCTATCTATCTATCTATCTATATATATATATATATGTGTGTGTGTGTATTTGAATTGGACAAAGTCCGACAATTTATTTAAAGACATTTATGATATGTTTAACGTTCTTTTTATAGATACAAGTATTTTAAGCAAATGCTCTGTTTTATAATAAACAGTATTAAATAACATTTACCGGCCTGAATGACCGAGAAATTTTCATAGAAAATTTTCGCTCTCCGACAGGAATCGAACCTGTATCCTATACGGAACCATCATTTCGCGTGATGTGCCTTAACCTTTCGGCCACTTCTGGTTAGCAAGGTCGATTTTACTATCTTTAAACTTAAATCTTCCATGAATCTCTTCTATTCATATCTGCTCTAGCGTATCAAATGTAAACAAATGACGTCATATATTTTAGAATTGGACATAGTCCGACAATTTATTTAAAGACATTTATGATATGTTTAACGTTCTTTTTATAGATACAAATATTTAAGCAAATGCTCTGTTTTATAATAAACAGTATTAAATAACATTCTCGGACATTCAGGCCGGTAAATGTTGTTTAATACTGTTTATTATAAAACAGAGCATTTGCTTAAATACTTGTATCTATAAAAAGAACGTTAAACATAATATAAATGTCTTTAAATATATATATATATATATATATATATATATATATATATATATATATATATATATATATATATATATATAACGATTTTATTGATGGTACAAAATTTTATGAGCGTCATAAATAAATTGAATTTGTATTTACTACCACTCATAATAATACCACTAATAATTTTAAGATAAAATTGAAAAACGGGTCTCGAACCTCGCTCAACAGGGGTCAATTCAGGTTATTAAATATAGAATTATCAGTAAAAGGGATGGACAATATGTATGGACAAAAAAATTACTTAAATGGAAATTAATTGGAGGCCCAGTACAAAATCCTTCTGTTTACATAGTGAAAGTCTCAAAAAAAAAAAAATTATTAAAGAAATATAAAAATTTAAATTTAAACAAATTGTGAACTGTATACATTTCTTTTTTCTTACAATTTTATCTTTTAATTATCAACATGAGTGGTAATAAATACAAATTTAGTCATATATATATATACATATAAATATATATATATATATAATTATATATATATATATATATGCAAGTATATATATATATATATATATACATAAATATGCAAGTATATATACATATGCAAGTATATAAATGTATATATATAAGCAAGTAAATATATATATGCAAGAATATATATATATATATATGGAAGTATATATATATAGGTATGCAAGTATATATATATATGCAAGTATATATATAAATATATTCAAGTATATATATATATATTTATATATATATATGCAAGTATATATAGATATACAAGTATATATATATATATGCAAGTATATATATATGCAAGTCAGTATATATATATATATCCAAGTATATATATATATATATGTGCAAATATATATATATGGATGTATATATATATATATATATATATATATATATATATATATATATATTATATATATGCAAGTATACATATACATATGCAAGTATATATATATGCATATATATGCATGTATATATACATATGTATATATATATATATGCAAGTATATACATATATATATATATATATATATGTATATATATATATATATATATATATATGTATATATATATATGCAAGTATAGTTAAAAACAACAGAGAATTGGTTACATTTTTTAAAAGAAATAACCACGTAAATGTTTCAGTTCGAAATTACAAGTTAAGGAAACTTGTTTAAAAGAGAGATTGCTACCCAAATACATAATTATTATTTTACATATATATATATATATATATATATATATATATATATATATATACATATATATATATATTCTTACATTATTCAGCTTGGTGGGAGTAAAGGACTATTGTTCATTGTCTTAAGCACTTTCTGACCATTTTCAAGGAGGCGGGTTATGTGTTGTTAACGTCTTTTCATGTTTATCTATTTAATATTCCTGGCTTCACGAGTTCAGAATGGTTGTAATTCGATTTAGCGTAATTCTATAAACGGTTGAATAAACTGTAATTATTTTGGGTGACAGATGTTTTACGTAAAGCGAGATGGTTTCGGTAACTGGACTGATATAGGATGCTCGAGCTATCGACTAGAATCCTCGTTATGGGTTGTTTTAAAATGTTGGTGGCTATGTGCCTTTTTATGAACCTTTGGTGAGTGACATTTCGGGCCTTGGAGATCATAGTTATCCACAATTTTCTGTTCTTTGTAGTGTTTTGCTGTCTCTCTTAATCCTTTTTCTGAAAAAAATGTCTCTCTCTATATATATATACATACATACATATATATATATCATGTCTTCCCATAAGTTCTGTCCGAATTTTGAATTTTGAAACAAGTGACCAAATGTTACATTTGATTACAGATTCAATCAACAATGTATTTTCCATGATTATCTATGACTTCCTTCCATCTATTAATAAGCTTACTAATTCCATTACTGTAAAATTATTTGGGCTTTGATTCGAAGAACTCACAAATGTCAGTTTTAACCTCTTCCTTTGTTACAAAAGCCGTTTCTTCCAAATGATTCTGTAAGCTACGAAACAAATGGTAGTCTGAAGAAGCAAGGTCGGGAGAATAAGGTGGATGAGGTATTTTCTCCCAACCAAGTTCTTCGATCTTTTTTTATGTGATTCTTGCTGTGTGTGGTCGGGCATTGTCCTGATCACCCGTTTTCGATTCACTAGAATAGGTATTTTTTCCCTCAAAGCTTGGTTCAAACGCTCTAATTGCTGACAATATATTTGAGCATTAATTGTTGCATTAGGTGGTAAGAATTCAAAGTGGATTATTCCTTGGCAATCCCACCAGAATGAAAGAAGAACCTTTTGCCCATGAAGTTCCCTTCTCGGCTGTGGCCGGGGTACTTTCCCTTTACCAAGCCACTGTCTATGACGCTTAACATTTCGATAAAAGATCCATTTTTCGTCGCCAGTCACAAGTCTATCCAAAAAAGGTGAAACAAGTTGGCGAGAATGGAGAGAAGAGCAGATGTCAACTCGGGAGTTGAGGTTGTTTTCAGACAATTCATGAGGCACCCATTTTCCAAGTTTAGGAACTTTTCCAAGTTGTTGAAGATGACGATGAACAGTTGTATGGTTTAAACTGAGAACCACTGCCAATTCCTCAAATGATAAAGCAGGATTTTCTTCAAGGGCTCCTTCAAGAAGCTTTTCATCAAACTCAACTGGACGTCCGGTTCGATCTTCATCTTCATGGGTGAAATCTCCACCTCTGAATTTTGCAAACCATCTTCTGCAAGTTCTTTCATTCACACGTTCCTCTCCATAAACTGAGTGAATTTTTCTAGCCGCTTCGGCTGCTGAGTTTCCTTTCTTGAACTCATAAAGCATTATGTGCCTCAAATGATTCTTGGGTACTTCCATATTTGCAGGATTTTAATCAAACAAAATTTTATTTTATTGTTCTCTGAAATAGAATTTGATCAGTTTCAATGCATCTAAACATAAAAATAATGTTCAGCTCCATTAGACATTATAAAATACTCTTTAAATTTCGTTCATTTTAACAAAAAGTTAAAATTCGGACAGAACTTATGGGATGACCAAATATATATATATATATATATATATATATATATATATATATATTGATAGATTATAAACTGGCTGCGATAGATAGATAGATTGATAGCACCTTCTTATTTTTATTTTTCTCTGTGATATATCCATTTAGGATATGAAAGTTCATGGCTCTCACAAGCTACATCTTCTCTTTTATTATGTGTTGTCTCCGTTCCTGTCCTGGAAGATCAAGGCTCTCCCCAATATCCTTTGCATCGTAGACCTTAGTAACGTTTATCCTTCTGCTACCTCTCCTGATACTTGTTCTACCAGACATTTACGCAAGCCCATTCTTTTGTTTTACTATGTGCTCTCTGCCATCATTGATATAAATCCCTGTTATGACAATCATTTAATTCAAATTACTTGTTTTTTATTTTATATATTTATTTATTCTTTTCGGATTTCGATGTTTTATTAACGTGGTAAAAAAAGTTGGGGGAATTTGTTTAGTTTGCTTATTTAATAGTTTGTTTTAGCCTGGGAGGATAAAGCTATTTATTCGTCCAGTGTTTGCATTGATTGCCGTAGTGTATTCTGCTATTTTGGCGGGGGAAGTTTTTCATTTGTTTATTATTTTTATTCATTTATTTATTTGGATTGATAATTTTTACTTGATTTTGCTTAGTTATGTTTATTTTTATTAGTTCTAACGGTTATTTTAGCGGGAGCGATTTGTTAATCTGTTCATTTATTTGGATTAATTTTTACGTATTTATTCTTATTTATTTGCTTATTTTTATTTTGTATATTTTTATTTACTCTATTCGGTTTTCGATTTTTGATTAATGTAGTAATTTTTTTTATCGGTATATAGCAGTTATAGCTATTTTCTCGCGGCCTGACGATTGCGTCCCGCATGAAACAGCGTGTCATCATCTTTATATTCACATACGCTCTATCTCTAATATTGAACACTTTATCCAATAAATATAGGAAACCTTAAAACTATATTTCTTCACACACACACACACACACACACATACACACACACACATAAATATATATATATATATATATATATATATATATATCGGGGCTGGACAAAATAATGGAAACACTTTGAAATTTACATTATTCGGACTATTGTCCTCCTCATCTTTATGAAGTATAGACAGATATCTGGAAATTTTCAATCAAATTCATTTTAATAGGAGGCAGTACCGACTTTGGCAGTGATTACAGCTTCTTTCTACGAGGTATGGACTCATACAAAGTTTGAATGGTTTCCAGAGGGATTTTTGGCCATTCTTCTGCCAAAACAGTCTCAATTTCTTTCAGTGATGTTAGAAGAGGATATCCACTTCATACTGTTTCTAAAATGCACCATAATTTTTCAATAATACTGAGATCTGGGGACTGTGGTGGCCAGATATGATGGTCTTCTTCACTAGAATGTTCTTCGTGCCACTCAGACACAATTTTAGCTGTGTGAAGTGGTGCATTGTCATCCTGAAAGATTGCGTTTCCCTCCGGAAAAATGTTATGCGACCATAGGATGAATTTGATTTGATAAAAGTTTTGATCCTGCCATGAAGGGAAACCTTTGGGCCGACAGATTTCCAAGATATATACTCCCCCACTAAGATCCTCACAGAGCTTCGTCCATGTTTAACTGTTGGAAGAAGACCGTCTGGATCAAATGTTCCTTTAGGCTGTCATTACACGTATACTCGACCAGATGCCGGAAATAAGGATGACTCGTCCGAGAAAATAACATTCTTCCACTGTTCTCGGGACCAGTTCTGTAAGTTTCCACTCCAAACGCTTTGCAATATTGCTTTGTGAAAGGAGTGGTTTTCTGATTGCAGCCCTCCCGTGAAATCCAGCTTTGTTCAGCTCCCTTCTCACAGTTTTTGATGAAACTGGGTTCTCGAGATGGTCATTAAGCTCTTCTGTAATTTTCGGAGCTGCATTCTTGTGATCCTTCCTAGCAATCCGTGTAAGAGTCCGACGGTCCACATCAAGCAGCTTTAGCTTTCTTCGAGAGTTTTGCTTCAGTGAAGAGTTTTTTCTTCTTCCTCAAATGCTGTCATTACTTTCGAGACAGTGCTCCTTTGCTACACCAAATAAATTCAGCGGTTCTTGTTGCAATAGCGCCTGCCATACGAGCACCAACAGTTTGACCTCTTTAAAGTTTGATAGATCTGCCATTTTAATGACTTTTGATTAATTTCTTCTGATGAGGTCTGTAAAAAACAACAAGGAAAATTAATAATAAATAAAAAAAAACATAAAGATAACAAACGTTTGATGCTTTTATAGGAGTTTCAAAATTATGATTATAAGATTCTAAGTGTTTCATTATTTGTCCAACCGCTGTATATGTGTATGTATTCCAGAAATCCTCCCTGCATAATTATAAAGCATTTGATAGATGAACCCACCATTGTCACTAATGTTCTAGCATAGTTTAGTTTAATTGGGTATTTCTGCCGTAAACTCTATATATATAGAGAGAGAGAGGCACGGTGGAGTAATGGATAACGGCTTGGATTGAGGAATCGGAGAGCCGAGTTCGAATTCCATTACATTCACTTACCTTGGGAAAGGTGTGAATCCTCTTCTTCTCCCTCCAACTATGGGTAAATAGCAGGACAGACTGGGTTCTATAGCCTTGGACGGCAACTGGTCTAGGAGAAAGACAACTCTGAATTCAAAACCTGCGGAGGGTCGTTTGGGGACCTTGTGGCATCTGTTGCACCAGGTCCCTGTATTCGTCCCTCCAAAAAGTGTGGATGGCCCTGCACAAAGCCTTCACCACTATAATCAAATCCTGTGCGGGTGTCGGGCTTTCAGTTTCTGGGAACTGATCTGTCTGACCCTGATACGTCGAGTTCGACGGGAGAGTCCATCATATATATATATATATAAAAGTGGACATAGAAGTCAACACGTAGAGGAGACAGTCTGTTTCTAAGTGTTGACTTCTATGTTCACTTTTATATTTACACACGCTCTATCTCTGATATTGAGCACTTTATCCCATAAATATAGCACACTTTAAGACTATATTTCTTCATATATATATATATATATATATATATATATATATATATATATATATATATATATATATATATATATATATTATGAAATGGACGAAGGCCGACAATTATTTTTTAAGACATTTTTCTTTGTTTATAGATACAAATATTTAAGTAAATGCTCTGTTTGTAATAAACAGTGTTAACAACATTTACCGGCCTGAATATCACGGGGATGCATATTTTCTATGAATATTTCTATATATATATTCATATATATATATATATATATATATATATATATATATATATATATATGCCACTGACATATGGGAAATGTTAAGAATAAAGAATGCTGATAATAGAAGATGACCGATGAACAAACCGGCCGATATATTCTGTCAACAAAAAACATAATAATAATTAGAAAACAAGAATAGTATGAAATACCAAAGACATAACAGAAATACGAAAAAAATGTGGCATAATGAAATTGAGGAAAGACATTGAGAGACGTTCAAATACCTATTTGTTAAATTTATTTTTTTTTACCAGGTTCACATATGTAGGGGAAATATTTTCAGCGACGAACTTTTTTTCCTTCGCTGTTTTTTTTTCTCTTATAAGCATCCATCAATTATATTCAATCTCAGAAAAGAAAATGCTTCGCCGAATTGTATTTTTCTCTTGAATCACATTGTTGATGGGTAGGGAAGGAATGAGGAGGAAACACGTCAGACCAGTGCCTTCCGTGACCTGGCGACTAATAATTTCTATCTCGTATACAGATATATATATATATATATATATATATATATATATATATATATATATATATATATATATATATATATATATATACTGCAGAAAGTTTTGGGCTATTTGTCTTTTGTTCTGCCCATATTCTTACAGCCAGTTCATGAATAAATACACAGCAAAAGGTTTATCATCCATTGACACGAATATTCTGGGAGCTAGCCGAATCTGCAGACATCGACAGTATGTTTTATCGTAGTACACGCAGATATATGTTCAGACATAAACACACATACATAGATACATACATATATATATATATATATATATATATATATATATATATATATATATGTATATATATATATTATATATATATATATATGCGTATGTTAGTGCATCAATATGTGAATTTAACTCGATAAAAATATGTAGAAGCGTGTAGAGTGTATGAGTAAGAAGAAGAAATATATGTTCACAGATATACAAATCGGAATTAACTCTATATAACTATTTATCTAAAACAGTTTATCTATCTGTCTATCTATCTATATATATATATATATATATATATATATATATATATATATATATATATAGATAGATAGATAGATAGACCATGACAGAAAGTGGAAAAGCTACAAACGACTTCTTTCACCTAAAGATTCTGCTGTCTCTGGCTTCTTCAAGTTTCATCTTAACCTGTTAGAGTTATCTCAGTCAGTATTTAGAAGTATATATATATATATATATATATATATATATATATATATATATATATATATATAGTTATTTTCCAAGCGTAGCTTAGATGTGGCACAAGGCCAAAAGTATGGGACACCCAGTGATATATATATATATATATATATATATATATATATATAAAAAAGTGAACATTGAACTCAGAGGCGACAGACTGTTTCATGCTAGATGCAATCATTATTGAATCTAGCATGAAACAGCCTGTCGCCTCTGCGTGTTGACTTCAATGTTCACTTTTATATTTATATTTACATACCCTCTATCTCTGATATTGAGCACTTTATCCTAAAAGTATAGCACACCTTAAATCTATATTTCCAATCATATATATATATATATATATATATATATATATATATATATATATATATATAATAACGCGTAAAAGTATTGGGTCTTAACAAGATCTTTTAAGGAAATAGTTTTTTTTATTATTGATACTCAGCTAAAAATTGAGCGAATTATTTCAATCATCGCATTATGTGTATTGCCTACACGTAAATGTAATGACATATAACAGTAGAAAATAAAAAGCGAAAATTTTGAATATTTTTTGAAAAGATAAATATAACTGGATAAAAATAACTCTGTAGGATTGAATTCTATTTAAATGTCAATTTGAAAATTTCAGCCGACCAATCAAAACACATACATTAAACGGTCCTAAACATTTGTGTTTTGGCAATCATTGTTTAATTTTTTCCGAGTTGCTGTCTGGTGTAAGTTGTCCTGCCAATTGTCTCACGATAAATAGAATGTTCTCCGAGAAAATCGTAATAATACGACTCGGAGTTACGAGTTTCTCGTCCTATTTTCAATGCTATATCAATTACTATCTATTATACGTAATGCTCTGTGACCCTACCAGAACCTGAAAAATAGTGGAATCCCTGAAATTACTTGAAATCAGGTCGGCTCAATAGGGATTCGCCGACCGGTGGACGAAGTCTGAAGACGATGCTGCAGGTCCATTGATGACGTGAACGCAACAATTCAAAAATTTTTCCAAGGGTATTTGCCCGTAAGTGAATAAAATGAACCAGGCTGGAATTGGAACTCGGCTCTCCGATTAACAATCAGAGCCGTTATCCATTACCCCACACGCACACCCAAGTTTACAACAACTGCTATATCCCACACGGTCACCGCTCTGGGTTCTGACCAGGTTCACCGTTGCTTAACAACGGTGATCTGACGAGAACCTCTGATTTCAACGTGATATGGTCGTAATCCACTTTCCCCAAGAAAGTTTACTTTATGGAACAGACTCCGTGTGAATACTTTGTTGAAAACGACAATTTTGACCTCTTCATGTCAAGGGTCAATCTAGATCGATTCTCAGCTGTCCTTCCTTTACGGCAGCGAATGTTGGACGGTCTCCTCAAAGATGAAGAAGAGACTCGAGGCGAAGGAGATATGGTTCTATAAAAGGATGCTAAGGATATCAGGGACCGAGCGTGAGAGCAACAAAGAGGTCTCGGTGAGGAGGCAAAGGAGGAGTCTTATCATTAACATCAGAAAGAGGCAGCTGAAGTTTCTGGAACACGTAATGAGAAAGGAGGGCCTGGAGAATCTGATACGCACATGTCGAACAGAAGGAAAGAGAGACAAGGGAGAGCAACGCATGATATACCTGGCGCGCTTAAGTAACCGGATGACAGAACGTGATCTGGCGGAAATGGCAGAAGGATGAAAGTTATTGAGAGCCACAATGGATAGGGGGAAGTGGAGAGCCATGATCGTCTAAGTCCTGCAAGGACACGACACATATAAAGAAAAGAACGTTTACTTTCTATTATCTCTTCTTATCTTCAAATCAACTCTAACTGAATGGCTCCGGGCCTTCGTATTCAAACCTTGGAAAAGCGAAAATGGTAAAGAAATGTACACATTCATAGGCTGCATGTACTCCAACAAAAATGGCTTATTTTAACTGTTACAATTTTTGCGTACTAGTGAGCAAACCAAAATGAGCTGACTCATTTTATAGCACAACCATGGAAGTTTAACCAATCAGAAGACTTGAAATATTCGACCCAATGTGTATAAAGGGGGCCATTTTGTTTTCATTTTCGGAATATCTACTGCTAACCTGTCAGCTGAGGAGAGCTGCAGAACTACGTCTTCCTACTCTTCCCAAATATCCACTGCCAACCTCTGATATGGAAGACCTTAAGAATTCCTGAATAGCTTCTACGAGACATTGGTGCTGTTACATTGAACAAATTACTTCCTACGTCGGATTGCTACATTCAAACTACATTAAACATGTATTACATTAACTAGAGTCGTCGAGCAGAAATTGGTAATAATTGATATGTTGAACATACTGGAAACTCCAAACGACCGTATGACGTTAGCACAACGACCCACTTATAGGATATGTTGTATCGACGTAAAGATGCCATAGACAAATAACTAAATGGTAAGGCACCAGATATCTTCTGACGATTTGTGAATTCAGTCCTATTTTTAGTTTGTCCCAGAATTGCGGAGGCCGGCCCAAGATAGCAAATTACTGGGCAAAAGACTCGTGGGTGTGAGAATCTGTCAGCGTCTTTGACTTAGAATTTGGATATAAGACACTTTCTCCAACCAGATTTCGTATAGAGGCTAGCCCACATATGGGGGAATACTAAGCCAGCGATTCATGATCCGTTTCTCTGAATATTATTTCCCGCATACCACCTTTAATAAATGTTGCCACGGCTGTCTCCTTCGTGTAATAAAGCGGATATGACACAGTAATCTACCTTTGTTGATATATGTGGCATCGGCGGGAAAGAAGTGAAGCCAGTGGCGGGATGGGACGTAAGGAGTGACTGTACTGGATTGGAAAGGTCCTGCATGATATTGGTTACTTACCGGTACTTTTGTTATGTCAGTGTATCTGTGTATGCGCGCGTACATGTATTTGCGCATGGTTTTAAAGGAAACATATATATATATAATAATCTATATATGAATATGGGTGTGTGCATGTATGAGATAGATAGATAACGAAGAGCCTGAGATAGATAGCTAGATAGATAGATAATGAAGAGCCTGAGATAGATAGATAGATAGATAGATAGATAATGAAGATCCCGAGATAGATAGATAGATAGATAGATAGATAGATAGATAGATAGATAGATAATGAAGAGCCCGAGATAGATAGATAGATAGATAGATAATGAAGAGCCCGAGATAGATAGATAGATAGATAGATAATAAACTAGCTGAGATAGATAGATATATAGATAGATAGATAGATAGATAGATAGGTAATGAAGAGCCTGAGATAGATAGATAGATAGATAGATAGATAGATAGATAGATAGGTAATGAAGACACTGAGATAGATAGATAGATAGATAGATAGATAGATAGATAGATAGATAATGAAGAGCCTGAGATGAATAGATAGGTAGGTAGGTAGGTAGGTAGGTAGGTAGAGAAAGAGAGAGAGTGAAAAAGAGATAAATGTAGAGGAGACAGATTCCATTTTGGAATTATATTTAATGAATCTTACGGTTTCCTATATTTTCGAATGTTTCACAATTATTTGTTTACAAAATATAAATGTATTTTCGATAGACAATTTTCAAAAACATGTTTGCATAAACATAACTCCATTATCCCAAATATTAATCTATCTATCTACCTATCTATCTATCTATCTATCTATCTATCTATCTATCTATCTGTTCATATCTATCTCAGTTTGTTCATATCTATCTATCTATCTATCTATCTATCTATCTATCTATCTATCTATCTGTTCATATCTATCTCAGTTTGTTCATATCTATCTATCTATCTATCTATCTATCTATCTATCTATCTATCTATCTATCTGTTCATATCTATCTCAGTTTGTTCATATCTATCTATCTATCTATCTATCTATCTATCTATCTATCTATCTATCTATCTATCTGTCTGTTCATAAATATCTCACTTCATACCTATCTAGGTTTGTCCATATCTATCTATCTATCTATCTATCTATCTATCTATCTATCTGTCTGTCTGTCTGTCCATAAATATCTCACTTCATACCTATCTTGGTCTGTCCATATCTATCTATCTATCTATCTATCTATCTATCTATCTATCTATCTATCTATCTATCTATCTATCTATCTATCTAATAACTAGCTATTAATTTCCATGTATTTTTCTTATCAATCGCTCTTTCTCTCTCCCTCCCCTCCTCTGTCTCTCTGTCTCTCTCTCTGTTTCTCTCCGTCTCTCTGTCCCTCTGTCTGTCTCTCTCTTTCTCTCTCTATATATGTATGGATATATATATAAAACTCTTAATATTTATCACTTATTATCTGTTCATATATATCTCAGAATGTTTCCAGACGCATATATCATTAAAATGAGACACGTACATGAAGTTAAATTTACCTAACATAAATTTGTGCCTATTTATTTTGCAAACAATACATGTATTGTGTTTAATTCTTTTTTTTTGAGATATCGAAATGTTTACCACATTCAATAATAATCGTTATAAACTTTGGACATAACTGCTTATTTATTCACCCAGGCTCAAACACAAACGCAGACATACAAAAATATTTGTCTGTATACATGTAAACAGTGTATCATGCTGGAGGTACAATCGGTATATTTCTTTTCAGCGTGCTGGGTGATAATAGCAAGATACACTGGACCCTTTTACTTGAGTGGCTTTCATTTGCAGGCGAAGGAATGATCTAAATTTAAACCATCGTCTGAAGGAAGGCGATAAAGTCACTAAGATGCTAATTTTTACTGAGAGTGAAGGAAACTGATAAAACTTTACTGAGGCGACTGTAACTGACAGAAAACTTTGGCGACGACGGTTCGAAACTCATACGGTGTTGGAAAAAGTACTTTTGGCTTCAGCGCATGACAAAAGGAGGCCCAGTGGTGTAATGGATAGCCATTCGGATTGTGGAATCTGAGAGCCGCGTTCGAATTCCAGTCGAATCCATTACATTCAACTGGGGAAAGGTATGAATCCCCGTCTTCTTTTGCCAGCTATGGGTAAATAATAAGTGCGCCGTTGTGCTAATGTCATGCGGACGTTGGGAGTTTCGACGATGTTCAACATATCAATTATTCAGAGTCTGTCTATATTTCTGAGATGAGGTATTTACATTAGTCGGACTATTGTCCGCATCTTTGTCGCCATATTTGTCGCAACGTTTCGGCCGTTGTACGCCTCAAGGACACATGGCACAGTGGATAAAGGCGTTGGTTAGATCCAGTGACAGACCCAAAGAGTGTGAGTTCAATGCCCGGTTAAGGCAGTGGAGAACTTTCAAGAGGGAAAATTAGCAGGAGATAACTGATAACTGACATCCATCAAACATGGCACGTGGAACTAGAACAGTCTACCCCAGTGATCGAAATAAAGGGTTCAGTTCGAAATTCCAACCACCTGAAGAAGGCCGGTGCGTACAACTGCCGAAACGTTGTGACAAATATGGCGACAAAGATGAGGACAATAGTCCGACTAATGTAAATACTGTATATCAATTATTGTCAATTTCTGCTCGACGACTCCAGCTAAAATAAGCCGTTTTTGTTGGAGTACATGCGGTCTATGAATGTGTGCATTTCTTTACTATTTTTTTTTATGGCATCTGGTCTACTGCAGAAAAAAATAACAACCTACAGCGAGGAAAAAATTTCATCCTCGTCAGTCATGTATCGAAAGATACATGATTGCCTAAGCGTGTGTCACGCATGGCACATAACTGGCTGACATTTCTCACCGGTAGATTTTCTTGATTTTTGACATATTTAGAAGGATATGGATTGTGCTTGAAGAGAAACAGAGTCGGGTTCGATACATTCAGAATTCCCTTGGGAAAGGTATGAATCCATCTCTTCTCCTCAACCATGAGTAAACAGCAGGATAGATTGGTGCCTATAGCCCTGTTTGGCGTCTTAGTCTACCGCAGAAAGTAAAGACAGACAGCCTAAATTGCTTAGTCAGTCATAGGAGTCACGGGGGAGTAATCGATAGCGGCTCGGATTGAAATTCGAATTCCAGTCGAATCCTTCAAATTCACTTACATGATAATACCCTGGGGAAAGGTATGAATTCTCTTCTTCTCTCCCCGAGCTAGGGGTAAATAACAGGTCAGACCGGGTTCAATAGACTTGGATGGAAGCTGGTCTACCGTAGAAAGAAATGGCAACCTACTGCGGGAAAAAAATCTGCCTCGTCAGTCATGTATCGAAAGATATATGTTCGCCGAAATGTGTATCACGCTTGGCACATAACTGACTGACATTTCTCATCGGTTTGTTTCCGGTAGATTTTTATTGGTTTTTGACATGTTTAGAAGGACATGGATTGTGCTTGAAGAGAAACAGGGAGTCGGGTTCGTTACATTCAGAATTCCTTTGGGAAAGGTATGAATCCATTTATTGTCTCACCCAACTATGAGTAAACAGCAGGACAGACAGGTGCCGATAGCCTTGTTTGGCACCCTAGTCTACCGCAGAAAGAAAAGACAGCAAGCCTAAAGTGACAAATATTGTGCCTAGTCAGTCATAGGAGGCACGGTGGAATAATCGATAGTGGCTCGGATTGAGGAATCGGAGAGCCGAGATCGAATTCATTACATTCACTTACGTGCTAATACCCTATAGCAGGGACAGACCGGGTTCTATAGCATTGGGTGGCAACTGGAAAACCACAGAAAGAAATGGCAACCTACTCAGGAAAAAAAATCTGCCTCGTCAGTCATCTATCGAAAAATACATGATCGCCTAAGCGTGTATCACCCATGGCACATAACTTACTGCACATGACAAAAGCGACAACGAGAAATTCGAACCACGTTGGTTTCATTCTATCTTTGGTGTGGGTAAGACAAATGAACTAGGCAAGACGCCTTAAATAAAGAACTCAAAGTGAGTTAGTAGAAGTCTGTTGGACTCTGTTGAGAAGAAGGAATTGATGACGTCACGGAGAGTAGCCTAAGCAGAACATAATATTATAACCGCTAGAAAAAGCAGCTGGATGTTCCACAAGCAAGTAGTGCAAGAGATTAAAATATTGGAATAGAACTTAACGTTAAACTTAGCAATTTCAAAGGTAAAATGATGAGACCTAACTGCCAATCTAGTTCATGGTAAACTCTATTCAACACGCACAGGCACGTTGTACAGATGTAGATAATAAAAACTACAGATGAATTGCATCTATATCCACTTCTTTCATTAAACGGGGTACTGCGGTGAATGTGTATTTGTTACTAAGCCTCCAAACTGACAAAACCTTAAGTCGAATGACGTGACTTCTCAAGTTATAGCTGACAGTTATATACTTAGAGAAGCTTAGATGTCACACAAAGCCGGAAATATGGGGCACCTAGTGAGGATCGAACTCACCACTGAATCGTAACAAGAAAAACTTACTAACGATTACACATCGATGTGCCATTTTTTAAACCAAATATACAGAGCACCCAGTGAGGATCGAACTCACTAATCAGTCATAACTGATCGAGCGAAATAACCTTGCTTACTATAACAATACATTGAACTGCCATTTTTATAATAGGCATATGTTATGTGTGGCACAAGGCCGAAAGTATAGAGTGCCCACTACATAAGCATAATAAGCTTGAAATGCATTAATCCACGTTGCAGTGCATTAGCTGACAGTTTATATATATATATATATATATATATATATATATATATATATATATATATATATATATATATATATATATGTAGGTGACTGTGGAGTATGAGGAACATCACAAGCTATCTTAGTAAGACTTTAGACGGATGTTGGCATAAATATGACATTGCTGGAATAAAGAAAGAGAGAGCTGGTGACGTAGGTTTGAATCCTACCGGAGAGCGCTATTAGATATGTCGTATTGACTACGAATTATCTCGCCCTTCGCCTTTGCTGATACAGGCGCTTCTGCAGATGGCAACAAAGAGTATATTTGCAATGATACTTTTACTGTGAAAACAATGTTATGACTTCAGTTGAAGCTATAAATCAACTCATAAAAACATTTATTGCCAAAATTGGCTATTATAAAGTAGTTTGAAGCCAGATTTCATAATGACCTGTGGGGGGGTCAAACTCCTTATATATATATATATATATATATATATATATATATATATATATATATATATATATATATATATATGCAAGTTTCATTAAAAACGACAGACAAGGTACTACGGTTAAGTTTTTTATTTAATTTTTCTTGTGTACGAACAAGAGTTTTCTTTGCTGGACAAAGGGTGTGTAAGAACTGTCCAAATGTTTTATTTTTCCGAGCGCTTTCGGCTATACCTTTAGCCATTATCAAGGATGATTTGATTTTTCAGCTTAATTGAGTGTGTGCATTATGTGTATGTCTTAGTGTGTAGTAGTGGTGTTTTAATTACCAAATACGGTTAGCACGTTGTGGCTTTGTTTGTAGTTAATATTGTTGATGGTAGGCTTTTTCTTTTTTATTATTAAAGCTTCCATTATTTTTAACCTTTTTTTTACAGGTGGAAGCAATTAATATATTTGTGTTTTCTACTAGTATATTTCTAATGGAGTCTGGTAAATTTTCGTGTGTGTTTAAATGGGTTCTAATGGAGCTGTGATCGGATAGGTGTAACGTAAGGCGTCTATATATATATACATGGTGTCCATAAAGTTCGTGTGCACTTTAAAAAATTTATAACTTTATTTGTGTTTGCGATAGAAATAATCTGTAAAAAATGTTATAATGTTTAATGAACCTAGTTTTAAGTATAGCTTAAATAACTAATATGATTTCAGGCATTACTGTAAATCAGTTGGCAAATGTTTTCCGTGAACTGCGAAATCGTATTACCCTTTGTATTGCTAATGATGGAGGACATGTGGAAACTTAAATAAAATTTCAATAAAACTATAAAAATATATAGATTTACTTCTTTCTAATCCTTATTACAAATTATTTTCATCGCAAATACAAAAAAAGCTATAAATTTTTAAAAGTGCACACTAACTTTATGGACACCCTGTATATATATATATATATATATATATATATATATATATATATATATATATATATATATATATATATGTATATCAAATTCATTACGAACTTTAGTTCGTATTTTTCACATTTTGAAATATAGTTTTTCTCTTATGTGACATACCTAGTTTTATATAAGCAGACACCAGGTTCGTTTTTTCAAGGACAACACCATTGCGAAACAGATATATTTAAACGAAAAAGACGCCAACGAAACTTAAATGGTAGTACCTTTATCTTGTTGTATTACAATTTATTAATTAGCCTTCAAAGTACAATAAAGTGTGCTTAATCGATCAGCATTCAATCAAAGAGAAACATATTGATAATTGATGAGATAAACTAAGCGGTGCCATTAACGCTACCATTTCTTCCCACAAAACACCTAAATATAATGTAATTTTAAATTATTCAGTCTTGTTTCATTGCGCATGCTTGATTGGTTGATTTTTTTATCAGAAAGAGATGGGTGATTATTGAAGAAGCTATGTTTTAAAACTCGTATTAGTGTAGAGCAAAAGTGATAAAATGGATATGGGTGTATAGAAAAATTGATAAAATTCATATGGGTGTATAACAAAATTGATAAAATGCATATGGGTGTATAGAAAAATTGATAAAATTCATATAGGTGTATAGCAAAATTGAAAAAATTCATATGGGTGCATAGCAAAATTTATAAAATTCATATGGGCGTATAGCAAAAGTGATAAAATGGATATGGGTATATAGAAAAATTGATAAAATTCATATGGGTGTATAACAAAATTGATAAAATGCTTATCGGTGTATAGAAAAATTGATAAAATTCATATAGGTGTATAGCAAAAGTGATAAAATTCATATGGGTGCATAGCAAAATTTATAAAATTCATATGGGCGTATAGCAAAAGTGATAAAATTCATATGGGTGTATAGCAAAATTGATAAAATTCATATGGGTACATAGCAAAATTGATAAAATTCATATGGGTGTATAGCAAAATTTATAAAATTCATATGGGTGTATAGCAAAAGTGATAAAATTTCTTTGACTGCATAGCAAAATTGATAAAATTCATATGGGTGTATAGTAAAATTGATACAATTCATATGGGTGTATAGTAAAATTGATACAATTCATATGGGTACATAACAAATTTATAAAATTCATATTGGTGTATAGCCAAATTTATAAAATCCATATGGGTGTATAGCAAAAGTGATAAAATTCATATGGCTGTATAGCAAAATTGATACAATTCATATGGGTGTATACCAAATTAGTGAAAATTGATATGTGTGTATAGCAAAAGTGATAAAATTGATATTGGTGTATAGCAAAATTGATAAAATTCATATGGGTGTATTGCAAAATTGATAAAATTTATATGGGTGTATAGCAAATGTGATAATATTCATATGGGTGTATAGCCCAATTAATAAAATTCATAAGGGTGTATAGCAAAAGTGATAAAATCCATATGGGTGTATAGCAAAATTTATAAAATTCATATGGGTGTATAGCAAAAATTGATAAAATTCATATGGGTGTATAGCAAAAGTGATAAAATTGATATGTGTGTGTAGCAAAAGTCATAAAATTCCTATGGGTGCGTAGCAAAATTGATAAAATTCATATGGGTGTATAGCAAAAGTATTGAAATTCATATGGGTGTATTGCAAAATTGATAAAATTCATATGGGTGTATAGCAAAAGTGATAAAAATCATATACGTGCATCGCGAAATTGATAAAATTCATATGGGTGTATAGCAAAAGTATTGAAATTCATATGGGTGTATTGCAAAATTGATAAAATTCATATGGGTGTATAGCAAAAGTGATAAAAATCATATACGTGCATCGCGAAATTGATAAAATTCATATGGGTGTATAGCTAAATTGATACAATTCATATGGGTGTATAGCTAAATTGTGAAAATTGATATGGGTGTATAGCAAAATTGAAAAAATTTATATGGCTGTATTGCAAGAGTGATAAAATTCATATGGGTGTATAACAAAATTGATAAAATTCATATGGGTGTATAGCAAAAGTGATAAAATTCATATGGGTGTATAGCAAAATTGATAAAATTAAATTCACTTTGCTTTGTCTATTCTCTGTCGAGTCTCCGCCCTTAGAGAGAGTCAGACAGCAGAAAGCCCGCACTACTACTTACCTAGCACCCCCACCCACTGAGATGTGATGTGTCACGAGGTCGAGAGTCATATGGTGAACCCGAGGGTTTCCACTCAAGCCATTGTTCAAAATTCACTCAGCTCGGCTACATTGTTTTTCTCAGTCGAGTTTCTGTCCGTTTATAGAACCCTGACTGAGTGTCTCACTGCCCGAAGACAGAAAACTTCACAATTGCGAGCTAGACAGTGTACTCCATGGCACTTGTAGGTTCGGTCAAAAGACCACGTTTTAACGAGGTCTTGTTTGGCTACCTCCCCAGACGAGAATCTACCTTTCGGCATTTCCTGGTCTGGGTTCCTCCCTGCTCGAAGTTAGAGAGTTTGACAAGCTGAGTATTGTCAAGCCCAGAGGTTTGGAGCACTCTGGACTGCCTGGCGGTCGGTATTTACTCACGTGCCCCATAGAGCGGTATGTAGCACAAGGCCGGTTTAACGTCGGTTTTTTGAAGCCCGTAGGATCGGGCAAAAATTCCCCATAGAACTCGTATTCACAAAGTCAGATTTGCCAAAGAGCAAAGCCTCGTCTGGGGAGGAAGAGAGATTGCAGTTTATTCCATACTCAGAGGTTTGACGCATTCTGAACTGCCTCACACGCATTCTCCCCAGAAAATGTGTCTGCCTTTATGGAGCCTAAAACTTTAGCGGTTAGCAAGCAAAGGTGTTATTGGGGAAGCTGGTTGACACTTTCTTCATAACCCGACGTTCCGTAGTTCGCACCGGCTCTGTTCTGGTCGGGCAGCCATGTGCTGTATGGCTGCTGAGATAGCACACTAAACGTCGTCTCTTTGACCGACGAGCGCGGGTACCCTTATCAGTAACGATTGGCTGCTTTTTCTGCATATCGTTTCCGCTACAAATGTGAATTCCGACCGAGTTTATTAAACCTGTGTAGCAAGAGACGACTCTAAGATTATGGGAAGACAAACCGAATAATACATTCGGAAGGAATACGGAAAGAATTATAAAAACGGATACGAAGAAGAAAAGTGGTAGTGAGAAGTGACACAATAAATTCGGGCATGGCTGACCATGTATGTTGGAAAAGGTGTGGACATCATCTCCTGTGAAGTAAAATAAAAATGCTGCTCAGGGAAGAACACTGGAATCTGAAAGTATCAACGCATATACTATGCTATGAGGACCCTCTTAGTAGGCCTATGATAGAAATAAATACAATATAGGAGCCGCTAATAAATAACGAAAGACAAATAACAGGCGTCCTGGGTATGACGATAAACTATATCCACGTCCTGGGTATGACGATAAAATATATCCACGTCCTGGGTATGACGATAAAATATATCCACTTCCTGGGTATGACGATAAACTACATCCGCGTCCTGGGTATGACGATAAACTACGTCTTACAGCAAGGCCTGTAATAATACGTTTTTGACAACAAAAAAAATGTTTCCAGCTGTACGTTTTTGAAAGGAAAATATTATCAGCTATACGTTTTTAAAAAAATAATATTACCAGCTATACATTTTTGAGAAAAAAACATTAACAGAAATGGATTTTTGACAAAACAAAAATATTACCAGGAAAAAAAAGGTTGCCGGCATTAAATAACCCTATTGAGGTTGATATACCGTAAAAACACAACAAACCAAACCAAACAGCATCCTTCCCTAGAACTAGATCTCTGGCTTTCTTTGCTTGTGAGGACATTCTTCAGCATTCACTGCCATAAAGGAGATCTGATATTACATAACGGCTCAGTACTCTTTTCTTTGTTTCTAATGAAATTTTCCTGTTTCTTAATACTTTCCTTAGTTTTTGGAAGGCATATTTCACTATCCCAATGTTCACGAAGAAGAATTGTTTCCCAAATATTTCCAAAATTCAAACTTATTGCCTTGTTTCAGATTAAATTACCGATTATAAAAAGACATAAGTCCTCGTTTAACGTCTTTTAAGCATATTTTCTATAGAATACCTGGACAGTTTATTAAATTAGATTTAATAGTTGGTGTCAGGAATATGGTTGTCTATATTCAAGGTAACATTCTGTGTGTGCAAAAGAACATCATTTGTTTGATCATTTTTTCAATGATTAGCAAGAATTCCATGATTATTCTGTTCACAGGAAGGTAGATAGATAGACAGATAAATAGAAAGAAAAAGGCTCAGCTAGCTAGAAAGAAAGGTAGATCGATAGATGATGAACAAGTTGATAGATAGATAGATAGATAGATAGATAGATAGATAGATAGATAGATAAAAAACAGACTGAGCTAACTAGCAAGCTAGCTAGCTAGCTACCTAGATAGTTAGATAGAAACTGACTGAGCTAATTAGAAAACTTTGTTAGATAAACTGATAGATATAAAATGAACAGACTGATCTAGCTAGGTGGTTATAGATAGATAGATAGATAGATAGATAGACAGATAGATATAAGCATCCTGAGGTAGATAGATAAACAGACAGACAGACAGATAGAGAGATAGATAGATAGATAGATAGAAGCAGCCTGAGATAGATAGACAGACAGACAGACAGACAGACAGACAGACAGACAGATAGATAGATAGATAGATAGATAGATAGATAATAACAGACTGAGCTAACTAGCAAACTAGATATATAAACAGATCAATAGATAATGAACAGATAAATAGATAGATATGTTGAATAAATAAATAAAAACAGACTGAGCTAACTAGCAAGCTAGATAGGTAGGTAGATAAATAGATAGATAGATAGATAGATAGATAAAAAGAAACTGACTGAGCTAATTAGAAAACTGTTAGATAAATTGATAGATACAAAATGATCAGACTGATCTAGATAGATAAATAGATAGATAGATAGATATAAGCAGCCTGAGATAGATAGACAGACAGACAGACAGATAGATAGATAGCTAGATAGCTAGCTAGCTAGCTAGATAGATAGATAGATAGATAGATAGATAGATAGATATAAACTGACTGACCTAATTAGAAAACTTTGTTTCATAGATTGATAGATATAAAATGAATAGACTGACTTAGCCAGGTGGTTAGTTAGATAGATAGATAGATAGATAGAAAAAGACTGAAAAAGAATAGAAAGAGAGAGAGAGAGAGAAAGAGAGAGAGAGAACCTGCATTAAGTTAAACAAATGTATTTATTCCGCGAGTAGATAATTTTTTGTAAATAATTTAATAAACATTCGTTCTAATCGAACGCATACCAAATTTAGAGACATGTTTCAGATTTGAAAATGAGGATAATTTATACATAATACAGTGATTTTCCGTTTACGTCTCATAATTATATTTAATCATAAAAAATTGAAGTAAAATAAATGTTGACCTAATCTGCAATTCGCGGTCGGATTAGTGCTCGAAATTTGCATGTGACATGTTTTGTTTCATATGGAAGTATCAGGCCGGAACAAAGGTTTACGGATATTTTTTGTGAATTTCGAAAACAATATTTAGATATCTATACGTCGAGTTAATCAACTACATATCGAGAATTTTATTTTTGACAACGTTTCGCTATTTTGAAGCAGCTTCTTATTTCCATCCTCCGAGAATATAGCATCTTTCTTGGTAGGAACTTGTCTAAGTGGCTTTAAGAGGCCTCCAGTTTATTTAAGTTCTTCAAACGAAGAGAATTTTCGATGGAATAAAGTCAGTGATGTTCTGAAGAAGCCAGAACAGTTGACCGGAAGAACCGGGCCAAGTTGTACCAATTTCTGCCAGGTCTGCCAAGAGAAAGGGGATGAAATATTGTCCTGGTGGAAGGTGACACGTTAGCAGGTCACCATTTCTGGGCACCTTTTTCGTCGTTTGCTGATTTTCTTCAGACCAATTGAAGACAATCTATTTTGATTATGTCGTCTTTTTTCTATCCATAATTTCCGACGGAATTACATCATTTCCAATATAATTAAAAGATTCTCTCTCTCTATCTCTCTGTATAAATATATATATATATGTATATATATAGATATATCTAAGGAGACTCATTATCTATCTATCTATCTCTATATGTATGTATATATATATATATATATATATATATATATATATATATATATATATATATATATATGTATGTATGTATATTTATATATATATTTAAGGAGACTCATTATCTATCTATCTATCTATCTCTATATGTATATATATATATATGTAAGGTAAGCAAAAGTCTGGATATAGATCCGACGGTAAAAAACATAAACAAAATAAAAACATATATATATATATATATATATATATATATATATATATATATATATATATATATATATATATATATATATATATATATATATATATATATATATATATATATATATATATATATATATATATATATGTAGATAGATGGCTGATTAGGATTATTTATTTAGTATATATATATATGTAGTGGTAGAATCTCCGACTGACGCCAATTCAGTCGGGTTTCGATCCTAGCTAGAGGCAACCGGACGTCTAGCCACACTGAAGAGCTGTGAAACAGCGAAACAGTCTGTCTGTGGATGACATTATATAGGCTCCTGAAAAAATTAATTTCGGTAGAGGTCTCTGGGGAGGAAGTGTGGGTTTCTAAACCTGTGACTATTACGGCTGATATATCGTGACTCTTCGGCAAAAGCCAATTGAGTCCTGTCGGTCACTGTGTGTTTATCTAAAATTAAATACGATAAAATTCACTCTCGTCCCTACCTCATTTGATTTTGTTCAATTTAATTTATTCTGAGTATGACATTATTATAGTCTATTAATTCAGAGTTTCTCAATGTCTATCTTTCTATATATCTATCAATCTCTTTCACTCTCTCTCTCTCCATATATATATATATATATATATATATATATATATATATATATATATATATATGGGTATTCATTCTCTATAATTCTATCTATTTATCTATCTATCTATATCTATCTATCTATCTATCGATCTGTTTCTCGATCTCAATCTGTTAATAACTATCTGTGTATCTGTCTAAGTCTGTTCAATTCTATCTATCTATCTATCTATCTATCTATCTATCTATCTATCTATCTATCTATCTATCTATCTGTCTATCTATCACCAAAATGGAGATGACATTGTTTTCCTTTCTTACTCGGCCTTCTTCCTTTTCTCTGTTTATTCTTGTTATTTAAATATTCAGTATTTTGTTATTCTCTATTTTTGCAAGATTTGTGTTAATCCTACTCATTTTTAATCTCTTCCTTTTTCTCCTACTGGCTTTCCCCCCCTCCTAAGTTACCACTCTCCTCATCTTCCAACCTTTTATTACACTCTTTTTCACATAATTAACCAAACTAAGAATAACACCGAACAGCAGCCGCCATGTTAGAATTCCTAAACAGCAGCAAAGTGCGCGTTAAACCATAACGTTGAAGGCTTTCCATTCTATCTATTCGCGGCCTTTTCTGATCAAAGAAGGTGTCTCACCAACAAATGGCGGTTCTATTCTGGGCGTTCGTCCTTCAAGCTAATGGCTTACAGGTGCATTTGTTAGAAAATTCGAGAATAGATAGATACATAATGAGAAACCCTTTACATAGATAGATAGATAGATAGATAGATGGATAGAGTAGGAACAGACTTGTGATAGATAGATAGATAGATAGATAGATAGATAGATAGATAGATTAGGAACAGACTTGAGATAGATAGATAGATAGATAGATAGATAGAGTAGGAACAGACTTGAGATAGATAGATAGATAGATAGATAATAAACAGAAAATAGATGATGAACAGAGTGTGTAAGATAGATAAGGAATAGGCTGAGGTCTATCCATCTATATATTTATCAATCTCTCTCCTTCTCTATCTATCTATCTAGCTATCTATCTATCTACCTATCTGTCTATCTCAGTCTGTTCCTTAGATAAAGAAGATAGAGAGGAATAGACTGAGATAGATAGATAGATAAGGAACAGACAAAGGCAGACATAGATAGATAGATAGATAGATAGATAGATAGATAGATAGATAGATAGATTAGGAACAGACTTGAGATAGATAGATAGATAGATAGATAGATAGATAGATAGATTAGAAACAGACTGAGATAGATAGATATGGAAAAGATTAAGATATAGATAGATAGGCGGAGAGATAGCAAATGTTCAGACGAGCTACATTCCTCAGTTCTATCAGTTCAGCATTTTACAGGCGCCGTCATTCCACGTACGCGGGATCGATCCATCCTTATTCCATTCGTATTCCATAGGTAAAAGGAGGGAGTTCCAATCAGACTGCTTCTTTCTCCAGGATTATTAGGCTTACGACCATATCACATTGAAACGCCGGTTCCCATCCTATCGTCGTCGTTAAGCATCGTCGAGTCACGTTGGAACCTACGGAATACCAGAGAGAAAAAGCTTATAACGAACATATTAATTGGCTTGGAAAACAATGTTCGATTGAAGAATTAACGTCTATTCCTAAATTAATGTATTTAAACAGAAAACTAAACTAGGTACAGCAAGGTGCAAAAGAGGGAGCAGAGGTTGTGATGACCCCCCGGGAATCCATATAGGAGAGCATCCAGTTAAGCCGTGTAATAAAGTTTTGATATGTCCCGGAAGGGGATATATTTGTTTGAAGTAGCTAAATGGTTTTGGCTACTGTAACCGAGTAGTACAATCTAGCAGGTAGCCGTAATCGACTGGTACTCGTCCTAGTCGCAGGCAATATGCGTAGGCGTAGGCCAATAGGCGTCGTCATTGGCTCAGTCTAATGGCGTTCTACAATGGCATCCCCCTGTACCTCTACATCAGCCTGTATTTATGGCTGACACCAGCCAGTCATATTCCTGTGAGGGGGAACACAGGTGTATGCATATTCATTACACCAAGTTTTTTGGAAATTTGAAATTATCTTTGTTAATGTCTTTGTTCAGGCATCCTACAATCCGAGGAATTTTCTTTTCTCAAATTTCCAAGTATCAGAACCTACACCCCCAACACTTGAGTCTTAGGGGCATATAATGAAAAACCTTACCCCAGGCATCACCAAACCTCTGCATGCCCTTGAATAAGAAATCGGAACATTTTTATATTTCTGCCATCGAGTTACAACATTAGTTCTGTTTTTATGATAAAACTGTAAAGTTTGGACCTCCCACCAAAAAAAAATCTTTGAATGCAGTTTCTGCATATTCTTTGCAATGGAATGGCTTTTGGCGCCAAAAAAAGCTTGAAAAAAGTGGTAGTCCGGGGGTGAGAGGTCAGGCTAATATGGCGGATTTGGTAATATCACAAGCCGGTGAGTTTCTGTAGAGTCACACGGGCAACATATGGCCGAGCATTTCCAGGATGCAGAATTCGATTTCGTCGATTTACCACAGCCAGTTGAATTTTGTTTCATTGAATGTCCATTATATCCAGTTGCTGGCAGTAAATTTCGGCAGTGATACTATGGTTAGATTCCAGAAATCTGTAACAGATAACACCAATTACGGACCAACAGAGAGTAACCATAATCTTCTGTTTGTGCAATTTCGATTTTGGAAACAGTTTCAGTCCTTGGTTGAGATCAAGCCAACGAGCCGATCGTTTACGTTAATCATAAAGGCTTCATTTTCTCATCAAATGTCACTATTTAATCAAGAAATATTTCTATTCGAATTTCGCAAATTGATATATAGAAATAAAGTGACACTGCCGGCCCTTGTGTTTGAACATAAATCGCCAGTGATCAAACACAGACGATCCCATTATTAATAGACCACGTGACCATAGAGGAAACGCATATATGTAAGACGTAGCAGACGACTAACGATCTCTATGTCTAGTCTATCCTCTATACTATACGGATCACCATTTTTACTCTATCCTCTGTTACTATACGGTTCGCGATTCTCTTTTCTACGCTATTCTCGATACTGATCACAACACGGATTACCATTCGATGGTTACTATTTGAGCCAGTATTATCGAGCAAGTACTATTGCGTGCGAGTGTTATTCGAAGGCGTCTGACACCAGCATTGTTCAACGGCGTTACTGTAGTTTTATCTCCGATTACAAAGTCTCTACTTCAACGAGCATTACGAACGTGTCAAACGTGTGTCCGTTGACATCACAAAACATGCAGCGTCGAACAGACTTCAATACGTCGAATACTTTGGCTTTTACTGTCTTCACGTGAAGTCAATTTCTTCAACTCATCAATTTTGTTAATATGGTCCGATATTGTTGACATTCTGATAGCCATTATCTGAATCATTCATCTGACACTTTGACGTGGATTTTGATCGACGAGTATTTTCAGACGTTGACTATCAATTGCTGATGGACGTCTGCTACCTAGTTCTGGGTATGACGATAAACTACATCCGGTAGGAAGACCTCCGGCAGGAGATTGGAAGTTTTGATGAGCATGGAACCAACTCTTAATTACGGTTGTCACTAGTTTCACCTTAGCCCGGGGTAGTAGCACCTGTTAGGATCCCAGCTATGGGTAAATAGTTATCCCCCCCAAAAAAAAACTGGTATCAAAACACTATAAAAATATAAAAAAAATCATTTTTATAGTAAAAATACCAGCAATGAATTTTCATAATAATAATAAAAAAGACCAGTAATATATTAAGTAAAAGAAATTACTATTTGTCCAAAGATAATTAAATTTCGGTATTAAATGAGCCCTATTGAGTTGATAAACGCTAAACAAACAAACATGTTTAAAGTAAATTGACCAGCAATACATAGCCCTGTCGGCTGGGGCTGTAGAATACGCCGACTGCACCTCTGCAGAGGGGTAAGATCCACCCAATGGGGCATGCTGGGTATGACGATAAACTACATCCGCGTCCAGGGTAAGACAAAAGAATACGACCAACAGCAAGGCCTCTGATCAGGAGGCTTTGAGGAGCGTGGAATCTCCTCTTAATTGCTGGTGTTCCCAGGTCCACCCTGACCCGAGGTGGTAACACCTGTTAGGGTCCCTGCTATGGGCAAATAGTTAACCCCGAATCTGAGGTAAAATGCATTATAAATGGGTAAAAATAGGTTTTAATACTAGAAATACTCTCTAAAAAATTATTACCAGAAATAAATGTTTGAAGAAAAAATATTACTAGCAATACGCTTAAAAAAAAACAAACAAAAAAACTATTACCAGCAATACGTTTTTGAAAAAATAATATTACCAACTATACGTTTTTGAAAAAATAATATTACCAGCTATACATTTTTGAGGAAAAAATATTAACAGAAATAGATTTTTGACAAAATAAAAATATTACCAGAAAAAAAAACGTTGTCGGTATTAAATGACCCATTGAGGTTGATGTGCCGTAAAGCAAAACAAACCAAACCAAACCAAACCAGCAATACATTTCATCTGTAGTTGTAAGCATACAATTGTGTTCAAAATATATTTAGATTTCGACATTAAATTTAACCATAGGAGTTGATATGCCGCTAAACAAAATCAACGAACCAACATCCTCTTTCACTTTCGTCTTCAAGACTCGTATCCCCACTGCGGAACTTCAGAGACCAGCGCCGTGCTGCCCGGTCACAAATGGACCCATCATCCCATGCTCTGTTAACGTTGGCAGCAGTTTGGGAATGATTATGACCAAAGCTTGAACTCATCTAAAAAAGTGTAAAGTAATCTCTTCTTTTTCATGCTCAAGATTAGGGGGATATCAAGTTTTAAGTTAAATTCTGAAAGCGATTGATATAAAATTAACAAAGAGGGCATTTTAATAATTAGTAATGAGTGAAATATTTTTGCACTATTATATAATCATATATTAGAGCAAAATTAAAACGGTTATTCTAAAATTGGACATTATTTTTCGAACAACGAATATTTTCCGAATATTTCAAAACAAGGCGATCTTTATCACAGGTAGGACGATCTATACAAATGCATTAAATATTCTTTTAGGCTTTAATTAAGTTATACAAGCGATTGGTGAAAGGTTATTGGACAGAAAAACTTTCCAAACATTGACCAGATGACCATAATTTCTTTTAGAAGTGCTTCTTGGTTTGACAGTGAACTATTTCAGAAAGATACTGTATTGTAACATATAATGATTTACATTATTTCACTGGATCTAACAAAAACTGGGCTATGTGTCCTAAAAGCGTTGGTTGGATCCAGTGACTTGACACAAAGCCTTGTGAGTTCAATACCTGGCTACTGCAGTGTTGAACAAAAACTTGAAGAGTTGAATTATAGGGAGATAACTGAGGCACACGGAAGAGGCATGGCACGTGAAACTAGAGCAATATACCATGGTGGGCGAAATAAAAGGTTCAGTTCGAAATTCCAATCACCTTAAGAAGGACGGGGAGCACGAAATGTCATGAATATGGCAATAAAGATGAGGACAGCAGTCGGAACAGTGTAAATAATATAAATAATTAAATACCTTATCTCAGAAATATAAACAAGTTCGGAAGAAGACCGGAGCGTACAACGGTCGAAACGTCAATTGTATGGGAATAAAGATGAGGACAACAGTCCGAACATTGTAAATAATGTAAATAATTAAATAATTTATCTTAGAAATATAAACAGGTTCGGCAGAAGACCGGTGCGTACAACGGTCGAAACGTCCAGAATATGGCAATAAAGATGAGGAAAGCAGTCCGAAAAATGTAAATAATGTAAATAATTAAAATATCTTATCTCAGAAATATAGACAATAGCATAATTTAAAAAAGATAATTGCTAAAATCTGTGCTCGATTTTAATTGTTAATATAAAATGAGCGCAACTTGATACAGGCGTTTGTTTTAGTACCGATTACTGGTGTCTTTTAGATTGAAACCTTGCCTCGTTCACTTGTGTGTCAGACTTTGTTGAATGTTGATCGAACAAAAATTCGGTTCTTGAACAACCTTGCCGAACCGAGCCGAACCGAGTTAACCCGAACGAAATCATTGCTGAGGCGACCGCCATGTTGTATACATTCGCGCGTTGTGCTGTGCTTTTCTTTTCAAATTTTATTGTACTGTACTTTTTTTTTTAAAGAAAAACTTAAGAGAAAAACAATTGTTGATGATATTGTCTCTTCCTTCTCAGTTTCATATGGCAAAATCATCGATCTATGCTATTCTTATGAATAAAGAGACGATCATGTCTTTCCTTCCCCTTTCAAAACAATAACATCTCTTTCCTTCCCCTTCCACTTACACCATCAACTCTCCTACTTACAGGTACGATAAAATTAAAATGTTCGTCTATATTTTATCTGTTTAGTATTGGGTTTATTTCTTTCTTTCTTAGATTGAATGATTTTCATTAGATTTGTGTATAAACTTGTGCACAAAGTACTTTTGTAAAAGTTTAAATACGGAATCACCTTGGGACCAGGAACGGATTAATCCATTTTACAGTGATTCCTATTGGAAAAATTGTTTCGGTTTTCGAAAATTTCGGGTTACGAGCGGGCCTCAGGAACGAATTAAACTCGTGAATTGAGGTCCACTGTATTTCATATTCTGTAAGCGTTCCATATCTTCTCAAGAATCCCCAGTTTTGATCTTGTAAATCTATCATCCTTTTGAAATATAGGATGCGATAGATAAATTGTCATCTAAATTACGAAAATATAAAAATAATACTGACATCTCAATTTAACAGATATATTTACCAAAATTACACTAAAATAATTTGTAAAATAAATAGTAAAGAGTAAATTTATTCAATATAAATCGAGTTCGGAATCTCCCGCAACTCTTTTGTACGGCCTCCTTGTTTAAGTTGGTGAATACTGCCATAATCCTTGCATTCCTTTCATCTTTGGTGTTAAAAGGAGTTTTGTTGGCCTCTCGCTCAACCGCGCCTCACATATAATAATCAAGGGGGGTTGCAGTCTGGGGAGTTATGTGACCAGATGTAAGGGATGATGTAGTCGTAGAAATTGTCTGACAGCCATGACTGTGTTCTCCTTCTTGTGTTGCATGGTGCAGAGTCCTGTTGCCAGATACAGACACTTCCAGTAGCCACCCTCTTGGACCAGGGCAGCACTACCTCCTTAAGGCACTTGGTGTAGGCCCCCGTGTTGAATCTGATGCCCTGTGGGAAGATGGATGGAGGCATAACGCCGCCATCACTAGTGATCACTCCAAACACCTTCGTAATCCATATTTAACTCACCCAAGTCTTTTAGAATCTTCTGCGATGTCTTGAGATTGACACCGAAAAATTCTGACATGTTAATATTTAAGCTTCTGGCACGAATGCCAAGCAGTACAGAAGGCTGTTTCTGGAGGAGTAAAGTCATGGTGCTCTTTCTTTCGCAGACGGTGCCTAACTGACCCTACTACACTCTGCAGTAGACAAAACCAAAAACAATGCGCATGCGCGAAATTAAAAAGAAAATATAAAATGGGGACAATTTACTCTCGCACCCTCTATATCTACATAGCGTTTGGAAAACGCACGGGGAGTTACTTCTTCGGCGTCATATTGTGTAATTGTGACAGGCGTGTATGGACGGACTTATTTCTGTTTTCATTGATTTGAACATCGATTATAAACGCTTCGGTTGCTTTTAGCGGATTATTTTTGAATCCTTCCAGTTTGGAATTTCTGAATCCTTCTGGTTTAAATGTCTATTTTCATTGTACGCTATGAACTGGTTCCGCTTGTGCACGCTACCTAGTTTATTGTCTTTTATTTATTTTTTTCTATCACTCTCGCTCTCTCTCTCTCTGTCCCTTAGTTCAAATCCTCATCAAGTGTTACTATATATGAGATCTTCGGCGCTAGATAATCGTTAACAAGCTAAACTGGTCGACCATTATTACTTAGTGGCCATTTCAATCCTCGAAGGATATTCCTTGCTTGAGAGACACGAATTTAAGCAATGGATATATCTACAGTGTCTTCCCAAGGTGTAATGGTTAACGAACAGGTCTAGTGTAGGGAAGGAAATAATAAAAAAATCTCCTAACGTTTATATATACAAGAATACTCGTAAAAAGATAAAACTGCAAGCTGTGGAAATAACAAAACGTGTATTATTTATTATTTGGTTGTAATGTGTTCTTAGAGACTCGAAAGACAGTAATATTGAGTAAAATTGTGAGTTTGGAGTCAAACGCCTTTGATTCCCAAGTCGGCATCTATGCGGATGACACCACAATTTACTCCTGCCCCAGAAACAAATCTAGTGCCACTGACAAAATTAACCAGGCTGATCGTCTCGAAAAGGACCTTCAATCGGTTGTCAACTGGGGTAGGAATTGGCTGGTTAACTTTAACGCCTCCAAGACAAAACTGCTCTCCATTAATATCGCTGGTTTCCAGGCTCCATGAATTCAAGCGTCCTACGGGGTTGGCATCCCGTTCCCACCCTTTCACTGTTGAAACTGTTAAATGTAGACGTATCTTCTACTCCAATAGCTGCATATCTCGCACCTCACGCCTATGGAACTCCCTTCCTCATTACTGTTTTCCCTGATGACTATGATCTCCAACTATTCAAGTGTAACGTCAATCGACATCACCAGTTGCCTTGATCTATCCTCTATCCTTTTCCACATCCTTTTCTCTAACACTCCTATCTGCTCTCGCTCCAAATCTTCTGTAACCCCTTGCCTTGATCTATCCACTATCTTTCTCCACATCCTTTCCTCTAACACTCCTATCTGCTCTTGCTCCAAATCTTCTGTAACCCCTTGCCTTGATCTATCCACTATCTTTCTCCACATCCTTTCCTCTATCACTCCTATCTGCTCTTGCTCCAAATCTTCTGTAACCCCTTGCCTTGATCTATCTGGCTTTCTCCATATCCTTTCCTCTAACACTCCTATTTGCTCTCGCTCCAAATCCTCTGTAACCCCTAAGACTCAAATAGAGGGCCCTTATAGGGCTGAGTACTGAGTAATGTGAGAAAGAAAGACATTTTTAATATGTAAAAACAGAGGAAACATGAAATAAACACTTTATTCAGATTAAATATAAACTAAATTTTTGTTTGAGTCTTTGATTGGAGTCCCTCACAATATGGACGCCTGGGGCCATCGCACCTTCTACCCCCGCCTTCTGTTCTCACCTTCTACACGCTACTACTTGCATTTAAGCTTTTATACAACCATAATTATGAGTTTTCACTGAGGCCTTTCTCTCAGTTAATAACTATACCTGATTAATTCTCATACAACTGTTATTAACTACAGTTTGCCCAACACAGTTTCATATTTTGACGAATCAACATTGCAAGGTTAATATTAAATATAACAACTGGATGTGGAATTGGTACACCTTTTACTTACCAACAGAATCTAAGACCATTTGTTCACAACAAAGAAAATTACTATTTTACTAAATTTTCTCTTTACTAACCAGCTCTGAGTGAATAATTACAAAACCCCGAACTTTTATATATACAAAAATATTCATAAATAACAAGGTATGAAAACAACAAAATATGTATTATTTGCTTGTTATCTTGTGTTGGCAACATGAGAAACTCTACGTTTAGAGTCAAATGTAGATCAAATATGCATCGGAATCCGACGGAATGATAAGAAAAATGTACAGATTTTCTCAAATGTTTTTATAGATTTCTGTAATGAGTGTACAAATAACTTAGTTAGAAGTGCGAGAAATTAACCCGAACTCTTCTTGAGTGCTAAAAGATAGATGCTACTATTATGGCCTGAAAAAGGAAACGAAATTTTCGTTGACGCACGTGTTAACGAACAGACAGTGTGAACTGCTTGTCCGTTAGTGAGAATGCCACGTGTTTGTATATGTAAAGGAGAAAAGTAGAGTCAATTCCCATTGGTTTAGAATGAGTGAATTAATGATAATTATAATTGTTTTAATGATTTCCTTACAATTATTTTTGATGCTATAATTAATTTTTATTTATTTTTTAAGGACGCAACGCTAGTTGACTATTATTAGTGAGTAGTGATTTCCGTTCTCAATGAGAGTTCTATATTTACATTACATGATGTTAAGCGACATGAATAACTAGTATGGCTCAACATGGTGTAATGGTTAACGAGCTAGTCTGGTTGAAAATCATTAGTGATTAGTGATTTCAGTCCTCACTGGGTAGCATTTACTTGTTCCTCAAGCAATTAAACCAAGTAAATAACACGGATGCTTCACCACAGTGTAATGGTTAATGAGCTAGTCGCATTGACCATTATTACTGAAAAGTGATTTTAATCCTCATGTGGTACGCGATACTTGCGCCACACAAAGTTAAGCGAAGTAAATAATTAAGATATAGGGGCACAGTGTAATGATTAACGAGCTAATCTGTTTGATCACTGTGAATGAGTAGTGGGTTCAATCCTCATTGGGTACCCTATGCCTGAGGCCCTTTTGTAAAAGTAATGCCATGTTTATTAAATAAAAAGTTTCGGTGTTGGATAATGGGTGGCGACGTTGTCTGGATGAGCATTATTGCTGACTTGTGAGTTAGATCGTCACTGGGTGTTCATTAATTGTGCTAAAATAAGTATTGCCGGCTGTATCTGGTACCAAGAATTTAATATTTTTCTTTGCTGATCGCCTCCTTCATGCTGATGGCGTTCATGACTACGTGGGCCAGTTCTTGTGGAGCCTTTCTCTCGTGTCGTTTGACTTCTACCCCTAATCTTCTCGCCGTTTCGAAGTTTTGGGATCCGATGGTGAGAGAACAGCGCCGGTTGGTACGGTCTCAAGCTTGTGCTACAAACGATTTAGGTGCAGGTTCAGTAGCATTCAGTGTTGTTTTGAATTGGTTCTTGGGTCGTCGAATTGGGTAACCTCGTGGCTTTTTCCCTAAAGCGATCTCTGAATGAGACTAAAGGTGGAAATAAAAGAAAAAAGTCATATAAACGGTTTTTCTTCCTACGTCGTTTATATAAGGAGATAAAACAACAACAAAATATAATATTTCAAGCGTGAAAGTGCTAATTTTGCCGAACAAAATAGGTGCTATGTTTTTCCTACACCCTTTATTATTATTATTATTTTTATTTCCTTTGATATCTGCCGTTTCCACATTTCTTTCCTGGTACCGTCCTGGGACCTAAGGTTAGAAATGGTATCATGACACTTTCCACTGAAAAAAAAAATTACATAGATAAATCCCTTCGTAAAGTGTGGCCTGTACATGTCAGAATAATTTTTTGTATCTCTTTGAGGCATGGACTTCCAGGGATCACTTCAATTAGTCTACTGGAATCTTTTCCAACCAATCCTAAGTCTCCAACTACAACAGAGATTGTTGATGTTCCCATGTGCCACATTTTTGAGATTTCTATTTCAAGGTCCTTGTATTTTGACAGCTTGTCGAATATCTTCAAAGATACATTGCAGTCTGCAGGGACTGCCATATCAATAAGGAGGCAGTTTTTTTGTTTGTGGTCTTTAATAACAATGTCTGGGCGGTTGGCTTTGATTTTTCTGTCGGTGTGTATTGTGTAGTCCCATAGAATTGTAACAGGTCCTATCTCCGTAACCGGGTCTGGGTAGTGTTCGTACCAGTTTCTTTCAGTTTCCTTCCCGTAGAAGTTGCAAATTTTCCAGTGCAGATATTGGCCCACTCTGTCATGCCGGTTTTTACATTCAGTGGGTGCCAATATCGTGCAACCTGATACAAGATGATCAATGGTTTCTGGATATTTATCACAGAATTTGCATTTTGGGCTAACACAGTATTTTAGTATATGTGCTTGATAATTCCTATTTAACAAGCATTGGTCCTGTGCAGCAAGGATAAAACCTTCAGTTTCAGCTTTCAACCCTGCACTATGTAGCCACTGATGGGTACGGTTTTTGTCTACGTCAACTTGTTTGGTACGGGCAGAGTATTGGCCATGGAGCGGTTTATCTTGCCATTGTTTCTGTATCTTGTCGGTTGCATCTGTCTTTGCTTTCTTTTTAAAGTATTTTGAAGCTTCAGCCGGTTTACCGTGCTGTACTTGTATTTCTGCGCCCATTTGAAACTTCATTTTGAATTTGTTGGCTTCCTTTATTACGGAGTAAAGACGCTTCCTACTTTCATGTTCCTTGACACATACCATCATCCAGTCTTCTGTAGTTTCCAAGTATCTTTGGAGGCCAATTGTTGTAGTTTTGTAGGACAGTTCTAATTGAAATAATCCTCTGCCTCCTTCGGATCTGGGCACATACAGGCGATCAACATCAGCTTTGGGATGATGCATGCGGTAGCAAGTGAGGAGCTTTCTCTTTTTGGCGTCCATTCGCTTAATTTCAGCTATGGTCCAGTTAAGGACGTTAAAAATGTATTGCAACACACGGACAGCCAAGGTGTTTATGGCTGAGATTCTGTTTTTTTGAGTTTAGCTCGGTATTTAGTACCAGACGTACACGCATGTTTTTCTCCTTTCTTACATTCTCCTTCATTTGGGGGTGCTGTATGCCATCTCCTTCGCTAATTCCTAGGTACTTTGGCAAAGAGTTTGAGATCATTCATGTAGAGTAGGTGATTGAATATTTTCTTATTTATTTTGTAACCATAGCTACTGTTTTTCAGTTCATGCGTAAAAGGTATTAAGGACAAACAAAACAGAAGGGGTGACAGAGTCTCCTTGAAAGATTCCACGTCGGATATTTAGTCGGTTGGATATGGCAGTGCCTCTGGCGTGACTAAGGTATAGTTTGGTGTTCCACATTCCCATGCTGTGCTTAAGGAAATTTAATACCACAGGGGAGACTTTGTACATTTCCAAAGCCTTAAGGATCCAAGAGGGTAGCACACTATCAAAGGCTTTACGATAATCAATCCACGCTGCGCTAAGATGTCTACGTCTTCTCCTGCAATTTTCGAGGACCATTTTATTTATCAGTAGTTGATCTTTGCAGCCATATGAACCTCTCATGTCAAGTGTCTAGTAGTTTGAGAGATGACCGGAAATGTATATATTTTTTACCTTACCTCTAAGCCTTTTTTTAATGAATTCTTTGATAGTCCCACTGACAAACTGTAGTAGAAGGTCCAGCCTACCCCATAAAATTTGATAAGTATCTGTCGTTGACGACGGAGATTTGAACATTTGTGGAAATCACTTGTGCCATTCTCCGAAAATGTAAGAAATGGTAAATGTTGTACAATTTATTTCTCAACTATACTTTTCCTGTACTTCTTCTGTCCTATGATTCTAAATCTCTTTGACTCAATTTAAATTTAATTCTTTCATTTGGATTTCCCTTTTCTCTTTCCTTTCTCTTCCTTTTTTACCTATATCTCAGTTCCCCCCCCCCCACTTGGCCTTAAGCGGAACTCTCAATCTATTATTTTTTCCTCCTATGCATCCCATATCTCCGTCGGTGCCGGTATATATATATATGCATACTAATCTCTGTCTGTCTGTCTGTCACTCTCTCACTATATATATATATATATATATATATATATATATATATATATGGATAAAATAACTGAAAAAATATTGGGTGGCTTTTTTTTTTTTTTTTTTGCGAAAGTATTTATTTTTAAGTTTTTATATATATTTAATATTTCAGACCATCTCGGTCCTTCCTCAGAAAAAAAAACATCCAATTTTTTTTCAGTTATTTTATCTATATATTATATACATATCAAGAAAGTATATGTGGCTTCTCATTATTTATATCCATATCTCCATATATTTGCACAGACACCACTAATATATATATATATATATATATATATATATATATATATATATATATATATATATATATATATATATATATATATATATATATATATACATCTTTATCTGCATGTACATGTGTATATGTCCGCATGGGTAGGAATCATATTGAATGATTTTTATTTTGTTTTATTATTATTATTATTATTATTATTATTATTATTATTATTATTATTATTATTATTATTTTTGTATGTAATATTATTATTTGTTTCCTGCTTTGTATCCTGTAGAGCTGGGTTTAAACTATGTTCCTTAGGTCCCATGGGAGAATTGTCATTTAATTGATAGCACTTTTCTTAGTATATGGGATGTTCCTAATAGGGCGATGTTATTACTATTATTATTATTATTATTATTTGTGCATGTTATGTTTCCTGCTTTGTATCCTGTAGAGCTGGGTTCAAACTATGGATCTTAGGCCCTATTGGAGAATTGTTATTAAATTGACAGTACTTTTCTTAGTATATGGGATATTCCTAGTAGGACGATCTTCTGGGTAAATTTTATGTTGATGTTACCTGGGACACTGTTAGTAAATTTTTTTTATTCCTTTTTCACGTAGCCCAGAGCTCGGTTTACTATTGGTACTGTCTCAGGCATTATTCCCCACATCCGGTAAATCTTGATTACCAGGTCCTTGTATTTGGATAATTCCTCGATAATTTTAATGGAGATGTTTCTCAGATGGGTCTGCTATTTTCAATAAGCATACACTTATAGAATTTCTTGTCTTTTATGACAATATAAAGTGTGTTGGTTTTATTTCCCTGTCATTTTGAATTGGCACATCCCAGAGGATAGTTATATCGTCATTTTGTGTAACTGTGTTTGGTTGGTGTTCATGTCACCTCTTAGTGCTTTCGATTTTGTGCTTCTTGCATATCTTCCATTGCATATATGTAGCTATCATGTTATGTCTGTGGGTATATTCATTTTTTGCTACTTCCGGAAATCTTGACGTAATATGGTCGACATTTTCATCATATTTTCCTTAGATCCTGCAATTCAGATTCGTTCTATTCTTTGTTTATTTGAAAGTGATGAGATATGGTTGCGAGGTTTTGGTCCCGTGTTGCAATAATTAGGGCTTCTGTCTCTTCGTTGAAGAACGATTGTTGTAGTTTTGTAAGACTGTTCTAGTGGAAATAATCCTCTGCCTCCTTCGGAGCTGGGCACATACAGATGAACAACATCAGCCTTAGGATGATACATTTGCATTCAGTGGGTGCTAACATTGTGCAACCAGATACAAGATGGTCAATTGTTTCTGGATATTATTATTCTTATTATTGACTGTGATCATAGCACGGCAACAAAGTGACGCTGGGATACAAATATTGTTCTATATGTCGTGTCTTTTAAGGATGTGAGCGATCATGGCTCTCCACAATTTCCAGCTTTTTGTTTTTTCTCTCTTTTGTAATTATCGCTTTCTGATTCCAAGTATAAGTGCCCTTTTCGTTTCCATTTTCTCGAAGACTTCTTCATTGGACTCTTGTTTGGACCATGGTATCATAAGCGTCCTTATGTAGAAACACTTTTCTCTTCCTTCAAGTTTCTTCATCTGTGAGGAGATTTTACAGCATCTACTGCCAGATAGGAGAACCGATATTACATAAAGGTTCAGTAATTTTTTTTTCTTTCTAACGAAAGTTTCCTGTTTCTTAATACTTTGCTTAGCTTTTAGACGAACGATGACATCTTTCGCTATCCGAAAGCGCCTTCGGATTTCGGTGTCGCAGTTTCCGTCTTCTGTTAAAACAATTCCAAGCCATTTAAATGTTCGTACTCCAATTGTGTCTTCAATTTGTCATTCGCATCTTGGGCTGTTCCTTTTCTCAACAGTCATACATACTGTTTTTTTACAAATGCAGTCTGGCACACGCTGAAAGAGTCTCTTCTTCAATAATCGAGCGTTATTTCATTATTGCTTTTATTACTGCATTTATTATTGTTACGTAACAGTTTAGTATTGTTTTCTTTGTTTCTAACGAATTTTTGTTGCTTTTTAATACTTTCTTGAAGGCTTTCGCCTTCGGATTTCGGTGTCACGTTTATCGTCTTCTGTTAAAATACTTCCAAGCCATTTATATGTTTTTTTGTCCAATTGTGTCTGCAATTTGTCATTCGCATCTTTGGGTGTTAATTTTCCCGACAACCATGCATACTGTTTTATTACAAATTCACTCTGGCAAACGCTGAGAGCTTCTATTACCCAATAATCAAGTGTTATTTCATTATTGCTATTGTCATTACATTAAATTGGCTTCTTTATAAATATTTTGCTTACCTTTTGGAAGGCATCTTTCGCTATCGCAAAACAGCTTCGGATTTTGGAGTGACACTTTCTGTCTTCTGTTAAAACGCTTCCAAGCCATTTGAATGTTTGCACTTACTTGATTTTGATGTCTCCAATTTGTCATTCGCATCTTGGGTTGTTCATTTTGTCAACAACCATACTGTTGTGGATTCCGAGATGAATCCGATATCAATGAATAACAAACGCCAGAAATAGTTAAGGAAAATAAATGTATTAACGTAATAATACAAACTGGTAATACAGGTTAGTAGATTCAGGAATGCGGGTTAGTAGCAATAATATATATACAGTCTTGGTATTGAAGTATCGCGGTATGACTCCGTACTGTGTCTACGTGCTCGCTAACTGTGACTCTTGTGCTACCCTCCTCTACTACTACTCTCCGGTTATTCACTGGCGGTAGTATATGTATACCTTTGGTGAGTCCATTTATGTAAAAAGGGGAGACCCCTTAACACCCCCTCCTTAAATCCCTTTTAGAAGGAGTTAATATCTTTTCCTTTCTCTTATGGTCGACAATTACAGGCACTGTAAATTTTATCTTCCTGCTAGTCCTTCCAATTTCTGTGTCTTCTTGTGGTTTTTGAATCTCAAAAACTTCAAAGATCGCCTCCATCGACTCGTCATTTTCTGCGGGTGGCGAGCTTGGCTCTTCAACCCGTCTTTTTTGTATTTGGTCAGTATGTTTTCTGTGGGTAACTTTTTCGCCTTTTGTGTAGATCACGTTTCCTAGTCTGTTAATTATTGTATTTGGTTCCTCATAAGCCAAATTGTTACTGAAATAGACCCATTCTTGTTTGAAGGATCTCTCGAGGACTGTAGGTGTATACCGGTTTTTATTTATTTTTTCCTTCGTCCTCTGAGTAAATTCATCCTTTTTCGCTTCTTTTCTTATCTGTCGCAAGGTCACAGGTAGTTCCTTTACTGCCTTGTATAACTCTTTACTGTTTTCATCTGTTGTAGCCAATGACGCGTTTCGCTTCTTTTTACATACTGGTTGGACATTTGCTCTCAATTCAATTCTCGCTGCACCCTTACAAAACGAGTTGATAGGTGAATCCCATACGTCGAACTTTTGCATACAGTCTGTACCTACTAGATTTTCTGTATCTTGCATTACGTATATCTTGAGTTTTTTTGTTTTCCCGTGTAATTTAACATTTACGATTATTTCTCCTTCGAATTTTATACCGACTTAGCAATTTTTTGTGTATGTAACATGGTTCGTTTGTTAAGCTTTTTCCATGTCTGTAGGTTAATTATCGTTAGATCAGAACTTGAGTCTAGTTGCAATTTTATCTTTTTATTTAAGATTTCAAGTTCCACATATTTCCTTATGTTGATATTGTCTTCGTCATGCATCCTAGTAGCTCTTATCCTACTAGTAGCTTTTCTGTTCCTACATTGGGATGCCTTGTGCCCCATTTTTACACACACAAGACAGATTTTATATTTAAAATGGCAATCCTTATTCCAGCGTAGTCCTCCACATCGATAACATGCAGATGGAGGGCTTATATTTCTTTCGATTTTCGTCATAATTTGTCCCTATATGTTGTACTTTTTCCCTTATTATAGGATTTTTGTTTTCTTTCCGGGAAGGGTGAAGAGCGTAAACTTTTGTTTAACTTACGTATATGTGAAATTCCTGACTCCTTAATTATCTTCGAGTCTTTCTTTATACTCAGGCATTTTTGGCAATCTTCTGATACTTGTAGTGTTAATCCAGGTTCATTTTGTAGTTTTGAAAGCATTCTTTTGCGCATTTCATTATCTTTTGCTGGGACTAACCCTTAAACGAAGATGAGACACTTGAAATTGTCCGGTGTTAATTCTGCCAACTTGAAGTTTATTAACGATTGCGGCAAACGTGGAATAGACCTCATTTTCGCCCTTTTCCAGGTTAAGACATTTCCACCTCTTGTGAAAGAGTGATGTTTCGGGGCTGAAAAGCTCTGTAAGACATGTAAATGCTTCTTGAAACGTTAATTCGTTCGTCTTTTTTGGCAAAATGTAATCCATAAATTTCGGGTATTTCTCTGTTCCTAGTTTTCTGAGCAACAGACGTAGCTTCTTTTCTTCTGTCCAGTTTTGACAATCGGTGTTAAAGATGTCTTCGTGGCGTCTAAAATAATCCCCCAAATTTTTATCCTCTTCTAGAGAGTATTTGAAAGTTTCTATCGTATTCCTCACTGCGTCTTGGGAAAAAGTCGCATCTTTTTCCATATTTTGTTGTTTGTTACCCGCTACCTTTAATATTAGTTTCTGCGTTTGTAGTAATTATTTTTGCCATTTTTCTTCCATTCTTTCTTGGAATTGTAATTGCTGTTCGTTTTGTCTTTCTTGGAGTTGTAATTGCTGTTCATTTTGGTATTTTACAAGTTCTACTAAAATAATTTTAAAATCCTAGATGATAAGAGTCTTACGAAAAACTCGATTTTCCGTGTTTTAATCCTCGTAAATCGCCAAGTTGATGTGGATACTGGCAAAAACGGCAATTTTTTTTCTTTTTGTGTGAGTTCTAATACCTCGTCGCCAATTTGTTGTCGACGAGGGAAAATTTTTTCTTTTTTTTCTTTCTTTCCCGTGTGAGTTCGATATACTCGTTGCCAATTTGTTGTGGATTCTGAGATGAATCCGATATCAATGAATAACAAACGCCAGGAATAGATAAGGAAAATAAATGAATTAACGTAATAATAAAAACTGGTAATACGACTTAGTAGATACAGGAATGCGGGTTAGTACCACTAATATATATACAGTTTTGGTATTGAAGTATCGCGGTATGACTCCTTACTGAGTCTACGTTCTCGTGACTCTTGTGCCACCCTCCTCTAATACTACTCCCCGGGTATTCACTGGCGGTAGTATATGTATACGTTGGGTGAGTCCATTTATATAAAAAGGGGAGACCCCTTAACACATACATACTGTTTCCTTACAAATGCAGCCCGGCACACGCTGAGAGAGTCTCTTCTCCAATAATCGAGTATTATTTCATTATTGCTATTGTCATTACATTTAATTTCCTTCTTTCTTAATACTTAGCTTACTTTTTGGAAGGCATCTTTCGCTTTCCCAATGCTCCTTCGGATTTCAGTGTCATAGTTTCCGTCTTCTGTTAACCAACTTCCTAGATACCTATTTTTTACTTGCTTGATTTTGGTGTTTCAAATTTTTAGTTCGCACCTTGGGCTGTCTCTTTTGCTGACAAATATTCGTTGTCTGCTTACCATTCCTTTTCTTCTAGATTTCCTTTTGTAGATTCTGTAGGGGTTCCCGCAGTTTCCTTTCTGAGCCTGCTATCAACACCCTGCCTTCTGAATATCTTATAATGTCAAGAGTGTGACCGCCATTTGTGAATCCTGGAAGGACTGAACCAAGGAAAGGTTGAATAAGTGTGGCGAGAAGACACATCCTTGTCTTACACCTCATTAAAATATCCCACTATTTAAATTTGTATAAGTGTTTGATTTTCTTCCTAGCGAGTACGTTCCTGAAGGTAGCTGTTAATGGATAGTCCTCCGACCCACAAGTGGTCAATGCAAGCTTCCCGCAAGGTTCGCTTCTTGGTTCAGCCATCTTTTTATTTTACATAATTTATCGGTTTCCGCTATTTGGGGATACCAATGCTGAGGATACAACTTTATATGGGTCCATTTCCAAAGGTCTAGATGCCCAGAGCCTGGGAGCTGATCTCTCCTCTGACCTATCGCAGTGTGGGAAAACGGCTTAGCGCCATTCAATGGACCGCGATAAAATGGTGTTCTCTCAGGGAAGCCACGTGCCTTGAACGCTTATTGGACTCAAAAGGTAGCATCGTAAAATAACGTTTGCTATTTTTCGCTAATCTTGGCTATCTTAGCATATTCTCGCATTTCAGACAGCCAATCAATCTAGCCATACCACGCATGTCTCGAGGAGGCCATGATTTCCCCTCTTTTGTTCAGCGTCTCATGTTGCTTAAAGAAAGGTGACATATCCAGCGTCTCCTCTTAGCATACACAGCAAGATGGCGCCACTATTTCATAAGTACTTGTTCTCTTTACAAAGCCCCATTCAGTAAAGTGTTTAATACAATTTCTTTTCTCTTTCGTTTCCCTCATGTATATTGAAATGGCGCTAACACTTCGATTTTTCGACAAGTTAAAACATGTTTTATGCTTTCAGCAGCTGTTCAATAACAATAAACATTTTAAACTATATAACACTAGATTGTCTTAAATACAGGATATGTTAATTTGGTGCTATCGAAAGCGTGAAAGCACATAAGATATCGTATTTCTGCATAAAAATGATGTAGTGTTTTATTAGGTTAGTGCAAAAATAATGTCGTTTTTTGACGTTCAACTTCATGTGAGAAAACGACATTATTTTTGCACCAAACTAATACATTCTTATGAAGTAAAGAACCAATTGGGGTGAAGGTTTAGTAGTAAATGGGCGAGCGTTATTTTTACGTTTTATTTACAATTTTATATATATATATATATATATATATATATATACACTACACGCAAGATAATCTGCCGCTGTGTGTTTACTCGTGGTGGCCCACTGTCGTACTGCCAGATGTTCGACTCGGGATTGTAACCATTGGAGGCCCGCCGATGGACTGTCGGTGGCTCGCCGGTGGCTCGCCGGTAGTTGTCACCAGAGTACCTGTGGCTGCCGCCAGCAGGCCACTAGTGGCTTATGTGTATTATATATATATATATATATATATATATATATATATATATATATATATAGTGTATTGGGGCAGCAGATCATTCTTTAAACATATATTATTAAATATAACAGACAATGAATGCTTATCTATAATGTTTGATAAGGGACAGTTCTAATGTTCGAATGTTTGCTTTAATTTCTGGTGAAAATAAAGACAAAAATTGTCCAACATTTGGATATTTTGTTATTAAGTTGGTCCTAAGCTTTTGGCTCACATGAGCCATCCTCAGATTGGTTATACAGGCATAAAACAAAGGTACCCACCGTCAAAGATGATATTTTTGTTATTTTGACATAGAAAATTGCTATGCGACGATAACGGTTGTGGAATAGCAGACGCAGATCATACGTCAAGATGCAGTTTTATGACATCATACCACGTGATAGACCAAAGTATTACAACAGAACCAATGGCTAGATTCAATGTAATGTGTTGTGACCATTTTGAAATGTAATTTTGTTGAGTGTGCGTTCCTTTGTTTTAATGCGGATGGCCTCCAATATCAAATGGTTCTTTTTACTGTGTGTATGTGTGAATATTATGTTATCAACTAATATCTGTCTAATATTATGTACATGGCTATAGTTTTCTATGAAATGTTGTTTAATAGAACTAAGATCAGAAAGATGACAGGTATGTCTACAGGAGAGCGTGGTTGTAGTAAAAATAATATATGTAGTGGGATCATTATTAGTATCAGACATACAACACGCTACATTGGGTTTTTGTAGAGGATTTAGTTGTGTGGTTGTAGGGTTATTGAGACTATGAGGTCAATTGTTTTAAATTTTTTATAATATATGATGAGCTTAACTTGTTTATTATTATTAATGGGTTTAACATTTCTACCTATTATGATTCTGAGTGTTGTTTTATCGTGTTTGTAATTATTATGTATTTGGTTACAATAGCATAAGTTAATAGTATTATGTTTATTTTGACGTACATTATTATTATTAATATTATCAATTTTGTTACAGATATTATTAAGCTTATTGAGAGAGATTTTAAATTGTTGATCAAAGACGGAATTATTAATATTATTTATTGAATTTTCCCCCGATATCAGTTTATCTAATATTTTTTTAATTTCAAATTGTATTATTTGGGCTTTTTTTTCACACCGCCCGAGTATATTTAAAAAATAAAATAATATATATATAAAATAATATATATATAAAATTTTAAATAAAATAATATATATATATATATATATATATATATATATATATATATATATATATATATATATATATTCAGTAGTATTGATTTGAGTTTGTAACCCTGGGTTTCATGCTTTTGCTATCATTAGACAAACTGGTTTATTATTTAAAATTGGATCTATTTATCCCTGTTTGGGATTGATGATGCTTGGTGGTTGGAGGGGAAAATTCTCCTCTCTGTCTGTTTGTGATTACACTCTCATACGCACATACATACGAATTTACGCATTTTAGTTTACACAAATACACTCATATAAACAATCCGAGATTAGGCACAGATACACATCTATGCGTTCGAGCATATGTTAGCTCTGACACTGATATTGAGAACTTTCCAATAAGTACTGCGCATACAAAATAATAATAATTTATATATATATATATATATATATATATATATATATATTTCGCAGACAAGAAATCATATTTCCCCTACGTCACTTAAAAATCGAAAACTGATAATGAGCAAGAATAAATAAAATAAATAAATAAACAAAAACAAGTATTATAAATTAATCCACACAAATAAATAAATAATCTAGGTAAGTAATAAATAAATTAGCAAACCACGTACGCAGAGATAAACACAAGAAAACGTAGCAATATACAAGCAACAATGAAATAATCAATAATAAATAACAAGGTTAACTAACAGCGCTATAAATAGCCCCAAAACTGCATCCGGATCCAAAATTATTCCCACTCAATATCCCCTAGAATTTATCTAAACACAAACATTACCGCCCAACAAAATAACCGTTAGAATAATACAATAGAGAACACATAATGCAATACAATAAACTACCCACAATGCATCACTGACTTGTGTTTATAAAGAGTCGAGTAAAAAAACAACGCACATAGTCTGACGATTGTGTTTAGAATGAAACACACTACCACCGCTAGGTGCTGACTTCCATGTCTATATATATATATATATATATATATATATATATATATATATATATATATATATACATGATAGAAATTGTTAGGAGGATTTGATAATTATAATTAAGTAATTCATTGAGTCTGAAAGAAACCTCAACAGAATGCAGAAAACACTGGACGGCCGTTTCGTCCTATATTTGGGACACATCAGCAGTGCGCATCCACTACCGAGACTTGAATCCCTGACAGTAGAGTTATCAAGCAAACGTCATACCGACTATTCCAACGGGCCTCGGTATATATATATATATATATATATATATATATATATATATATATATATATATATATATATATATATATATATACATATATATATATATATATACATATATATATATATATATATATGTACATATATATATATATATATATATATATATATATATATATATATATATGGAGAGAGAGAGAGAGAGAGTATGGTTAGAATCCAACAAAATGACAGGATAAAGAACAAGTAGGAAACAGATCTTAATCTAACATCTTTCACTTTATCAAAGCTTCATCAGAGATCAAGATAGAAATTATTTTTTATCATTTCTGTCATGATTTCTGACAAAGCTTTAATGAAGTGAAATATGTGATATTAAGATCTGTATCTAACTTGCTCTTTATCGAATCATATATATATATATATATATATATATATATATATATATATATATATATATATATATATAATATATATATATATATATATATATATATATATATATATATATGATAAAATATACTTATAAGGTATCTTATATTTATGAGTTAACGTGCTCAATATAGAGTGTATGTAAATATAAATGAGGATACTAATATTTTAAAACATTCAAGAATAATTTTATGAAATCTATGTCGAAATTGAAAATTTTTACGGTGTGAAGTGGTTCATCATTTAGGAGTTTTAGAAGTTCATCCGACGAAAGAAGGAAACGCATCACACTAAAATGTTTCCACCTTGAGATAGTTTATATATTCTCACTTGTAATATTTGAACTTTAGCGTTGCGATTTGCACACTCCAACACTACATAGCCGTTAATAAATAGTTAATTCTTAAAAACATCTTTCGGTCGGAAAAAACACATTTAATTCGTCTTCCAGTTTTGATTCTAAAAGAAAAAAATACAGCCTGAAGATGAATGCGTGAAGCGTTTGAAATACACCATATCCATTTTATACATCAGGATCTCATCATTCAGTGGATAATGTAGTATAATACTTATAATTATATCTACTAGCGAAGTGATTTCGCCAAAAATTGTATTAATATTGCTAATTGATTCAAGGTATGATTAACTCTTTGTAATATAAAATTATATGCTGCCTATTTTATTATGTTCATATATATATATATATATATATATATATATATATGAAGAAATATAGTCTTAAAGTGTGCTATATTTATGGGATGAAGTGCTCAATATCAGAGATAGAGCGTGTGTAAATATAAAAGTGAACATAGAAGTCAACACATAGAGGCGACAGTCTGTTTCATGCTAGTGCAATCGTCAGGCCACCTGATTGCATCTAGAATGAAACAGACCGTCGCCTTTAAGTGTTGACTTCTATGTTCACTTTTATATTTATATATATATACATCTATACATATATATATATATATATACCCAAGTTTAGGATTGGTATATACGGAATGAAATCCAATAACCAACAATCAATATTCTTTAAAGAGTGCTCAATACAGAGTAGAGCAGATATAATTATTTATTTGAATATTACAACATAAATATGTTATAAAATCACGACAAAAGTAGCCATTTTGTTTCAACACTTCTTGTGTCTTGTCAAGTGATAATATAGAATATAGAATAAATGGTTTTAAAAGTTTCAAATTAATCAACGATCCTTAGCTAAGAGTAAACGCTGTTACGTAAGCCAGAGTGGCCAATCAAAAAACAAGTATAGGATGATTCGAAAAATTTGACAACTAAGCAAGGCTATCTAGATATTAAAAGATTTATAAAATTTGAAATTAAAATTAAAATTAAAAATTAAAATTACCTATTTAGAAATCTAAATCAGATCTCTATTAAGTTTTCAATTGTAGAATTACTAAGGAGAAAAAATAAAAATAAAAAAATAAATAAATCTAAAAATAAAAATAAAAGATATATATGCTATTTAATTTATATTTTCATTGAAATTAAGTTGAAAGTTGTATTTAGAGTCCCAGACATAGATGTATACATTTTTCGTTACATTTCAGCATGTTATTCGCCTCTCACGTGAAATCACTCGAACAACGGCATGCCAAACGCTCGGACGCATCTAGATATATACACACACATACAAAAAAGCAAACCACACATAGGCAAATGCACTACACCTACACACACACATCGATACACACAGGCACACACATCTACATTCAATATGATCCAGACGGTCAAATGTCGAAGCTATTCGTGGCTTAATATGTTATTAAACGAATTTAAACTTGAAAAATTTAAACAAATAACCATATATAAATATATATATATATATATATATATATATATACATATATATATATACAACTATATATACACACACATACACATATATATACATATATACATTTTTGAAAACATATAGTTTTCGACACATTTACAGACAAAAGTAAATAACCACCTCCACATATAATTGAACACTCGCACATCCGCATACAAATTAATACATGCACCCGCATAGACACATATAAGGATAATAGGTACGCATACACAGACCTACGTACATAAACATACACATAGATAAGCACATATAAATATATTGACCCATACGTCGACGCAGAAAAGTAAATAAGGCAAGTGAAGAAATACATATAAAGATGCAACCATATACAAGCACACACATACATACATACACATCTAGATGTACATACATAAGCACGCATGCATATATGTATATACACTAAATATATATATAGACATTTACAAATACAAGTGTATACATGAAAAATTAAACAAACGTAAATTAAAACGACATGAGTACTCACTCAGTAAAATATTTAACTCTAATACTCTTAAGTTAAGCTATAGTTGTGCTGATAACCTAGAAAAAATAATTAAAAAACATAACAATAGTATATTCAGCAAGTATATAAATTCGGAGAGCCTGACAACCCACAAGGTTGCACATAGCAACATTAAGCAAAATGACACAAATAATAAATCATGTAACTGCAGGAATCCCAATAATTGTCCACTAAATAATAACTGTTTAACTAGCTCTGTAGTTTATCTCAGTACTATATCAACACTAGAAAATCCAAATATAAAGAAATTCTACATAGGTTGCACCATGAGACCATTCAAGGAACGCTGGCGGGGTCACCTGCAATCTTTTAATAATAGTAACTATAAATATATGACTTCATTATCCAAATACTTTTGGAGTCTAAAAGAGAAAAATAAAACACCTAAGGTTAAATGGAAATTAATTAGAAAGGCCCGGACATGTAACTCACTATATGCCCCGTGTTACTTATGCCTTAACGAGAAACTTGAAATAATTAGATTTAAAAATAAGACTGATCTTTTAAATCAAAGATATGAACTAACAGTTAACTGTAAGCATCGTCTTAAATTTAACTTAGTATAGAAATCATATACTTTCTATGATAATGATAAATGAAACTTAATAGACTATTACCTTTTTAGCATGATAGTCGCCTTATCGATATGAATGTGTACTGGGTACTTACAAAGTATCATACGTGTCTGTATTTAGATGTATATATGTGTATGTTATGTAGAGTTATTTCTACTGTAGGATATGTATATGTGTATATAGGGATATATATATGATTTTTCTTTTTTTTTTTTTTTTTTTTTTTTTTTATGAAGGTATATCGTTGCGTATATTGGCTTCTATCATAGGTTAACCTGTTTATGTGTATGAGTAAGGGAGTAAATTCTGGTAAGTGTCTACCACTAAATGTGTGAGTATATGTATGGGTATATGGGGATATTTATGTGTACTTGTGTGAGTGTAGATATATGTATGCCTATTGCATATGTATGTATATGTATATGTGAGTGTGCATATATGTATGTATATGTAGTATGTATGTTTCTATGTGTATGTATAGGTTTATATATGCATATATATGTATATATATGTATGTTTAAATATGTATATGTTTATGTATATGTGTTTGTATATGGGTGTATATTTATATGTATGTGTGGGTGATTATATGGTTGAGCTCGACTGTCTCTGTATTGTTTATCTGGATGTGTCGATATGGGTATTTATATAGGATTAGATATTTATATATATATGTTGGTGTGTCATTGTATGTGTATTTGTATGTAGGCTTTAGTGTCTTGGAGTGTATCATAGATACAAACTAAAATCTACTTTTGTTGATAAAGTACCTTTAATTGCTTACAGACCGTTGTTCTTTTCTTAAATTATGATTAACTTTTAATATATTTTATCATAATGTTGTTGGAATATTATTAGAATATAAGTTGGTCTATGTATGCTTATTTCTTTTTCCTTTTTTATGCATGTGTCTATATGTTTATGTATATATGTATATGTGTTTGTATATGTATGTGTGTGTGCGTATATGTGTATGTGTGTGTATGTATATGTGTATGTGTGTTTATATATGTATGTATATATATATATATATATATATATATATATATATATATATGTATATGTATATATGCGTATATATATTTGTGAATATGTATGTATGTATGTATATGTATGTCTGTAGATATATATGTGTATATATCTATGTGTAGTTGCGTATGTATGTGTGTATATATATGTACTAGCGGATGTGTATATGCACTTTTATACTCATGTCGTTTTAATTTACGTTTGTTTAATTTTTCATGTATACACTTGTATTTGTAAATGTCTATATATATATTTAGTGTATATACATATATGCATGCGTGCTTATGTATGTACATCTAGATGTGTATGTATGTATGTGTGTGCTTGTATATGGTTGCATCTTTATATGTATTTCTTCACTTGCCTTATTTACTTTTCTGCGTCGACGTATGGGTCAATATATTTATATGTGCTTATCTATGTGTATGTTTATGTACGTAGGTCTGTGTATGCGTACCTATTATCCTTATATGTGTCTATGCGGGTGCATGTATTAATTTGTATGCGGATGTGCGAGTGTTCAATTATATGTGGAGGTGGTTATTTACATTTGTCTGTAAATGTGTCGAAAACTATATGTTTTCGAAAATGTATATATGTATATATATGTGTATGTGTGTGTATATATAGTTGTATATATATATATGTATATATATATATATATATATATATATATATATTTATATATGGTTATTTGTTTAAATTTTTCAAGTTTAAATTCGTTTAATAACATATTAAGCCACGAATAGCTTCGACATTTGACCGTCTGGATCATATTGAATGTAGATGTGTGTGCCTGTGTGTATCGATGTGTGTGTGTAGGTGTAGTGCATTTGCCTATGTGTGGTTTGCTTTTTTGTATGTGTGTGTATATATCTAGATGCGTCCGAGCGTTTGGCATGCCGTTGTTCGAGTGATTTCACGTGAGAGGCGAATAACATGCTGAAATGTAACAAAAAATGTATACATCTATGTCTGGGACTCTAAATACAACTTTCAACTTAATTTCAATGAAAATATAAATTAAATAGCATATATATCTTTTATTTTTATTTTTAGATTTATTTATTTTTTATTTTTTTTTTTTTTTCTCCTTAGTAATTCTACAATTTAAAACTTAATAGAGATCTGATTTAGATTTCTAAATAGGTAATTTTAATTTTTAATTTTAATTTTAATTTCAAATTTTATAAATCTTTTAATATCTAGATAGCCTTGCTTAGTTGTCAAATTTTTCGAATCATCCTATACTTGTTTTTTGATTGGCCACTCTGGCTTACGTAACAGCGTTTACTCTTAGCTAAGGATCGTTGATTAATTTGAAACTTTTAAAACCATTTATTCTATATTCTATATTATCACTTGACAAGACACAAGAAGTGTTGAAACAAAATGGCTACTTTTGTCGTGATTTTATAACATATTTATGTTGTAATATTCAAATAAATAATTATATATATATATATATATATATATATATATATATATATGTGTGTAAATATATATGTCTGTGTGTGTAATGAGGAAGGAAGGCTTTGAAAATTTGACACTTACAAGACATAATGAAGACAAGAGAAGCAGAAAAAGTTACCTAACTAATCAGCTTATATAAATGGACGATGGAGCAGGGACGGACAATGATTGTAAAATGGCAAGAATTGATAAGAGATACGAAGGATAGGAAGTTGTGGAGAACCAGGATCACACACATCCTGAAGAAGAAGAAGAAAAAGAAGAAGAAGGAGAAGAAGAAGAAGAAGAAGAAGAAGAAGAAGAAGAAGAAGAAGAAGAAGAAGAAGAAGAAGAAGACTATTTATTTCCAATCAATGTTGCTTATTTAACGGTCGTATAAAAACGATCAGAAAACGTACAAAAGTAAGAAAAAAATAGGATGAAAGATAAACAAATCGATAATCAATAATGTTTATATCCGGCTGCCTTAATAATATTTTTGTCCTTCACTTCGAAATTTTTCCTTTCGGGAACTGGTACGCAGATACCGCAACTATGGATGGCTTAAATCGAAACTTTACATGAAGAAACACCGGCGAAATGTATAAATAATTAAAGCAATAGAAAAAGGATGACTAATTTCAGTACGAAGTCCCATATTGTCTTCTCGCCCGCGAACAAATTATGTTACAAGGACGTGTTTAAAATTCACATGTATATTTGGGACTAAGGATGAACATTGCTTAAGATCTCTCGGCATTTTCCTACTGGTAGGCACCAGACGCCAAATGTAGTCTTCTCCTTTGAATAAAACAGGGGGATTTATGTATGTTTTACTTCTTTGTACCTAGATTGGGATAAAAAAAATGAATAGGATTATTTTTATTTGGAAAACAAAGAATTCTGAAGCTAATAGCGTATTAAATTTCATTTCATCTCATGAAGTAGGATCAGTAGTAGAAGTAGAAACACAAAACTTTTGATTTCAGTTCAAAGAAAAGAGGCAGTAATATATATATATATATATATATATATATATATATATATATATATATATATATATAGTCATCCACAGAGTGTTTCGCTGTATCACGGCTCATACAGAGTGTCACAAAAAGCTGACAAAATTAAAAATTTGATTATCAGAGTAACCACATGTCCCAGGCAAAAGAAATTAAACAAGCTTCAAGTTGAAAAATCTTTCAAAAAATTTTGAAACAAGCTGTGTAGCTCGTTTCGTGCGCATGTGTAGACGTAGCAACATCAATAAAGTCGAATTTGATGAAATTCTAATGGATGAAATACGTCATAAAAACAGTCTCCAGTTTTCATATTTTTCTAAATACTATTTACTGATATATAAATTATACAAAATTATATATATATATATATATATTATATATATATATATATATATATATATATATATGTGTTATAACGATATATATATATATATATATATATGATATAACGATATATAATTTTGTATAATTTTAAATATCAACAAACAGTATTATATATTTACATATATTTACATTTAAAGATATATCTATCTCTCTCTCTCTATATCTATCTATCTATCTATCTATCTATCTATATATATATATATATATATATATATATATATATGAAGAAATATAGTTTTAAGGTGTACTAAATTTATGGGATAAAGGGCTCAATATCAGAGATAGAGCGTATGTAAATATAAATATGAAAGTGAACATTGAAGTCAACACTCAGAGGCGACAGGCTGTTTCATGCAAGGCACAATCGTCAGGCGGCCTGACAATTGCGCCTAGAATGAAACAGCCTGTCGCCTCTGAGTGTTGACTTTAATTTTCCCTTTTATATTTATGTTTATATCTATATATATATATATATAGTTTTGTGTTTGTGTGTGTGTTTGTTTGTGTGTTTGTGTGTGCGTGTGAGTGTGTGTACACGATATACGCACACACACAATATATATATATATATATATATATATATATATATATATATATTGTGTGTATTAGGTTAATCATATACTACACTAAATCTAGTATATCCAACTCAATTATTCGCAATGATTCTTCCCCCCCCCCACCTCATTGCGTTATCGATTTGCAAAAAACAACATAGTTTACAAATTCAAGTTCCCTTTGGGAGATCGAATCTCCAATGGATAAAATAATATTTATGTTGGTCACACCACAAACTCGCTTTCACGACGCTTGACTCTACATTTGAATGATAACTCTAACATTTTTAGGCATTTAAAACAACATGGCTGGCCATGCATATATGTGTGTGTGTGTGTGTGTGTGTGTCTGTGTATGTGTGTGTCTGTGTGTGTGTTAGGATAGGGTTTTCTTTCATTTATTTTGTTTTATGACATATCATCCACAATAGGTTATTTAATGCCAACAAAATTTTGAGGATAGGTTCGTATGAATAGAATATGTATTCTTTGTAAGAAATTAGTTTGTATATCAGGTATCATTGACGTATTTTGCAAAAGAGTTTTTTTTTGTCGGGAGTTAAACGTATTGCTGGTAATATTTTTTTCAAAAAATGCATTACTGGTAATTTCACTATAAAACCTATTTTTACACTTTCATAGTGTTTTGACCCCAGTTTGGTGGGTTAACGATTTAGAACATACCTGGGACCATAACAGGTGTTACAACCCCGGTTCAGATTAAGAGGTGGTTCTACGCTCATCAAAACCTTCTGATCAGTGGCCTTATTGCTGGATGTAGTTTATCGTCATACCCAGGCCGTCTCATTGGGAGGGAGTCTTACGCCTCTTCAAAGGTGCAGTCGGTGTGTATTCTCAAGCCCCAGCTGATAGGCCGGGATAGGGTAGGGGACAAATAGGAAAAATTTATAAATTTGTCATGTTTCAATTTTATTTAAGCTTCATCAGAAATTAAATATGTAAGAGAAAAGATGCTTCTGGATACTTTTATTTTCAGGTTGTTTGTTTTCATTGGTTAAATCGTGAAGTAGTTACATGTGTTTGGCTTGTCTGCTAGCGTTCCTGTGTATAATTCTTGTGTGCTTGTGTACAATAATTCTAAGTGGTCTGTGCGGGATTTGTTTGATAATTTGTGTGAATATTATCAACAAAATCAAACATTATTGATAATGTGTGTGCACATTATCAACCAAATCTAGACGCACAGACGCTAGACGTACACACGCGCGTGCATATACACGGACGCACGCATATTTTGAAACGAATCCATCATATAGTAAGTTAATCCACATGCAGTCTAGAGTATTTTCTATCTAGTAATACAGAGAGCGAGAAAAAAAACATAATAACACAAATTGTAATATGAAAAACGTTTACTAAGACATTAGCTTTACAAGTCCCCCAAATTCGCTAACTGATGCCACATAGACCACTGGATAAAACTGACTTGACCCAATGACTTGTGAGTAGTGAGTTTGCTGTTCTACCTATATAGCGAGACAATTCTGAGAGAATTGGAAACCCTACTGGGATTTAGCATTGGCGGCCACAATCTTAACAACATAAGATACGCAGATGACACAGTACTGATAGCAGACACGGGAAAGAAATACAAAATCTCCTACAGAAGGTAGTCAGTCCTGGGTATGACGATAAACTACATCCGTGTCTAGGGTAAGACGATAAACCACGTCCAACAGCAAGATCAGGAGGTTTTGAGGAGTGTGGAACCACCTCTTAATTGCTGGAGAGTATGAAGAAGGGACTAAGCATAAAGTACAAGAAAACAGAATTCATGGTCATCAGTAAAAGGATGAGCCCGAAATGCGATTTGCAGGTAGTTTAAATATCTGGGAAGCGTTCTCACAGAGGACGGTAAATGCGGCACTGAGATCCGTAGACGTATTGGGAAGGCCAAGGACGCATTCCAAAAGCTAGGCAGACTATTGCGAGACAGGAGGATTTCCTTGGTAACGAAGAAAAGAATACAGAGCTGTTACGTGACATCTGTCCTTCTTTACGGCAGCGAATGTTGGACGATTTCCTCAATGATGAAGAGGAGACTCGAGGCGACGGAGATGTGGCTCTACAGAAGGATGCTAAGGATATCATGGACCGAGCGGGTGAGAAACGATGAGGTCTTAGAGAGGTTGCAAACAAGGAGGAGGCTTATGCTTAACATCAGGAAGAGGCAGCAGAAGTTTCTGGGACACATAATGAGGAAGGAGGGCCCGGAGAATCTGATACTCACGGGTCGAATAGAGGGAAAGAGAGACAAGGGAAAATAACGCATAACATATATAGTGGCCTTAAGCAAGCGGATGACAGAACGTGGTCGGGGAGAGGTGGCAGAGGGAAGGAACTTGTTGAGAGTTGCAAGAGAAAGAGGGAGGTGGAGAGCCATGATCGCCTACGTCCTGAAAGGACACGGCACATGGAAAAGAGTTCGATCGGCACTTGGTATTCCATATTACCATTCTCTTCATATCTACGCAGAATTGCGGATCGAACCCACTACTCAGTCTTAATTGATCTTGCTAGCTAGCTAGATAAATAGATAGATAGATAGATAGATAAGGGGTCAATTGAGATAGATATATAGATATATATATAGATAGATAGATAGATAGATAGAAAGAAAGAAAGAAAGAAAGAAAGAAAGAGAAACTGTGATAGATAGATAGATAGAAAGAGAAAGAAAGAGAAATTGTGATAGATAGATAGATAGAAAGAAAGAAAGAAAGAAAGAGAAATTGTGATAGATAGATAGATAGATAGAAAGAAAGAAAGAAAGAAAGAGAAATTGTGATAGATAGATAAATAGAAAGAAAGAAAGAGAAACTGTGATAGATAGATAGATAGAAAGAGAAAGAAAGAGAAATTGTGATAGATAGATAGATAGATAGATAGAAAGAAAGAAAGAGAAATTGTGATAGATAGATAGAGAGAAATAAAGAAATAAAGAAAGAGAAATTGTGATAGATAGGCAGATAGAAAGAAAGAAAGACAAATTGTGATAGATAGAATGAAAGAAAGACAAATTGTGATAGACAGATAGATAGATAGATAGATAGAGAGAAAGAAAGAAAGACAAATTGTGATAGATAGATAGATAGAAAGAAAGACAAATTGTGATAGATAGATATATAGAAAGAAAGACAAATTGTGATAGATAGATAGATAGATATGAAGAGACTGAGATATGGTTTATTGATTGATCTCTTTTTCACGGCTTAGAAACCCTTAGCAGAAAAAAAATTAAACTGTAATAATTCTTTGGAGATAATAATGATTTATGGATACACGTGCTGCCAATTGACCCATTGCTAAGAAAATGTGTATTAATATCTTTGCGTAGTGTATTTTCGCGTAAGTGAATATAACGAACCCGCCTGGAATTAGAACTCGGCTCTCAGTTACACCATGCTCACATCAAAGCTCACAGCACCTGGTATTCGCAAGCGTCCACCCATCTCAGTGTTGACCACGCTCGACGTTACTTAACCGGTGAATGGACGAGAAGCGGTCTTTCAACCTAATGTAGTCGTAAGCCAATGAGATAGATCATTAGATATGAAGGTACACACACGCACGCACACACACACATACACATATATATATATATATATATATATATATATATATATATATATATATATATATATATATATATATATATATATATATATATATATATATATATATATATATAGTTTTAGAGATAATGATGATAGTTACAGGAATAGAAAAAAATGATGCATCATTCTTCTGACCCTCCCCTTTACTGTGAGTAAATGGTCAGCAATTTTATACCGACAATTATTTTCCTCAGAGATATGTTCCAACTTTATTTGCTCGCAGTGACATTCAATTACGCGGAATCTAAATTAATCCAGATTGTTTTATTTTTATGCGATATATATATATATATATATATATATATATATATATATATATATATATATGCGTGTGTGTGTGTGTGTGTGAGACAGAGGGAGAGATCGCGTGAGTGTGCGTGTCAGTGTGTGTGTGTGTGTGTGTGTGTGTGTGTGTCTCCGCGTGTTTGAATAAACTGTGTATGCTCGATAAATTATGGCCTCTAACCTTACACGTTCAGGGTACTCGGAGTTGTTTTTCAATACTTAATATTATTTCAAGTTTATTATTGCTTATTTATTTACCGACGGAATTCATTTCTTTTTTTTTGTCCTCACACTTATTATTTATATAATTTTTTTTTTCAAATATTCCACTTCCGTTTTTAGCCTTGTTTTTATCAGCAACTAATATTATAGTCTTTCCAAATATTTTTGGCCCTTATTCTGGGAATCTAACCTCGTTAATCATATTTGTCTCTTGGCAAACACTAGTTATTTAATAAGAAATAGCTGTGTCTGGCACATGGCCAATATATTGGCGCACGTGTTAAATATCAATCTCACTACATTAGCTAACTGGCTGGTGCGGTAAGCTTGCAAAACATTGCGCTACGATTGGCACACACTTTTTAAAATCATTTCATCGCAAGCAAGGCAATAAAGTCACTAAGAAATAAGGGGTTGCTGAGTGTTAGAGAATATGAGAAAAAGACCCTATTAAGGAGAGAGAATAATACCAGAACAAGAATAAAGAAGACAGTAGATAACGATTGATATTGCATTTAAAATTTTGAGGATCAAAGTTGTCTGGGAAGCATGAAGCCGGAAGAGATTTCCACAAGTGACAAAAGAAAATTGAAGCAAAATGGTGAGACCTAGCCGCCAACCTAGTACTGCGCTTAAATACATAAATCTAAGTTATATAGAGGAAATTAATATTTATTTTGTAAAATACAAAAATGTGGCACAAGGCCAAAAGGGGAGATGGAAGTAGGCCAGTCTTTTCCCGTCTTATAATTAAACTTAGCAAGCCACAATTACCGACCCAAACATAACACAGTATTCTTTACACCAAAACAACACATTCTTACTTACCATTCTTACTACAGTCACCATAATACCTCCATGTCTCTATGAAGTCCTAACTAGTCCGCATACGTAAATTTTGTTTGGGAGGGGGGAAATAAATATAACAAAATTTAAAAATGAAAGCCCAATGAATATTTACAATATAAAAGAAAGTTATTCAGAGCAATTACCAAATATTTATAGAGAAGGCACAGGCAAGCTATATTAAAATTGCGGGAACCTGAGTGATGCCAAGATTCCAGGTCAGAACCAATAACATTGCAGAATTCGGATTTTATCAAGAATCTCTAAATATATAGCTGCAGCTGACCAGATTTGACATCAATAATTATATTTATAAGATAGATTCTGAAGAGAAAAATTGTCTTGCACAACACAGTGAACTAACTTTCCTAGCAGCAATTGTAATTTTGTAAACTCAACGTCGTCTTAAATGAAGGTAGTCGTGTGGAGCATTATCCGTTCTTTAGTCCCGTAGACTCCACAGATGAGGCCAAAGCCTTTGACCACACTTGCTGTTGTGTTTTCCATCGCAAGTAAGTTTTTTTTTTTCACGGGATGAACTGACTCCTAACAAGATGTTTCCCCAATTGCTACAATCTTAATCCGTTCAAGGCCAGGTTAACAATTATCTTCCACTCCTTTGCACACAAATGACCCCAAATGTAACACTCTACCTCCAGTGGTCTTGTAAAGGTTGAACTTTGCTGTAAAAAAAAAAAATCTACAAGGGAGCAATTTAGATGATAATCTTTTTTTTCTATCATAAAGAATGTCCCAAAGTAAGTATCAGGACTGTTGCTATGTTAATGTATCTAAAGTACACAGAGTGAAACTGATTGGAACATATTCATTTTAAACTCTCCTATGAATACACAGTAAGTTATATTGTTGCCGCTTACTTCCGTTGTTTACAGCAGTGTTGGAACCAAAGTGCGTAGCATGTAGTTGTCTCACCACACTACAGAGATTCCATCAGTGACAATTGTTTGTGCTGCAGTTTTGAGCAAATTCCAACATTCCCCAGATCTGACATCCACCATATTCCCCAGATGTGACATTTTTCTCTTCAAAAATCCAATTCTACTTGAAAGGAACAAGATGCCAAGGAAATCCAAGGGAATATGATGAGGCCGCTGCTTTCTGTCCCCAAAAAGGAATTCCGGTAATACTTTCATCAATGAAAATGAGCAGTTTGCTACCCGATTTTGTTTTATAGCAGACGGTGTTTCCAACTGTTTCTCCCGTCAAATTACTGACAGACTGCACACTGTTTCATTTCGGGAATTAAATGAGAACCGGGTTTCAGCTTTTGATCTCACCGTTGATTTTATTTGTCTGGTTAACGGCACGTCAACATCTTGTGGGTCATTTAATGCTGAAATTACATTTTCTTGGGGGCTTGGTGGTAATAAAAATATGATATGTTATTCTGCTTCCACAAGTGAATATATGGTAGTTGATACTCAGCTTTTGCGTATATACATGTTTGCGTGGACATAATTACTTGAGGCGGTGATGTGTGCTTCTTGTGATTTTGTTGAATACAGTTTGATTTAAGGAATTGTAGCATATTATATGGATTGATGTCAAGAAACTTATTTTATGTTGTTTGTTTAGCAGTATTTAAAACGGATTTGGCTGAGGTCCTTACAACTTGTTACTATGTACGTATTGTTGGTAAATTTTTATATAAAAATGTATTGCTGGTATTTTTACTATAAAAATCTATTTTATTTTTATACTTTCATAGTGTTTTGTTTTTGTTTGAGGGTCACTATTTGCCTAACAGAGGCTACCTGCTTTGGATCTGAACAGCAGCAATTAAGAGATGGTTCCACGCTCCTCGAAACCGCCAATCTTCAAACCAGAGGCCTTGCTGCTGTATGTTGTTTGATCTTACCGAACCTACCCTCCGAGTATCACAGTTCGTAAAAAGAAGCCGGTGGTTGTGATCTTTCTAACACCCGGTGGGAGGCCAAACGTATGTGGCACAAAAGCGCAGATTGACCTCACAGCACTAATCGGCCTGGTAACCATTGGGCTACGTAGGCGTCCGATCACCACATCCACATCTACATCGTCATCACTCTATGTATTGTTTTTCAATTAAATCTACGAACTTATGTCATGGCTTAGTACTAACCATTTACTAAAAAATAGCGGATACAAAAACGCTAACATAAGTTATAGAAACAATAGTACTAACAGGACGAAAAACAGGAAAAGAAAAATCATTTGGTATACCCTCCATTCAACCAAATGGTTAGTACTAAGCTAGGACAGAAGTTCCTAGCTTTAATTGAAAAAACACTTTCCTACTAATAGCAGACTTAGCGAGATCTTTAATAAAAACACCTTAAAATTAAGTTACAGTTGCACAGAAAATCTAGAAAGAATCATAAAAAAACATAATAATAAAATCCTGGAAAAACATACATGCCAAAACAGTATTAATAAAAATCCTAAACTAAAATTAAACAAAAATAATGAAAAATTATGTGATTGTAGAAACCCTGAAAACTGCCCGTTGGAAAATAAATGCCTCATAAAATCTGTGGTATACCAATGCACTATCTCATCCACTGAGAGTCCTAATACTGATAGGATATACATTGGGTCAACGAAGAATGAATTTAAAATTAGATGGAGACAACACAAAAGCTCCTTCAATAATATTAGAAATAGAAATCAGACATCTCAATCCAAATATTTTTGGCATTTAAAAGAAATGAATAAAACACCAAAAGTAAAATGGAAAATAATAAATAGAATAAGAACTTGTAAAACCTGGGATGAATCATGTCCTTTATGCCTACATGAAAAACTACACAATATTAAGTTTCTAAATAATGAAAATTTATTAAAACATAGACATGAGTTAATGGTTTTTTGCAGGCATCAACAAATTTTCGCATTAAATAATTAGCTAAAAAAAAAAAAATTAAATTTCATAGTCTAATAAAAGGCTTAAAAGCTTAACCCAATCATAAAATTGAAAAACCCTTTATGAAGTCAAAAAACAAATTGTAGTTCAGTGCGACGCGTTTATATATGAAACAGCCATTTGGAAAAAAATGAAAAAACTAAAAAATAAATAAATAGTTAAAATAAAATAAATCAAAGTTATCCAGATACTTCAAGACATAACGTGGTGCCAAAAGCTATCTTTCGCTTTGACTGACCAGACGATATGCGTACATGAATGCCATCGTTCGCTTTGAAAAGAACAGCCCGTCCCTACCTCGTCTTGACCTCTTTCCGAAGGCGACTGAGATGTGGATAAAAATTAACTGTTAGACCCCTTATCAAAAAGCCGTTTCAATAGTAATTAATTTTGCGAACGAACATGCTTATAAAGATGCGTAAATTTCAAGATTGGTTATTCCTAAATTTTCGCTTGAGGATGAAACAGGGCTTGATACCTTAATTCAATTTAATTTTAATAATTATATTGAGGGTTTCGGCTCTTGTTTGTGAAACATGAGAACTCTTATGTAGCGAAGGAATCATATTTATTAAAAAGTAATTATAATTTAAGCTCTACTTCTGTATGGAGCACTGTTTTTTAGAAATAAAAATAAAAATACTAAAGAACTCCGGATTATTTACCTAACATGTTCTTTCCTATTTTTCTACATACCTGCAAGCACACACGCGCGCGCGCACACACACACACACACACACACACACACACACACACACACACACACACACACACATATATATATATATATATATATATACCGAGTGTAATAGCAAAATTGACCAATCAATTCTGATCACTACATTCTTACGTCTTCAAGTCCAGGGTCAATCGTTATCTATCCTACTTATCCTCATAATATACACCAACCCCAGCCAATAATCCTCTAATTGGGGGAGGGGGCTCCTCAATCTTTTATTGTGAAAAATGGTGTAAAAAAACATGTAATAATATCACCCCACCCTGTGTTGATGACGTCTCAAAGTCATACTTTTCTCCATCGATCTGGCGATCGAGGGCAGTTGAAAAAATTGACGTTCGAAAAGGCGATCTACATATGTGATGATGCTCGTTCTAGTCAATTTTATAGAGATTTGATTTACGAATGAGACGAAGTTAATTGTCCCATAAGATTTGACCCTTGATTCGGAACTATGTGCCTTGAGGACGTTAGCGATCGTGATTCACTGCAACTTCATATCCCTTGTCGCCCCTAGCAACGTTTGCCACTCTGCCAAAGTTTCCACGCCCACTTTCTGCCATCAATTTAAACATCGTTAGGGATGTGACCTATTGTCTTCAACTACCAATCAGTATATCCTGTGTGCATCAAATTTTCTAAACATTTCTTCCTCATTATGTGTCCAATAATTTTCAGTTATCTCCTCCTGGTTCTGATAATATGTTTTATTGTTTTCATTTTCCTTAACACTGCCATGTGCATACTCACTCCATCCATAGTATTCTCAGCATCCTTCTGTAGAACCATATCTCTGTTGGCACTATTTTCTCTTCATCAATGAGTAGATTCGTCGATACTCCCAGCCATACAACAGGGTTTATATTACATAACAGTTCAGAACAAAATACGTTGTTTATAACGGACTTTTCATATTTCTTAGTATATTAAAAACATCGAATTTACCCCAAGGAAGGCAATAAAGCAACTAAGAAACAAGGGGTTACTAAGCGTCAAGGAATTAGAAAAAGAAAAACATTATTAAGGGTCGAAAACAATAAAAGAATGGGAAACAAGAAGACACAAGATAAAAATTGACATTGCATTTAAATTTTTGAAGATCAAAATTGACTGGAAAGTAAGAAGATTATGTATTCTCTAAAACTTCGTGGTTACTCACATGTTCAGTCCATGGTATCCTCAGCATACTTCTGTAGAACCACACTTCTGTTATCTCAAGTCTCTTCTTCATCTGGGTCACTGATCAGGATATTTGGGGGATTTGAGGAACATGGACCAAACTCTTAATTACTGCGGTTCCCAGGTCCACTCTGGCGCGAGTTAGTAGCCCCTTCTATGGTCCCAGCTATGGGCGAATAGAAAACCAAAAATATCTAGGATTTAAAAAAATACATTTTTATTGTAAAAATACGCTCAATACATTGAAGCATGGAGACAGAAGAGAGTTCAACAGGCGAGAATTGCGAGAGAAGAGATTGTTAGCATAGAGGTTACGTCTACATCTAGCCAATTCAACGGTAACTTGATGAGACCCTGCCGCCAATCTGGTACTCCGCTTAAATTCGTAAAGTTTAGGCAACATAGCAGAGTGTTTATCCGAACAATTACCATGAAAATATTTAGAGAAAAGGCACAGGGAAGCAACTTTACGGCTGTAGGAAAATAACTGATATGCTAGGTCATGACCAATAATATTACTGATTCTTCTTTGGAATTTATCTTAACTCTATATATAGCAAGAGCACTGGACTATATGTGGCGCCAATATTCTAAGCATAGATTATCAAGTTTTTCTAAATATATAACTGGAGCACCAGACCATATGCAACATGGATGAATGGTAGACTTATAGATGTGTAAGATAGATTCTGGAGAGAAAAATTCTCTAGCACCACAGATTGAACCAACTTTCTTACCAGCTGACCTAGCATTGGATTCAATGTAATTTTTCCTCTTCATGCCAGCCGAGAATGTTATTTCGCTTTCGCAAGGCATATTTTCCTATTTCGCGTTTGCATTTTCCTTACCGGAATATCAAAATATTTCATAGCTTGGCACAAACAAGTTTTTTTGAGAAATTCTATCTAAAATTCGTACAAAGGTCAGCGAAATAAAAAAAAAATACCTTTCACTTTCCAGACTTGACCCAAAGCCGCTAAATATTTCTTAATCGTCAAATCAGTCTTCGGACCTATTTTAAAGCTCGTAAGTGGCTTGTAATTTGAAACTCCGAAATTAGGAAGATTTCATTCAAATGCATGCCGTGTTTTTACACTATTTACATTGTTTGGGCTGTTGTACCCATCTTTATTGCCATATTCACGACGTTTCGGCAGTTGTACGCTCCGGCCTTCTTCATGTGATATACATTGTAATTTTCAACCAAAGCTATTATTTAGTCCATGGGGTAGATTGTTCTAATTGCAAGAGCAATGCCATTATTGGATATCTCAGTTCCAGTTAATTCCCTTTAGTATCTCCCCAAATTTTCTTTCCCTATGGTGTGGCCGGATGTTGAACTTTTGGGGTCACGTCACTTTCTGGGTCACTGAACAAACGCTTTTATCCATCGGATCCATGTGTAGGGATACATGAGTTACTAATGGGAATTAACTGAAATTAAGATATCTAAAAAAGAGGCATGGAATGTGGAATTAGAACACTCCATCTCCATGGATTAAATTAAAGGTTCGGTACAAAATTCCTACGTATATCATCTGACGAAAGCCGGAACGTATAATGGCCGAAACGTCGTGAATGTGGGAATAAAGATAAGGATAACAGTCCGAACAATGTAACTAGTGTAAATTGTTACAATACCTCGTCTAAGAAATATAGACTGATGGTGCCATGTGCTTAGATCTGCGCAGAACGAACCGGCTTTTATACGAACTGCGCAGATAGATGCTGCCGTGATTCAGCAAATAAACTTTTAGTTTTCAAATCTGTATTTATTTTCAATATCGCTAAAACATGAAAAGGCTGAGAATACGAGAGGATGCGTATAGAATTGTTCTCTTTTCTTTATCTCTTCTCTATTTTCGTGCATAAACATCTTTTGTTTTTTTTTATCTCTCTTGTTGTATATCTGTTTCATAGTGTTCATTTTAATTTTAATTTTGTTTTCATTCATTCTGATCACACACCCAGCAAAAATATCCACGCCCCCTCACATCTATATATGCGTGTGTGTGTTCGCACGCGCGTGTATACGAGTGTGTATGGTTTTATTACTATATTTTGTAAGATAGTTCACGTGCTGACTCACGCACGTACACAAATGTGCGTATGTATTTTGCTGTTCGACGTCACAAGCTTACAAGGAAGAGTGCAAACGGTAATTGTAAATTACAGAAAAAAAAAACAAAAAACAAACAAACTGAAAACATAGATTTCGAATCGATAAAGCAATAAGGCTACAAATAATTATAATCTAGAATATCGAAGCGATAAAACGCAAGAATAAATAGTGTCAGTTACCGAAAAGAAAATGCTTTATTTTTGCTTTTAATCGGAATGATTCGAATTAAGACTGTTTCTTAAAAGAACGAAATGTCATCTTCATTATTTAACATCAAATTATTCAAAAATTAAATCTCTATCTATAAAAGGCAGGATGTGTTTGTGTGTATAACGAATGCACGGCCGCAATTTTCGACGGATTTGCACCAAAATTTACATGCACATGCTCCAAGTTAGCGGGAAGGCCAAGACCGACTTTGCATTTCCCAACTCTCATCGATAGTGGAAATAATCGATTTTTTCATGCTTCTACGGCAGTTTTCATGTAGTTTGCGGCCATTTTCTACTGGCCAGAGTGAGAGCCTATAGCTGGTGCCACGAATAGGCAGGAAGATTCTATTGGCCAGCGTGAGAGCCAACAGCTGACTGACACGAATGTTTACTAGCATCCTAGCAGGCCAAAAAAATCGATAGCCGCATTCGTCACAAGTGGGAAAAATTTAAATCTGCATGGCACTTTACTCCAATTGGTTCATTCGCTTGCTTAAACTCAAGGTTGATTCTGATTCCGCAGAACTAGGTTGGGTGTGAAAAGTATTTGTTGTTAACATTCTTTTTTCATTGGGTTTTTCCAGTTACGAGTCCTTTTTTAAAGCTGATCGTTTTGTGTTCATTTTGTTTAGTTCTTTTTTCGTAACAGATTTAATGTTTAGTATAGAACTTAGAAAAAATTCGCAGTGTGAGATAGGCAAGAAGTAAGGCATGTAGCAACATCAGCACGGCAAAGGGCACTCCTTTAAAGGCATGGTAGGGTAAAAATATTTTAAGTCAAGTGATAGCGATTGCTGTATGAGTCGTACGATTTTTGAATCAAGCCCGGGCAACGCCGGGTCATGCTGCTAGTAATAAATATGCGATAGTAAACGCGACTCTCTTGTTGAGGTTGGTCGTGTTTTTCGGCGATTCAATAAGAAATTTTCCGCGTAACGCGATTGGTCCACCAGAAAGTGTTCTTTGGAACATCCGATGAAGTACAATGTTTCCCAATCTTATTTCAATCATCTCCCCGTCTTGCCAAATAAAGTTTTTGTCAACGTTCACCTGCCAAATTAAATTTCGAATATTATACTGAATTCATCCTTCTTAATACGATAACACTCAAGTATTTGTGCAAAAATAATTTTAATATTGCTTTCATTTCATTTTTTCAATGATTAAAATGGTAAAATAATCAAACTTTTATTTGATACCTTATCGCAAAATTTACAATGCGATGGTTGACTTTGGTGCTAACAGGCTAAGGTTTTTACTCTAGGTTCATTTGATAGCTTATCTCAATGTTTTCAATTCGATGGTTGACTTAGCTTATCTCAATGTTTTCAATACGATGGTTGACTTACTGACTTAGCCACTTATTCTATGTTCATTTGATAGCTTATCTGAATGTTTTTAGTACGATGGTTGACTTGGTGCTTACTGGCTAAGGTTCTTACTTTGGGTTCATTGATAGCTTATCTTAATGTCAATGCGATGGTTGACTTACGAGCTAAGGCTTTTACTCTAGGTTCATTTGATAGCATATCTAAATGTTTTCAATGCAATGGCTGACTTTGGTGTTTACTGACCAAGGCTCTTATTCTAGGTTCATTTGATAGCTTAACTGAATGTTTTCAATGGTAGACTTTGGTACTTACTGGCTAAGGTTCTTAATCTAGGTACCATGTTGCTTAGAAATAATCGTATATCTCCTCGTTTTGTAATTTGCAGGCGGGTTCTTTGTTTAGTAAGAAGCTGTATAACTGCGTTGAAACCATATTCAGCCTTATTGGAAGTTGGAAAAGCATTGAAGAAAAGTTTGATAGCTTCCCTCAGCTTTAGATTTCTTTCAGAAATTTCCTTTTTTAGCCAATATTAAATAAATTTTTGAAAATTTGAAAAACAAAATAATGGATAAATGTCCATCGCCCCTTAAAGTATGTTCACAATCTCCCAAATGGAATAGAAACCCCCAATGTCCACTTTCAACATAACAGAGCTCATAAGGAGGGCGCTAGAACTCACGTTGGGAAACATTGTAGGATAAAACGGATTACAAGAACTTTGTCATTCAATCGCCTTACATTGACCGGATAGTGATTTTGCACAAGGCCGAAAGTATGGGGCATCCAGTGAGGATCGAACTCACTACTCAGTCGTAATTGTTCTAGCAAGACAAGCTTGCTAACCGTTACACCAACTCGATGTGGCCAGCATTGTCCGGATATATCGAAATCTATATATCATAATTGTCTAAACATGAGACTTTAATTTTAGATGAAGATGATGAATTATTATGATGGTTACTGACATTTACTCAGTCCGAACTACTTCCAACCATCTGACCCAATGTCCATCATCATCCCTTTGACTTCTGTAATCGTAGGGCGGATCCGAATGCAGAATCCACGCTGACTCGTTTCCACAACGGTCTATCAACGGCAGCCATCAGTTATTCTGGTATAGTCATACCTGTCCATTGATTGACATTGTCCAACCAGTTTTTACGTTGGCGTCCTCTCCTATGTCCACCTTCAACGGTGCCTTGTATGATGGTCTTGCACAGGGTGTCGTGCCTTGTAATGTGTCCAAACCACGCTATTTTGACAGTGGCGAGAAGAGGTTCCTGGTGTCCCACAAAACTTTCAACCCTTTTTCGCACAAACCCATTGTTATTTGTTTTTTTCCCCAAGAGAAAATGCTAAGGAGTTTGTTCTCAAACGCTTAGATCCTTCTTTCTCTCTCTCTCTGCCAACAGTGTCGACGTTTCCTATCCATATAGGGGAAAGGAGACTGCTATCGATTTGTACAGTCTGTATTTCGTTTGAAAGCTGATTTTGCTACTCCATATTCTTGTCAACTTGGGGGGGGGCAATGTCTAGCAATAACACCACCAACAACAGTAACAAAAAGATGTGTAAGGTCTATTTTGGTCTTTCAGATAACATTTCGGCATCTCGCACATTTTGGCTGCCAACTCATTGTAGAGCATAAGCTTCACAAATGTTCACTGTAAACACAATATCACTTATGACCATATCACTTATGACCATATCACTTATGACCATATCACTTATGGCCATATCATTAACGACCATATCATTTATGGCCATATCACTTATGACCATATCACGTATAGCCATATCGCTTATGACCATATAACTTATGGCCATATCTCTTATGGCCATATCACATCGTAAGATGCTGAAGTTATGTAAAAACGAGCCTGGTCAGTATCTAAATCAATGCTTCTCCACCTTTTTCAGCCTATGGACCATATTTTTCTTCAAAAAGTTCAAATTTTAGGCTGTTCAATTTTTTTGACGAAAATAGTCAATGAAAAGACAAACTAGTCTATTTACACCTTAAAATCTATTTTAGTCAACAAGGATAAACTCAGGATACAAAATAAATTGATATTTTCAGTTGCTTCACATGTTCTTACCACTATCCTGAAAAAAATAATAAAAATAGTGAATACTTTATTTCTATAAATTAAAAATATCAAATTTATTATCAAATAACATTGTGTCGTGATCTATTAACATACGAATTTTTTTTGTAAGAATAAAAAATTTATATATAATAAATATTAAATTATATATATATATATATATATATATATATATGATAAAAAATAAAATATATATAGCTACCTAATACCCACGTAATTTCGAAATTTTCAAATACAATGGACATGTGAGTAATTAAACAAAATAATGTGGACCACTGGTGCTCCACATCGACCATGTTGAGAATCATTGTTCTATATGGATGACCGCTTGGGAATACAAGGTGCTGTAAACTTGGGTGTGCGTTCGGTGTAATGGATTATGGCACGGAATTGTTAATCAGAGAGCCGAGTTCCAATTTCATTATATTCACTTACGTGCAAGTACTCTTGGGAAAGGCGTGAATCAATCTATTCTCCCCCCGCTATGGGTTAATTAGTCAGATTTGTATCACTAAATCATTATTATCTAAAAAAAATCTTACAATTTGAAAATATTTTCTGTCTTAAAATAACCTGCAAAAGTTTTGTAAACCGTAGAAAACGAATCAATCCACCAATATACGGATAAGCTGCCCAATCATGAATTTTGGGTATATTTACATTCTCTAGACTGGAAAGGTTTTTATTTGTGACACGTTTCCAGTTTGTCGTATTTTTCTTAATACATTTTGTTGGTATATAATATTATACAAAATTATATATTGTTACTAGCAGCATGGCCCGGCGTTGCCCGGGCTTGATTCAAAAATCGTACGACTCATACAGCAATCGCTATCACTTGACTTAAAATATTTTTGCCCTTCCTTGCCTTTAAAGGAGTGCCCTTTGCCGTGCTGATGTTGCTACATGCCTTACTTCTTGCCTATCTCATACTGCGAATTTTTTCAAAGCTCTATACTAAACATTAAATCTGTTACGAAAAAAGAACTAAACCAAATGAACACAAAACGATCAGCTTTAAAAATGGAATCGTAACTGGAGAAACTGAATGAAAAAAGAATGTTAACAACAAATACTTTTTCACACCCAACCCAGTTCTGCGGAATCAGAATCAACGTTGAGTTTAAGCAAGCGAATGAACCAATTGGAGTAAAGTGCCATGCAGATTTAAATTGTTCCCACTTGTGACGAATGCAGCTATCGATTTTCTTGCATGCTAGTTAACATTTGTGTCAGTCAGCTGTTGGCTTTCACGCTGGCCAATAGAATATTCCTGCCTATTCGTGGCAGCCAGCTATAGGCTCTCACTCTGGCCAGTAGAAAATGGCCGCAAACTACATGAAAAATACCGCAGAAGCATGAAAATCAATTATTTCCACTATCGAAGAGTGTTGGGAAATGCAAAGTCGGTCTTGGCCTCCCCACTAACTTGGAGCATGTGCATGTAAATTTTGGTGCAAATCCGTCGAAAATTGCGGCCGTGCATTCGTTACACACACACACACACACACACACACACACACACACATCCTACCTTTTATAGATAGAGATATTATTCTCTAGACAATAAATATAAAGAAACTATTGTGGCCACAAAGTGAGGGATCAGATTTGAGTTGATTGTAATATAGAATCGATCCCCCACTTTATATCCGCATTAAAATTTCTTTTTTTTGTTTCTCAAATTTTGATGAGTTATGAAGTTACTTCTCACAACCAGCTATGGGTTAATCAGTAAGATTTTTTTTCACTAAATCATTATCAAAATAACTAAATAAATAAATAAAATAAAAAATTTTACAATCTAAAAATATTTTCTGGGTTAAGTACTCTGTAAAAGAGTTGATAACCCGTAAAAAATCAATCAATGATTCAATATGCACGAGTAAGACCTAGTTGTACATTTACTGAATATGGCTCTTTAAGACTGAAAAAACCCCAAAAACCTATTCAATTTTGATACAAACATTTATTGGTTATGATTATCTTTTTTCAGTACCAGTCAGCCAATCAGCCTGGAAAAAGACCTCAAGCAATTCCTGTGCATGAAACTCTTAGTGGAAGAAAAGCGTGGCACTGGGTCAATTCCACTCTCGGAACATTTGCAGCTTTTGTGCCCAAACAGAAAAACCAGTTAATATCTGGATGCTGTCAAGCTGCAAGTGTTACATCAGTGTTTTTTTTTTTTGCTAGTTGGATATTTTAAGAAAAGTCAAGGGGCCCAAACCTGCCTGTGGGATAACCGCACGCCTGAACGCGTCACAAAATATGTTATATTCTACATCGTCGCGCTTGTGTTAGCTGGCTATTGATCCCATTAAAGGAGTCATCCGCGCTTTGACAGGTTTTACTTTTACTCCAGCTGCCTATATAACCACTCTCATTACGAGAAGAACCAGTGTAACACACACACACACACACACACACACACACACACACACACACACACACACACACACACACAGACAGGCACACGCACACACGGACACTCACACACACACGCACACACATTTATATTTATATATATATATATTTATATATATAACCACTCTCATTACGAGAAGAACCAGTGTGTAAAACACGCACACATACACTGACACACACACATATATATTTTTATACATACATACGTATATATATATATATATATATATATATATATATATATATGTATTTTTCTATATAAGTGTCTGCAGGAAATTCTACCACTAAGCCGTCGGCGCACGGCAGGGATGAACGTGAATTTTTAGCGTATTTATTTTTAGATGAACACACAGTGACCGACAGAACTCAATTCGCTTTTGCCGAAGAGTCACGCTATATCAGCTTTAATAGTCACTGTTTAAAAACCCACACTTCCTTCCCCAGAGAGCTCAACCGAAATTAATTTTTTCAGGAGAGGCAGCATATTTTCATCCAAGCATGTTTGTTTAAATAATTTAGACATATTATATCAATTTATTTTAGTTTTAATCTGTTCAGGTCCACGAATTAATTTCTTTGTGGCTGTAGAAAATTTATCAAGAGAAATTTCAAAATTTTCTTTTAAATAATGTTTATTTTCCCAATTAATTTCAATCTCATCTGAGACCACCATCAGGGATTGCATGTCTATGGATGTGTCATGCGTTAACACCGTAAATTCAAAATATTTCTTCCCCGCTACGCAAGGGAGGTGACTCTTTTTAAAAAGATTATTTTAATTGTAGTATTTTTATTTAGTATGTTTTATGCTGCTACAAACATTTTAGAACTTCGTTGCTATACTCCTGGTTTTCTTATACAAAGGGTTTCCAGAATTTTAAGTTTTTGCTTATTATTATTATTATTATTATTATTATCTTGATGAAGCACTGATGTATTTTCAACTGATATCTGTCTAAACTGTGAATGTGGACACACGTATTCCCTTAAATCTTCTTAAACGTTTATTAATCGTGTATGGTTCTCCTGCTATTCACCTCGAGTTCTTGGCTAAATCGAAAGAAGGATCTGAAATATGATAGGTCCTGACCTGGCATCACAACTTCAGTCATTTTTCTCACCGACGTGACGTATCTTCCCTCTGCTGTTTTACAAATATTTTCAGGGCTGACGAGCTCTTTTCCCTGGTACTACGTAAGTTTAAGCGTCCTACAAGATTTGCATCTAGGTCCCACCCTTTTGCTGTTGAGTTAAGGAAATGTAACCGCCAATTCTACTCCAACAGTTTATTTTCTCGTACTTCCCGGCTGTGTAACTCCCTTCCTTTTCTTTGCTCCCCTGATAACTACAATCTTCAAAAAATTTAAATGCAATATCAACCGACATCTTCTATGTTCTTGAAACCCGTTCAGCTTTTATGCTTTCCTTGGTCTCATGTATACCCAGTCTTTTCCCTCACCTTCCAACTCTGTAAGCCCCTGTGTACTCGTGGCATATACATATATATATTGTGTGTATTTATGCCAGCATTATATATATATATATATATATATATATATATATATATATATATATATATTATAATTTTATCATATAGACAAAACCATTTTACTCACTACAAAGATGCAATTTGGTTTCAGTGCATTCCAACTGCACTTCGACAGGTGAGGAAGTGACGTTTCACTCGCTGCTTGCCTACAAGCAGTATTGTTCATAACCATTTTCGACTCTCACCTGTCGAAGTGCAGTTGAAATGCACTGGAACCAAGTTGCATCTTTGTAGTGAGTAAAATGGTTTTATCTATATGATAAAATTATAATAAATAAACAATTATCGCACTACTATCGGTATCGAGCCCTCTTTTGGATTAATGATGTGAACGTTGGAATTTATATATTACTTTCGTTCACATCGCATCGGATATATATATATATATATATATATATATATATATATATATATATGTGCATGTGTGTGTGTGTGATGAATGTATATATATATATATATTGTGTGTATTTAGGCAGCATTGTATATATATATATATATATATATATATATATACTCGACTCTCCTTTCGAATTCGACGTATGAAGGGGTCAAGCTGATCAGTTCCTAGGAAACCGACAGCCCGACAACAGCACATGAGATTTGATTATAGTGGTGAAGGTTTCGTGCAGGCCCATCCACAATTTTTGAAGGTCTGAATACAGAGACCTGGTGCACTAAGTGCCAAAAGGTCACCAAACAACCCTCCGAAGGTTTTTTCTAATTCAGCGTTGTCCTTCTCCTCAGCCAGTTGCCATCCAAGGCTACAGAAACCAGTCTAGCTGGAGGGAGAAGAAGAGGATTCACACCTTTCCCAAGGGTATTAGCACGTAAGTGAATGTAATGGATTCGGCTCTCCGATTCCTCAATCCAAACCGATCTCCATTACTCCACCGTGCCTCCACTCATATATATATATATATATATATATATATATATATATATATATATATATATATATATATATATATGATGAAAGATAGAGAGGAAAAGAAAAAGCGGGTGGGAGGAGGTGGGTTGGGTGAACTAAAACCGGAGGGCTTTTCTAAAAGGACCGCTGTGTAATCAAGAAAATTTGACAAAGGTAATATCGACTACAGGTCACAAATCTAATATAAACATATAAAAACGATTATCTAAACTAGCAAGGACCTAAATTTTTATGTTCAAAAACACATACGTATACACACATACACAATAAATATTAATATTTTCACGTACACACATACATATAGGCGTGTACACACATACCCATACATATACATATACACATACATATATACACATACACACACATATACATATATACATACATATACATACATATACATACACACACATACACACATATATATACATATATACACACCCACACATATACATACATATACACATATAACAACACACATCCACTATTACATATTATACACATTTACGTACATACATAAATACGCATACGTGTACATAAACAGTATATACGCATCTTCATACAAATACCTGCACACACCCAGCTAAACAAATAAACAATGTATCCCTCTATCTATCCGTCTAACTAAACACACATACGTACATATACACCCATATACATATATATATATATATGTGTGTGTGTTTATACATACATAAATACATAAACATGCACACACACACACACACACATATAAACACATCTACATACACATCTACCTACATATACATACATTCATATACGCATATATACACATATATACACACATACACATATACACATATATATCCATATATATACACACACACACACACACATATATATATATATATATATTCATATATACACACACATACATACACACACATGAACGCACATATACATATCTATATATAAATCAAAAAGTACAAGCTAAAAATTTAAAAATTAACTAAAAAACCTAAGGGACCATATCTATCCATATAAACATTTAACATATAAAAATAAGTGGGTGGAAACTAAATTAATACTTCAACGACATTGAGGAAGACAATGTTAAGAATATTAAAAAAATTAAAAACCGGCAGAGTGAGTAACGCATATCTATCTCTTACGTTTACCTATATACCTAGGTATATAAGTATTATAAGACTATCTGATTTTGCATCTCAGTTACTAGGGAAAACGTCTACCTACATACACACTCACACATGAATAAAGATTAACAAAAAAAAATTCAAATACATAGCGCGTCACATAAACATGCACAATGATACATATAGATAATCATAAAAGTCATTCCATTAAAATGTCATACCAGAAGTTATAGAACTAAGATGGTACAGTCACAAATGACAACACGTTATAAAACCGTGTTTATGTTTTGAATCGTTTTTTGTGCCTACATTTAGAAAAGATCTCACTACGAAGATTTAGCAACTCATCTTGATTCTTATCTCTAATAATAAAAGTTTTTTTCCGCAATGCATAGATCACATCGATCACGGAAATTATTGTTTTTTTTTCTCTTGATAGGTATCTCGATTCAAAAAGTGGGGTTAGTCCCTTATCCACCAGATCCCAGTAGTGTTCGAATAAGGAAGTTTGATTTTTGAGGTATCTATATCTAAAAGAGCGTTTATGGTTGTATAGACACTGCTTTCAATCACCCACGAATATACCTATATATATTTTTTTCTGGTTTATATTTTCCCTGGGGCAGATTGTTGCCTCGTACACTACATTTTCATACCTACATTTACACCCCATTGGGCAAAGGTCTTTATTCCTACAATTGCAGGTAGGGTTACTAGATCGAAATACTTTTTCTCACTTAAACCGTCTTTGCCGCCCTCTTTAAAACTTCTCTCTGTTAAATGTTAATCCCCCCCTTCATCTTTAGACTTTCCTATTCTTCTTTCGTCTGTTACTCCTCCCTTTGGCTTTCATTCACTCTAGCATTCGCCCCACACTCTCATACATACACTCTCACTAAATTTTATTTTTTATTCCCGGAGATGTTTTTTCTGTTTTCTTTTTGAATTTGTAGGTCTGATGAATGGGATCGTATTTACGATTCCAATGGAATAAATTATGACCATGGAATATTAGTGTTTAAGTCTTTTTTATTATATACTTACTCTGTCCTGGACATTGAGTTCTACCTGGATTCTATCCTTTTGGAATTATTTTTTATACATATATGTATGTGTATGTATGTATGTATGTATGTATATATATTTATGTTTTAGATATATGATTGCATATGTATGTGTATATTTACCACTAATATTATATATATATATATATATATATATATATATAATCCATCCATTCAATGCATCCATTAACCATAATAACCATTTTTGGTTCTCATCAGTCGAGGTGCAATTGAAATGCACCGAAACGATGTTGCATCTTTGTAGTGATTAAACTGTTTTTGTCTATATGATAAAACTATAATATATATATATATATATATATATATATATATATATAACCTCCGGTTTATTTCCTTTTCTTGAGCCCAACTGCCTATTACGACGGATAGACAATCCCTGTTTCAGATATATAGTTCCCACCCATGGTTTAAACGGCACCTCAGCTGAGTAGATTCTTCAGTTATAATTTCTTGAAGAGTGTAACCTTACATATTTTACCATGGTGAGATTTGAATCTAGATTCCTGGTAAAGGAGAGAGCTTTCCACCCCTCGGCCACATCGAGAACTCGAGTGTATATATATATATATATATATATATATATATATATATATATCTATATCTATGTCTGTTAATATCACACAGACACACACTATCTATCTATCTATCTATCTATCTATCTATCTATCTCAGACCGTTCTATCTATCTATCTATCTATCTATCTATCTATCTATTTATGTCTGTTAATATCACACAGACACACACTATCTATCTATCTATCTATCTATCTATCTATCTATCTATCCTAGTAACTTATTTGATGATCATATAACTCATTATTTTCATATTTTCTCAACTCAAAACTGTCGCCTATCCCCTCGCTGCCCCACCCCTCGCTGCCCCACCCCTCTATCCCAACTTAATTTAGCCCTTCCCACTTCGCTTTCAAATTCTTGTATTTTCCAAGTATATGGAATATTTAAAATTATTTTTGGAAAACTTTTTTCTTCCGCTACTTTCTCACATGTGAGTTTTATTTTGACCTTGTATTTGACACAATACTTGTGGATATTTTTTCCTTCTCTTTTCTCTCCTCCCCGAAATACAATTGCTTTGTCAAATATATCGCAATTTATACTCGCCTATTGTGAAACGCTTCTGCTGCCGAATAAGATGGAGACGTTTTTTGTTTCGTGTTCTGGTAAATTCTCTCGCGGAAATGTAGACAAATGGAAGAATACAACATTTGCAATTGTATATATATTTACTATATTTAACTTAGCCTGAAACAAGACGACAACTGTGGGGGTCATTCGAAAAAGAAATTAATTTAGCGCACGAGATAAGTGTCTGACTGTGTGGTTTGTTACTGATAAGTGAAAAGTGGCCGTTAGTCTGTAGTAATTAAAGAAAATTACTACTAGCGAATATCGCAGTGAAGCTAAATTGGCGTTCTTCAAAATGCGGCAGAAATACCTCCCATATTTTAAATTGTCAATTGTGAGGTGCTAGGGAACGTCATTGAGCTAATATTTTACCCTTATACGGGAAATATTTCTGGGAGATATATGTGGGAGGTATTTCTGAAAAACCATCTATCTATCTATCTATCTATCTATCTATCTCTGTTCATATAGGGTGTGGCCGAAATGCTTATCACAGAAACACCACCCCGCATAATGGTAAGATTTATGGGTCCTTACCTATAACTACAGAATGAACTCTTCCTAACACTATGTATACTACGCCTCTCAAGAGAGAGGGACGAATCGAGTCGAGCCGCAGTCTCTGACTGTGCGCGACTACTGTCGAACTCTCTGCTTTGCCAGAGAGCAACCCAGACAAGGCTTTGCAAAGTTTCGTCCGGGGTGGTAGACAAGCCCTGAACCCGTTTATACGGGTTCTTAAGGGAGTATTTTTGGCCAAGCTTATGGGCTCGGAGAAACCCACGTTAAACTCGGCCTTGTGCCACATATGTTCCTCGTGGGGGGGACTGTTAAATATCGAATCGAGTCGAGCCGATAGTAGTTCACTCCAAACCAGACTGACAGTCATACTAACACCTTCCACATCTTGTATTATTATTCCGTGTAATATATCTTCGTTATTTCTACTCTTGTGTTCGTGTTGTTATTCCTTGGTCCTAACCTGGACCATAACAGTGGCGACGAGGATATTGAAGAAACGAATTCTACTATAAAAAATAACCTAAAAAAAAAAAATTTTAAAATCCCTTTTGCTATCGGTCGTCCATAACAATAAAACATATTACTCACAATATATTCCTTCTTGCCGTCAATTTTGACGACACAGGTACACTAGTTTAATAACAGTAAGGTATTAGTGAAATGGTGTATCATCTAGCTAATGTCTTATCAGGGATGTTTTTCTGTGAGATAAATGTGGGAGACTCTTCTAAGGCACCATCTCTCTCTCTCACTCTCTGTTAGTCTGTCTGTCTGTGTGTCTGTATCTATCTATCTATCTATCTATCTATCTATCTATCTATCTATCTATCTATTTCACTCCGTTCATACAGGATGTGGCAGAAATAGCTCTCACGTATACCGATCAGAAGTACTACGACATAAGGAATTAGTGACAATGTATATGTATATATAGAGATACATATTTTTATACATCAAGAACAATATTGAGGGAAAATGAATGACAAAGTGGAAACGTTTCCTTATGACGTGTTTCGTCCTTTCCTGATATATATATATATATATATATATATATATATATATATATATAGATAGATAGATAGATAGATACATAGATACATAGATAGACAGATAGATAGATAGATAGATAGATAGATAGATAGATATTGCTGGCCATTCGTATTCGAGGATACCCGTCTACTATATATATATATATATATATATATATATATATATATATATATATATATATATATAAAGGTGAACATAGAAGTCAACACTTAGAGGCGACAGTCTGTTTTGAAACAGACTGTCGCCTCTAAGTGTTGACTTCTATGTTCACCTTTATATTTACACACGCTCTATCTCTGATATTGAGCACTTTATCCCATAAATATAGCACACTTTAAGACTATATTTCTTCATATATATATATATATATATATATATATATATATATATATATATAATAATAATTTTTTCATATAGACAAAAGCAGTTTACTCATTACAAAGATGCAACTTCGTTTCAGTGCATTTCAATTGCACTTACATTGGTGATAACCAAAATGTTTACGGACAATTCTGTTTGTAAGCAAGCCTTATGTGAAACGTCACTTCCTTTATTTGTTTGAGAACAAAATTATTTTCGCTCACATTGCATCGTATATATATATATATATATATATATATATATATATATATATATATATATATATATATATATATATATATATATATATAATAACACATATACCTACGTTTACAGTACGACTCAGGTTTCATGGTTCATAACTTTTTTGTACCTGATGAATGGGTAAACCATGAAATTCTGAGTCGTGCTGTAAACGTAGGTATATGTGCAATTATGAATATATATATATATATATATATATATATATATATATATATATATATGTATATGTAATTATGAATATATCATTTATAGAGCTGTTTAAGTACATTGACCACTGATTTTTCTACACCATGGATTAAATAATTAGTTATTTACTCACCTATATGTTTACGTAATCGCTCACATATATGGTTGATCATATCTCTTTATTTATCTCATTTCTACATTCCCTCTCTCTCTCAATATATATATATATATATATATATATATATATATATATATATATATATATATATATATATACGACAAAGTGGAAAAGGCTTGCTTGTGACGCGTTTCTTCCTTAAGGACCTCATCGGAATAAAATTGTTATGCTGGTGCGACTATACATGCGGTGCTGGGGATTTTAGAAGTGTTTTTGTGCTTTTACCTCAAGGTTATCTACTGTAAATTTGCGCTCTCTCTCTTGGATCATTTCGCCCTTCGTGAATGCCTTCTTTTCTTTTTTCTTTTTCCTTATTTTCTTTCTTTCTTTTTTTCTTTTCTTTCTACCCTTATTCGTTCCTTTCTCTCATCTTATGTACTGCCTGTTTTTACTTCATTGAAGGCCTACTTTTCTTTTCTTTTTTCCTTTTCCTTATTTGCTTGCTTGCTTTCTTTCTTTCTTCCTTTCTTTCTTTCTTTCTTTCTTTCTTTCTTTCTTTCATTTCTACCCTTATTCGTTCCTTCCTCTCATCTTACTGCCTATCTTTACTTCATTGAATATTTTATTTTCTTTCTTTTTTCTTTTTCTTTATTTTCTTTCTTTCTTTCTTTTCTACCCTTATTCATTCCTTCCTCCCATCTTTCTTACTGCCTATTTTTACTTAATTGAATGTTTTCTTTTCTTTCTCTTTTCTTTTTCCTTATTTTCTTTCTTTCTTTCCTTCTTTCTTTACTTATTTCTTTCCTTTCTACCCTTATTCGTTCCTTCCTCTTATCTTACTTACTGCCTATCTTTACTTCATTGAATGTTTTATTTTCTTTCTCTTTTCTTTTTCCTTATTTTCTTTCTTTCTTTCTTTCTTTCTTTTCTACCCTTATTCATTCTTTCCTCCCATCTTTCTTACTGCCTATTTTTACTTCACTGAATGTTTTCTTCTCTTTCTTTTTCCTTATTCTCTTTCTTTCTTTTTTTCTTTCTTCGCACCCTTATTTAAAGAAATCTAAAAAGAAAATCTAAAACCCCCAGTAACAATCGTTCCTGTTCATCTGTCGTTGTACCAACATAACAAATCTTAGTCTCTGGCGCAGTTTTAATAAAAGCAAAAATTAAGGAACACTCTGCTTTAAACCTGGGCGATTAAATGTCACCAATTTTGATACATTTTACTTTTCTGATTTTTTAATTGTATAACTGAAACATTTAATTTTTACTGCAACCAGTTTTGTAATTCATTTCGTAAACTAAACGAAAACATTATCACCGGCTAGAAAAAGTAGCCATTTTCTTTTTCAGAAGCCCTATTTTATTGAGAGAAGGTGCATGTTGTTCCTGATATAGATTTTCACTTGTGAGATTCTTCCGCGTATATTTTATATTTTACGATTGTATTTTTATTGGATAAAGCAACGGATGCGCTGTGCATTGAAGGAAGTAACTTTTTTCCCGTTTTCCATAAACGGAATAGAGTGATTGTGACAGGTTATCTATGTGTGTGTATGTGGCCAGATATGGCGTCGATCTGCCTAAACCCCCGATATCCGGTTTCAATCTCGTATCAAACACGGCAAATAAAGATTTTTGATGTGGAAATAATTTTTCAGAACACTATGAAAAGAAAGACGAATTCTTTGACAAAATCGTCTTGTTTCTTTAGTTTTTGAGATCTGAGTTATTTTTTTTCTTCTTTTTTTCTTTCTGCTTCCCAACAATATTTTATTGTTGACACTCTTTCTCCAACATTTATAATTTCTTTCTTTCTTTTTCTCTTTCTTTGTAACCCGCCTTATTTTATTCGTGTTCATCTCTCCTATATTCTTCCATTCTCTCTATCTTTAATTCTTTTAACGCTTTCTTTTCCTTTACCCTATTCTGTTTGATTACTTTCTATTTATTTTCCATTTTTTTATTGAATTAATTAATTTTTATATTCATTCCGTTCTTTCTTTCTTTCTTTCTTTCTTTCTTTATTTATACCCTTATTTTTTTCCTTATTCCTTTCTTCTTTCATTCGTGTTCATCCTTTCTCCCATCCTCTTTACTGCCTATCTTTATTTCTTTGAATATTTCATTTCCTCTTCTTCTCTTTTTCCTTATTCTGGTTTCTTTGTATTTTCTGTCTTTATTTTATTAATTTTTATTTTCCTACACCTCTTTCTTTTCTTTTTCCTTGCTTCTTTCTTTCTCTTTCTTTCTTTCTTTCTTTTTGTAACCTTATTCATTCCTTATTTTTTCCTTCTTTCATTTGTTTTCATCCTTCCTCCCATCTTTCATATTGCCTATATTTACTTCTTTGAATGCTTTCTTTCTTTCTTTCCTTCTTTCTTTCCTTCTTTCTTTCTTTCTTTTTTCTTTCTTTCTTTCCTTCTTTCTTTCTTTCTTTTTTCTTTCTTTCTTTCTTTCTTTTTTCTTTCTTTTTTCTTTCTTTCTTTCTTTCTTTCTTTCCTTCTTTCTTTCTTTCCTTCTTTCTTTCTTTTTTCTTTCTTTCTTTCTTTCCTTCTTTCCTTCTTTCTTTCTTTCTTTTTTCTTTCTTTCTTTCTTTCTTTCTTTCTTTCCTTCTTTCTTTCTTTCTTTCTTTCCTTCTTTCTTTCTTTCTTTCTTTCTTTCCTTCTTTCTTTCTTTCTTTTTTCTTTCCTTCTTTCTTTCTCTCTTTCCTTCTTTCTTTCTTTTTTCTTTCTTTCCTTCTTTCTTTCTTTCTTTTTTCTTTCTTTCTTTCTTTCCTTCTTTCTTTCTTTCTTTCTTTCTTTCCTTCTTTCTTTCTTTCTTTTTTCTTTCCTTCTTTCTTTCTCTCTTTCCTTCTTTCTTTCTTTTTTCTTTCTTTCCTTCTTTCTTTCTTTCTTTTTTCTTTCTTTCTTTTTTCTTTCTTTCCTTCTTTCTTTCTTTCTTTTTTCTTTCTTTCTTTCTTTCTTTCTTTCTTACAACTTCCTTTTCTCATTTGTGTCCAGTCTTCCTCCAGTCTTTCTTACTTTCTAGCTTTACGTTTTTAATTCTTACTTTTCTTTATTTTCCCCCTTACTCTCTTTCTTTCCTTGTTCCTTTGTTTCTTTCTTTCTACCCTTATTCATTCTTTATTTCTTCCTTCTTTCATTCGTTTTCATCCTTCCTCCCATTTTTCTTATTGTCTATCTTTCTTTCTTTCTTTCTTTCTTTTTCCCGCCTTTCTTTACTGTATTACATTATTTTTATCTTCATTCCGTTCTTTCTTTGTTCTTTTTTTGTCATTCTTATTCGTTCATCCCCTGTTCTTTCATTCTTTTAATTTTATCTACGTTTACGTTTTTCCTTATTAATTCAATTTGTATATCTATCCGCTCAACCATTTCTGGACTGAATTGCCTTTTCCAAATATCTCCAATATACTTGCTTTCCCTATCCCAAGTATGCTACCCACAGATCCATTAATAATAACTATCTTAACCTCTTCAATTCTAGGATCTGCCGTTAACTATCCTCCATATCCTCATAAACGCCTCACTTTTCTTTTATGTGTCGTGTACTTTCAGGGCCCGAGCGATCATAGCTCTCCACAACTTCCTATCCTTTGTAGCCCGTATATTTTTTGCCACACGCTTTTCATTCACATAAGCATCTTCCTTTCTTGGCATCCTTGCAACAACGTCATTCCGTAACCCTCTACCTTGAGTCGCTCTTGGGCCTTGTTTTAGGTGAAAAACAATATAAAAAATATTAATCTGACTAACTCATGAAAGTAGTGGCAACGACACATTTCAGAACGATGTATTATTGTTCTTATCTATAGGGTCGGTCTGCTGAACAGTCGATATGTCGTCCTTAAACACTGGCCACAATATAGATATTGTATAACGTCATTATTCATTCTTTATCGTATTATCTGCTTTGTTTACACCTCATTAAATTTTCATTTACTCTTTTATTCGCTAATTATTCTATAATAAGTGTCTGTTCATAAATTTAATCAGGATGAATAATACATCAGACGTAAATCAGATATTGGAATATCGATGAAGATGATTCCAAGAAACCCCATTGTGTGTTTTTATTTTTTTTTAATATGACCATCATTAACAGTGAAAGGATTCCTTTTGAATCACATCACCCCATGCAAGACAGTAAAGCCACTATGACACAAGGGGTTACTGATTGTGAAAGAATAAAAAAAAAAAGAGAAAAATTATTTAGGAGCGAGAACAATAAAAGAGTTATCAAGAAGACAAGAGATAACGATTGCATTTAAATTTTCAGAGATCAAAGTTGAACGGAAACAGAGCCGGAAGAGAGTTCTACAGGCCAGAAGTGTGGGAAAGGAAACTGGTACTATAGAATTTAGAGGTTACATCTAACCAATTTAACAGTCAAATGACGTAACCTTGCCGCCAATCAAATTCTGCGATTACATTCATAAAATCAAGATAACATAGCGAAGAGTGATATTTATTTGTAATTTTTATACAAAATGTGGCACAAGGCCAAAATGGTGAATGGAGGGAAAAGGACGGTCTTCTTCTGTCTTAACGTTAAATTTAGCTTGCCACAAACACTGACCCAAACATACAACAATATTTTTTTACACCAAAGCAAAGCATTTTTAGTTACCTTTCTTACTACATCCACCATATTACCTCAAGGTCTCCATGAAAGTCCAAACTAAACCCCATATGTACAATTCATTGTCTGTGGAGGGAGGGGAATAAAAAAACATAGCAAAGAGTTCATTCAAACAATTGCCATAAAAGCATTTATAGAAAAGGCACAAGGAAGCTACGTTACGGAGGTGGGAATGTGACTGAAGCCGAGATGCCAGATCGGGACCAGTAATATTGCTGATCCTTCTTTGGATTTTATCAAGAACCTCTAAATATACAGCAGGAGCACCGGGCCATATCTGGCAGCAATATTCAAAGCATGGGGGAATGGTAGATTTGTAAATATGTAAGATAGATTCAGGAGAAAATAAGCGTCTCGGATGAAAAAGTGAACCAACTTTCTTAAAAGGGGGTCTAGGAATGGATTCAATGTAATCTTTCCACGTCATATCAGAAAGTTTCTGCTGCTAAATTTTCGGTGCCTATTCACTGTATTATCTGCATAAGAAATAAATGATTTTTTCAAAGACAAAACAGATAATTATTAGCCTAACGTCGGGGCTAAGAAAACGTTGACAAGATCCGATTTTAAGTGGTAAGACAGCAACACCCACACTAAACAACTTACGGGTGAATGCTGGCAAACCGGAGATTACAGCCAAGTAACAGAAGATTATGTACTCAAGTTGAAATCGAACCCATGTCTGTGTATTCAAATGTGTTCCATACCTGTATAACCTTTTCGTCTACCTGTTGTTTAAAGTGTACATCGAAATGTCTAGCTTTAGCTACACGTGTAGAACCGACCAATGTCTACCTTTTGCTTCAAGTGCAGAACACACTTATATCTATCGTTCGCACTTACGCTTAAATAGCCTTATAAAATGTATGATTGGTTGGATGTTTTACTTTAGCGGCATTTTAATCCCTGTTGCCTAAATCGAAGTATTTTGTACTATATATAGAAGCTTGACGAGTTATGTGAATGGAAAGTGTGTGGCAAAAAATATACGAGCTACAAAGGATAGGAAGTCGTGGAGAGCTATGATCGCTCATGTCCTGAAAGTGCACGACACATAGAAGAAAACTGAGGCGTTTATGAGGATATGGAGGAGATTAGCTTTTAGAGTCTGATTCCCATTTTATCATTTACTTCAAAGAACAAAGAGATATTGTGCGTCACTGTAATGTAAATACCACAGTTGTTTTGTACCCACGTAGTTTAGCTGGAAAAGATTTAACCATTTAATATTAACCGTACAATACTTTAGCAATTATGGTCTCCTTTCAGAATAATCAACAAAATCATCTTTCGGGGATTGGCATCACCAATCCAATCGCGTTCTCTGACTCGTCGGCGTCTTCAATCTCGGCGAATTCTATATTTGTGAAATACGAAAATTTACAAGGAGATAAATCTGAATTTCAGGAAAGAGGACATTGATTAAAGTCAGTGATGTGCAGTTTTGTTTCCCCTCCCCCACCAAAAAAAAAACCACGCGCGTAATGAATTCAAACACTTTGTCATTGTGGATGCTGCAATGACACTTTACACGACTCTCACTGAACGCCATCTTATTTCCCACAACGTAGTCTGAAAAGTCAGTAGTAGTTCACGCATGCGCGTTAATGCCCCATGTTATATGTTTTCAATGTAGCACAACCAGTCTGAGAAATTTGCAAAATACCTAGTTTCGTTCGGGATATACATCTTATGGTTTTAGAATTAAAATAATTATTTATTTATATACAGGTTATTTTTTTTTTATTGCTGATGATTTTTCTTGTGAAATTAATTTTTGTTACATGTAAATTCTTGTAAGTAATCCAGTCAGGATAACCGGAAGTGATTCTGATGTTATTTCGTGTTGTACTCCTGTGGGTTCGACCTTACTGGTTACCAACAAATATAAACAAGGTGGACTATACGTGTGTGGAGTTCGGTAGACGTGTGGTCTCGCATGTTACTATAATAGCCCACTTTATTCATTTATTTTTTCAAAAACCATCGATATGAGATTTCGAACTGTTTAGAAAATACTTTGAGAATAGATAGTATTTTCAATTTATCCATTATTTCTCCTTGCTAGAATATTTCAAATGAACCAATATTTAAAATAAACAAAAGAAAACTTCTTGATAATTTTGTAAATGAAAAGTAAGGAAAACAGTATAAAAGTTAATAATTCTAGAAGAGCACGCATAGAGAAAATGAAAAATATCTTCTGTCGAGTTTTCCGACGGATCGACAAAATGGCGGCAACTATGGCGGCTGTATCGTCTGTAAGACGAGGTTGCAGTATCCTTTATCAGAAATTGAAAAAAAAATATATGTAAAATGATTGTAACAAAGAAAGAAGCAAAGAAAACCTTGCATTGCAGTCCCGGATGTTTCTTATTGATACGATATTCATAATTAGAGCGATTCACCTACTGATTAAATTTGGAGGCTCAATTTAGATTATGAGATTATTAATTTCTTTAATAATTTTTTTTTGTTTCCTGTTGCACTTCGACCACTAAGGACATTTGTCTTTCTCTGTTAATGCCTGGTGTAAAGATCAAACAGTGCCTCCCGTGTTCGACTACTAATTTTAGATTCATAACCGGCTTATCCAGTAAAGCTGGCAATATATACAACAATATCAAATTATAAACAAAACAATAAAAATACAGCGATAACCACCTCAATTTTCTCTCTTTATCATGATATATATATATATATATATATATATATATATATATATATATATATATATATATATAATATCCTATATATAAATAAAAAGAAAGAACAGTATGATATAAAATCCGGTGTTCTTATAGATATTTTTATTTTTACACAATAGTGCTCAATGTAAATTTACAGAGCATTAATATTATAAATTAATTGATTTAAAATATGGGTTTTTTCGCTACACGGTGTTAACCATGTTTCAAAAATGGAAGCTAAAGCCTTCGAAAGAAAATCCAGAAGAAAAAGAAATCCATTCATCTAGACAAGGGGTGGTAGGGGGTTCAATTTTTTAATTTTCATTGTATCAGTTAATAGTTACATTCGAAAGCGGGGTTATGGATTTCTCGGTATCCTTGGAAACCCTCAAATATGAATCTTTGCCGTGCCTTTAAAGCCGTAAATTTAAAAAAATAAGTTACTCCAAAATTCGCTTGACGAGGAAATGGAACTAATGTCTTTAATTTAATAACAAAATTAAATTCGAAGACTTTAGCTTCCATTTTTGAAACATGGTTATCACTGTGTAGCGAAAAAAACATATTTTAAATCAATTAATTTATAATATATATATACTTATTTATTCGAAAATTATAACATAAATATGTTATCAAATCAGTAGAAAAATAGCCATTTTGTTTCAACACTTCTGGTGTCTTATCAAGTGATAATGTTGAATGTAGAATAAAGGGTTTTAAAAGGTTCAAATCAATCAAACACCCCTCGCCAATGGAAACGCTGTTACATAAGCTGGAATGACCAATCAAAATAAAAGTATACGAGAATTCAAAAGACTTGACAACGAACTATGGTTATAATAATTATTTAATGCTTTAATGTTGGGGTTAGACTAAAATAGAATTCATTCTAACCTATTAAATATTAAATTATACGATAAAATTTGAAATTAAAAATTACCCATTTTAAAATTTAAATTTCATCTATATTAAATTTAAAATTATAAAATTACCGAGGAAAAAAAGAAAAAATGTTAAAGAAAAATGTTATTGTATTTATTTTGTTTTTATTGAAATTAAGTTGGAATAAACGTTATTCACCCCTGAAGATGGTCTCGGATGTGATTGAAAGTACTTGGGAAAATAAAAACAAAAATTAAAAAAAAATACTGCGCCTTCTTTAATGAATTTAATATCAACATTAAGAAGTTTATAGAAGAATTCGAGAGGATTAAAATAATATATATATATATATATATATATATATATATATATATTTATTATGCATATATATATATTATGTATATATATATATTATATATATATATTATGTATATATATATATATATATATATATTAAAATGATTAGAAATGTTAAAGCGTTTTCGTTTATATATATATATATATATATATATATATATATATATATATTAAACGAAGACACTTTAACATCTATAGACCTTTTAATATATATATATATATATATGTATATATATATATATATATATATATATATATATATATATATATATATATATATATATATCAAATGAAGACTCTTTAATATCTCTTCCAGGAAGCCATTTTGGTTTATGTAGAATATGCTTCATCGATTTTCCAACAAAACTAAAATTGTCCAACGAACTGGTCATGCCTTTTCTCCTTCACGTGTCCAAAATGTTGATCTTCTATCGCAGGCACACCAAGAAAGAGCAAAAGTTTCTCATGCGGGATCTTCGCTTCATACTTGGAATTACGTTACAAGTATCGCATCACGAAGTTTGGAATTCTGGACCGTGCGGACTCGACCAGCATCGAATCAATGCTCATCAAGACACAAGTCCGATGGACTGGCCGCGTCACCCGCATGGAACAACATCGCATTCTCACACGCCTGTTCTACGGGGAGCTTCTTCTTGGCAGAAGACATCGAGGCCGAACAAAAAAACAGTACGCGAAATCAAAACTTTGGATCAGATGCTATGTTTATAATTTATATTATTCAGGCTAATGACCTCATCTTTGTCGCCATATTTATTACAACGTTTCGACCGTTGTACGCTTCGACCTTCTTCAGGTGGTTGGAATGTCGAGCTGAACGCTTTATTTCGCTCACTGGGGTAGACTGTTCTAGTTCCACGTGGCATATTTAATGGATGTCAGTTATCAGTTATCTCCTGTTAATTTCCCCTATGAAAGTTCTCCACTGACTTAGACGAGTATTGAACTAACACTCTTTGGGTCCTGCCACTGGATCTAACTAACGCCTTTATCCACTGTGCCATGTGTCCTTGAGGATATATGGCGACAAAGATGAGGACAATACTCCGAATAATGTAAATAATGTACATAATACCTTATATCACAAATATAGACAGATACTAAAAGGCCGAAATATTGTAATAAATATGGCAACAAAGATGAGGACAATAGTCCGAATAATGTAAATAATGTACATAATACCTCATCTTAGAAATATAGACTGATACTAAAAGGCCGAAACGTTGTAATAAATATGGCGACAAAGATGAGGACAATAGTCCGAATAATGTAAATAATGTACATAATACCTCATCTTAGAAATATAGACAGATACTAAAAGGCCGAAACGTTGTAATAAATATGGCGACAAAGTTGAGGACAATAGTCCGAATAATGTAAATAATGTACATAATACCTCATCTCAGAAATATAGACAAATTGCTAGGTTTGCTGCTAAGGAGGTTGGCTCACTGAGACGGGATAAACAATTTCTTTCGTTAGAATTTTATATTGGGCTTTTTTAACTCTACCATTCGTTAGTGTATTGAATATTACTGCCATATCTAGTTTCGTACATTGTCTGTATATCTCGAGATTCTTAAAAAAATCCAAAGAAGAATCTGCAATGTTATCGGTCCTAGCCTGGCATATCTTGTCATTTTCCTACCGCCATGATGGCTTGCCTCTGTCGATTCTATAAATATTTTCGTGACATTTGTTCTAATGAATTCTCTTCCTGGATACCTCGACTGAATGAATTTAAACATTCTACTAGATTGGCAACTAGATCGGCAACTAGATCACATCGTTTTACTGTTGAAATAGCTTGACGTAATCGCAAGTTCTATTCTCATAGTTTCTTTTCTTGCATTTTTCACCTGTGGAACACTCTACCGATGCCTTACCTACAATCTTCAAAAATATAAACGCAATCACAATCTTCTATCTTCCTGACTTCTGTTCTTTTATTCTGCTATCATCGCACTGAAGAGTTCTCATTTTCTCCCCCCGCCCCAGTAATCCATTGCATTTTAGTGACTTTATTGCTTTGTTTGAGTTGAAATGATTAATACAACCCCCCCGCCCCAAACAGAAAACTGAATTGTTGTAAGATCCGGCTCAAGGAACTAGATGTGTGTACTGTCGACCGATTGCGTTGGCGAGCCATTGTTCACCAAACCTTTGCAAACATCAAGCAAGTCCAGCGTCAAAAAAACATTATTTAAAGTGGAAAATACTACTGCAGCTTTGGAATTACTCGCAACCACCATTGTTCGCAGACAAACATTGCCAGACTTGCTTTGCGAAACCAACTTCGGAACCACTAATGAAGTGCAAGAAAATTTCTTTTTCGGTCCCGGTTGACAATCGCCATACACATATATATATTAAGACATTTTTATGTTTAGCCATTCTTTTTATAGATACAAATATTTAAGTAAATTCTCTGTTTTATAATAAACAGTATTAAACAACATTTACTGGCCTGAATGTCCGAGAAATTTTCATAGAAAATATTCGTCCTCCGACAGGAATCGAACCTGTATCCTATACGAAACCATCATTTCGCGTGATGTGCCTTAACCGTTCGGCCACAGATGAGCAAGGTCGATTTTACTATCTTTAAACTTAAATCTTCCATGAATCTCTTCTATTCATATCTGCTCTAGCGTATCAAATATAAACAAATGACGTCATATATTTTAGAATTGGACATAGTCCGACAATTTATTTAAAGACATTTATATTATGTTTAACGTTCTTTTTATAGATACAAGTATTTAAGCAAATGCTCTGTTTTATAATAAACAGTATTAAATAACATTTACCGGCCTGAATGTCCGAGAAATTTTCATAGAAAATTTTCGTCCTCCGACAGGAATCGAACCTGTATCCTATACGGAACCGTCATATAGCTTGATGTTCCTTTTAACCGATTCGTCTACTGAGGATCGTTCGGTTGGCAAGGTCGAATTTACTGCTTATAAACTTCAGTCTTCCGTGAATCTCTCACGTACATTCATATAATTTCTTTTCTCACACTTGTCACTCTCGAACTCTTTTCTGGCTACTTGGGCTTTAGTCCACTTTGATTTTCAAAGAACATTAAATGCAACGTCAATCGTTATCTTCTGAATTCTGAATTTTTGTTCTTTTATTTCTCTTGCTATTTAATAATGTCTTTTATTTTTCTTATCTTCTTTTACACTCAATAAACATCCACTCGTCTTAGCGGCTTTGTTGCCTTGCTTGGGGTGAAAGGATTAAACAAAAAAAATAAAGATTATAAGATTTTTGTTATGTGTCATTGTAGGAAGAAAGCGTGGCGCTATTTTCGCGTCCCCCGTTGTTTCCTGTCATTCAGCGAAGGGTTGCCCCCAGTAAGACAGTCTGGACTGATACGTGGGTCTCATACAATGCATTATTTTCGCTGCTACATCATATAACACACGTGTGTTGGCCCTACATTAAACTGGTCTTATGTCTAATTTCTTCTCCTTATTTGAGTCAATTATATGCAATGAATAATGCTTGAATAATGAAGCGTATATATTTATATTTTAATAATAATTTTTAAATAATAAAGTAATTCTAATACGAGGGTCATTCAATAAATAAGGTGAATTTTTCGGTATAAGGACTTCTAATACAGATAGAAGCTTACTATCTTTTTTATTTTTCAACGTAGTCTCCCAGCACTGTCACACACTTTTCCCATCTGTGCACAAGCTTCCGTATTCCCTCAGCATAAAAATCTTTGGACTGATGTCTCAGCCAGTCGCTCACACCACTTTGGACTTCATCGTCACTTTCAAACTTCGTGCCTCTCGTGAACGCTTTCAAGGGACCAAACAGGTGAAAGTCTGAAGGGGCAAGGTCTGGGCTGTAAGGGGGATGAGGGAGCAGTTCCCAGCCCAGATCGTTGATGGTCTGCGCCGTTTGGGCTGCTGTGTGAGGCCTTGCGTTGTCATGATGCAAGATGACTCCTTCTGACTGATGACCCCTGTGTTTGTCCCAACAGATAAGCTCAAAGTCCTTGCAATGTCATCCACTGTCACCCTTCTGTCAGACTGAATGAGGTCATTGACTGATTGGATCACCTCAGAAGACCTCACTTCTGTAGGCCTCCCAGGCTTGTCTTCATCCTCAACACTGCTTCGTCCTTCTTTAAACAATTTAGCCCACTTGTAGACATTTTTTGGCTTAAACATGTGGCACCATACACAGTTGACATTCTCCTATGAATTTCAACTGGTTTGAACCCTTCAGCAACCAAAAACTTGATAACTGACCGCTGTTCAATCCCGGAGCATGCTTCTTGGTCGGCCATCTTTGTTAATCGCCAAAACTCTCAAAGTTTTTTTTTTAATCTGCAAAATAAATTAAATCCATGTGAAAAAGAAGTAAAACAAAAAAATAAAAAAGAGTAAGCTTCTATCTGTATTAGAAGTCCTTATACCGAAAAATTTAACTTATTTATTGAATGACCCTCGTGCATTTTTTTTAAAAAGAAGTATAGTCTATTAGTAATTAGAATTAGGAATAATATTTTAAAATTGTTCAACAATTTTAGTTTAAGAAGCGGGTGATATCTTTGAATTTGATATTAATTAACCAGTAAATTTAATTTTACTTGACAAGATTGTTAGATTTTTTTTTTACATTTTACAAACATTGATTTTATTTCTCGAGATCTTTATTTTAATTTAAATTTAAATATTATACTTAACTATCACAAACAGATCTGTTGAATGATAGCAAGCAACAAGGGGGATGCGAAAGTGTTATAGACCCGAAAACGTAGTTGTAATTTGGCTTTGTGCTTGCTTTTAGAAACGAATTCCTAAGAGCCCGAAATGAGATTTGCAGGTCGGGGACAACTAAAAACAGGTAAGTGCGGAAGTTTAAATACCTGGGAAGTGTTTTGGCGGTAAATGGATGGCCGAGAACACATTCCAAAGGCTGGGCAGTGTACTGCGAGACAGGAGGATTTCTTTGGTAACAAAGAAAAGAATACTGAACTGTTACGTGACAACTGTCCGTCTTTACGGCAGCGAATGTTGGACGGTCTACTTAAAGTTGAAGAAGTGACCCGAGGCGACGGAAATGTGGTTCTACACGAATAAGGATATCATGGACTGAGCGTGTGAGCAACGATGAGGTCTTGGAGAGGTTGCAAACAAGAAAGAGGCTTATACTTAACATCACGAAGAGGCAGCTGAAGTTTCTGGGACACGTAATGAAAAAGGAGGGCCTGGAGAATCTGATACTCACAGGTCGAATAGAGGGAAAGAGAGAGACAAAGAAAACCAACGCATGACATACCTGGCGGGCTTAAGCAAGTGGATGACAGAACGTGGTCTAAGGGAGGTGGCAGAGGGAAGGAACTTATTGAGAGCTACAAGGGATTGGGGGGAGTGGAGAGCCATGATTGCAAATAAAAAGAAAAAGAAGATATTGTGTTTAGTTGGTAACATTGTTTCTAAATCTTTATTATTGCTATTTTTTCATCTAGACAAAGATTGCGGGTTTTAGGGCCTGCTCACTATTCCGTCACAGCTCACTGCTTTATACGAAACTTGGGTGTCTATGACTCAAAAAGGAAGAGAACCTGCATGAAACAATCTGGGGTCAACTTCATATACATCTTCAACATTAGCGACACCACGCGATAGGGGACCTTATTTATCAATAAACCCAGTCAAGATCGTTTTCCGCAGTTAAACAAAAATGGAATTTGTAACACTCTAACTCGAGTGGCTCTCGAGGATGTGTAAGAAAGATAATAGTTGAGTCAGATCAAGAACAGGTCAGATCTGTAGCGATTCATTTATTGATTTGTTATTTTATGACTTATCAACCCTGTTTTAATTAAAGCCTAAACCTATTGTAGATTGTAAGAATAATTCTTTCTTTGCAAGCGAATATTGCATTAACAATTTTCCGGAAAATGAGAGAGATTATCTTACTATTTAATCCATAGCATCCTACTACTTAACCCATAGCAGGGGAAAGCGATGCATCTACATGTTTCCCATGGGTATTTGTGTCTAACTAAATGCAACGGAACCGATTGGTGTAACGACCAAGAAAGCAGCCTGTCATGAGTTTCTCTCAAAAAGTAGCCGTTCTTGGAAAGTAGCTGTCCGAATGGAACATCTTTCCTACAAATGGAATACAAAGAGAATGGAAATGATACGTACACGACATCGCAGGTCGTAACTGAAAGTTTAGCGTCTGAGAACATTTTCCATGGCAGAAAAGGGAGACTAGTGAAAGGCTTGCGAGTTTTCGTCTGCAGAATAATTAATCACCAACATAGACGCGCAGACGAAAGTATCTCATTAGGAATACAACCATTCATCATGACTAGAGAAAGCTCGGGGTCTGCCATGTGATGATAAAACGGTATCTATCTATCTATCTATCTATCTATGTCAGTCTATTTATATCTATCTATCTATCTATCTATCTATCTATCTATCTATCTATCTATCTAAATCTGTTCATTATCTATCTATCTCAATCTGTTCATTATCTATCTATCTATCTCAATCTGTTCATTATCTATCTCTCTATCTATCTATCTCAATCTGTTCATCTATCTATCTATCTATCTATCTATCTCAGTCTGTTCATAACCTATCTATCCATATATATATATATATATATAGATGGATAGATAGATAATTATATATATGTAAACACACAGACACATACACATATATATATACATATATATATATATATATATATATATATATATATATATATATATATATATATATATATATATACATAAATATATATATATAATCATCTAAGTATGTTTATCTATCTATGCTTTACATATAAGGGGTCTCTCTCTCAAATTGATAGTACAAGAGAAAATTCATGATCTGCTCGGTGATGATTAAACGCTATCTATCTATCTATCTCTTCATGATCTATCTATCTATCTATCTATCTATCTCTTTATGATCTATGTATCTATCTATCTATCTATCTATTTATCTATCTATCTATGTATCTCTTCATGATCTATCTATCTATCTATCTATCTATCTACGTATCTCTTCATGATCTATCTATCTATCTACGTATCTCTTCATGATCTATCTATCTATCTATCTATCTATCTATCTATCTATCTATCTATCTATCTATCTATCTATCTTAAACTGTTCATTTATTATGAGTTATTAGCTTAGTTTGGGAGATAGAGAAAGATACAAGCCAGTTTTGGCTACTATTGAGCCGTTACCTAGAGCAATAAAAGATAGCAAAATGTAGACATCAGCGTGGGGGAATCGCAAATGTAGAAAGAGTGGAGGAGGTTATATATATATATATATATATATATATATATATATATATATATATATATATATATATATATCATATTTTTATTATAAGAGATTATAATAATATGTTTAATTCGCTACACAAAAGCTTTCATGTTTCAATACTATGATTGTACTTCTTCAGGCGATGGCAAGTAACTGATGATCAGTACATATTGCTTTAAGTTTGTATTGAACACTAGTTAAAAGTAGATGCTCCGAACTGTGGATTTTTTTACTCCATCTATTCTTTCTCTTCTTTATATATATATATATATATATATATATATATATATATATATATATATATATATATATATATGTGATTCATAAATATATATATATATATATATATATATATATAGAGAGAGAGAGAGAGAGAGTGAGAGATGATAGTGTGTGTGCGTGAGAGAGAGAGAGCGAGAAAAAGTTAGTGTGAGAGAGTGAATTGTAGCTCCTTTAGTTGATGAAAAGAAATCGGAAAATTATTTGATAAAGAAATGGCGGCCTTTATTTTTCAGTGCTTCTGCGCCTCTCAAAATCTAAATACGTAGTTCGGGACACGTAATTTACGAACCAAGTTTGAATTCCTGTCGTGTTCATTAAATCCACTTATACGCAAACATACTTGAGAAATGTATGAATGAAATCTCTCCTTCTGCGGCAATGTAACAATTATATGGCGAAGTCACTGTTATCTAAAAACGAAAAACAAAAAACAAAACAACATATTAATGCAATATTCACTTAAAAAATATTTTCCTTATATTCTAAAAAATATGTTTCGCTTTAGATAACACGCAAACGCTTGATAAACCTTAAAAAGAAACAATTCGATCAGTCAATCAACTTCTATATGTGGCGTAACGTTTTACGTTGTCACTGTCACAGTGTAACTTATTTCATTTATTGAAACGATCCTTGACGGGTCACGAAATAATTAGCAATGAAGTATGAAAAGAAGAATCTGCAAAGTTATTATTCCTGACCTGGCATCTCGGCTTCACTCAATTTCCCACCACCGTAAAGTAGCTTCCCTGTGCATTTTTTTTATAAATAATTTCTCATGATAATTGTTTTGATGAGCTTTGCCTTATGGTACCTAAACATTATAGCAGGACAGAGTGGCTTCTATAGCATTGCATGGCATCTGGTCTACTTTAGAAAGAAAGATCCCTGTACCTTTTTTTTTATAAATGTTTTCATGGTAAGTTTTCTGACGTGCTTTTCTCTGTGATACAGCAGACTTAGGAATCGGAGAGCAGAGTTCGAATTCCAATAGAATCCATTACCATCACTTACGTGCTAATACCCTTGGGAAAGGGGTGAATCCTCTTCCCACCAGCTATGGGTAAATAGCAGGACAGACCGAGTTCTATAGCCTTGGATGGCAACTGGTCTACCGCAGAAAGAAATCGTAACCTACTGCGAGAAAAAAATCTGCCTCATCAGTCATGTATCAAAAGATACATGATAGCCTAAGCGTGTATCACGTATGGCACATAACCCACTGATATTCACTTATGTGCTAATACCCTTGGGGAAGGCATGAATCCTCTTCTCCCCCCAGCTATGGATAAATAGCAGAACAGACCGGATTCTATAGCCTTCGATGACAACTGATCTACCGCAGAAAGATATGGCAAACTACTGCGGGAAAAAATCTGCCTCGTCAGTCATGTATATTTCGATACATGATTGCCTAAGCGTGTATCACGTATGGCACATAACTGTCTATATTGGCGGCCAAGTATCATCAGTTCAACTGGCTAGAGATGTAACCGTAAGTTCTTCGCTAACAGCTTTTGTTCTCGCATTTCCAGCGTTTGGAACTCTTTCCCGGCTTCTTGCTTTCCAGCCAATTTTGATCTTCAAAAATTTAAATGCAATGTCAATCGTTATCTACTATGTCCTTGGTTGCTCTTCTATTGTTCTAACTCCTTAATAATGTTTTCTTTTTCTCATTCATTCACACTCAGTAACCCTCGTGTCTTAGTGGCTTTATTGCCTTCCTTGTAGGGAAATGATTAAAAAGGTAAAATATGGCGCCTTATAATTCTGGCCACGGACCAAATTAACCTGCAGTAGCTCAGACATTAGACCAATAGAAATATGTTTAAACATAGCCGGAAATTAATTTTGTTTTTCCTGATTTGGTTTTGCTATCTGATACGCCTCCTCCAGCATCTTCTGAAGGTTTTTTTTTCTTCCAGGAGAGCTTGATATTTCACGCTCCAACACCTACACTAGATGCATGACCGGTGTTATTTAATCGAAGCGAATATGCAAGCTTTCACTCTCTGATTCATCCATGTTTTACTCTTGGGCATTTCTTCGCCGATGGGTTGTATTTCTTCAACGTTCTCAAGCTTTTTTTTTTAAAAAAAAACCCGAAAAAAACAGTTTCTGAAAAATTAATGGAAAATCGAGAAACAATCACAACACACACGCACACACACACGCGCGTACACACAAGCACAAACGCACACTGGCGGGCAGAGAGACAGATACCAAAAACCCGAACAATTTTAATTCTTTTACCAGCATAATGTAAGGTGATGAGATCGCCATTTTGTCTATTATTTCATTTCCTGACCGTCTGGCAAAATGTAATTGCTGTCGAATTTATGCTAAGTTCGAAAGTTTAAATCGACTCCGCGAGAATTGATGCGAGACTCGTTTCAACTCAGTCGCCATTTTGATTTTCCTGTTATTATTTTGGTGATTGTTTATTTTTCTTATTCTTCTCGATCTTTTTTCATTTCCTTCTTTTTCCTTCTATTCATTTTTCATTTTCTTATTCATATTTTTCTTCACTTTATATCGTTTCTTTGTTAGCGATTTCTTTTCCTTTTTCATATTTCTTTCTGCGGGTGTTGTTTCCTATTACGACTTCTTCGCTGTGTTCATTCGTTTTTCGTCTATTTCGTATTATTTTTTTTTCCCGGTTCTCTTTTATATTTTTGTTTCTGATGGTGAACATTTTCTCTTCTTTCCCTTCTTCTTTCGTTCTCTGTCTTAATTAATATTCTTCTTCGGTCTCTTTTTTCCTTTCCCCCTTTATATTTAACTAGTTCTTCGTTTCCTTCTGTTTCCGTTTTTTTCCCTCGTCTTTTCATCTTTTCTTCTTTATCCTTCTTTATCTTGTTCTTTCGTTTCGTTTTTTGTTTTTCATTCTTCCACGTCTTTACCATTTCTTCATTTGTATCCTTCTCTCTTCTTTTCATTTTACCATTTGCTAACTCATGTAGTTCTATTATCAAAACCTGTCACCAAAGCACGATGTATGTGCCTGGTTTTCCTCTATCAGGGCCGGTGTCATGATGGCTATATTAGGCTTAGTACATTTGTATATCAGCGTCACTTTGTTGGCATGCTGCTATCTTCTTCTGCTATGTGCCGTGTCTCTTCAGGACGTTGAAAATTACCCGTCATTTGTAGCGCTTAATTGTATTCTCAGAATTCTTGTTTATAACCACATTTCTCTTGAAAAGGTCTTCATCTGTGAGGAGATTGTCTAGATAATAATACCTTCAAAGGCAGTATACTAACGAAAATACAGATTTAAACATTGATATCAACTAGTTTAAGGAACTAGACCAAGATGATATATACAAATAGGACAATGAAAGAGACGGAATACAACATTTAATAATGAAAAAAAAAAGATCCGAAAAGAATATTATAGGAGAGTGCATTTGATACCAGAAAGCGAACATAATGGGGCCAATAAAATGAAGGCTATCAACACCTTAGCTATTCCCGTAGTAACATACAGCTTCAACATTATTAAATGAAAGTTGAATGACATTAAAAGATTGGACGCCAAGACCAGAAAAATGCTTACTGAAATGAAGATGTACCACCCGAATTCAGATGTTGATAGGCTGTACTTAGCAAGAGCTTTAAGAGACCGAGTTCTAATTCGACTTGAACTAACTTTAAAAACTACAACAATCGGATTGAAAGCATACCTCACAAAAACCAATGACCCTCTCCTACAAATAATAAGACGCCAAATCCACTCCATCAACAAAGAAGCTGCACTCTTCAAGAAACAGCTTAATATACCCGAAACTCTGCCAACAATAAAATGAAGCGAATACCATCTACGCCAAATGAGTAAAACAGAAAGCAAAACAACTTGGCCCAATGAAATTACAAAAAAATGCTATGGTAGGTAAAATTTACATTATTTTTTAATTTTTTAATGCAGTTTTGTTATTATTTTAAAGCCGGTTATTTGCTATATATAAATGAATTGTTGTTGATGTCCCTTTTTATTTCCTTAAACAGTGAAATGAATAACAACCAAGGGTTTACGACCATATCTCATTGTAACACCGGTTCCCGTACGATCACCGAAATTAAGCAACGGCAGACAAATGTGAAGTGTAAAATGTCATTATGCAAAGTTCGAATTCCACTCGAGTTCGTTACAATAAGCTACGCGCAAATACCCTTGGGAAAGTTAGGCGTGCATCCATCTCTTCTCCCCTCAACTGTGGGTTAAATAGTAGGACTTGGACCTGGATAAATCAATGTTATCCCCAAAAAATTGTTAAAGCAAGAATCAATCGAAAAAGAAAAGAATTGTTCTTACAATTCAAATATATTTGGGCTTTAAATATCCCACAGAGTGTTCATAAATCGTAAAATTAAAAGTAATTTGTCAATAAAAAATGCAAAAAATGAAACGAGTATACAACATAAATCAAAGGAAATAATAATAATAATTCAAGTTGAACTAACTCTAAAATCTACAACAATAGGATTGGAAGCATACCTCACAAAAACCAATGACCCTCTCCTACAAATAACAAGACGCCAAATCCACTCCATCAATAAAGAAGATGCACTCTTCAAGAAACAGCTTAATATACCCGAAACCCTACCAACAAAAAACGAAGCGATTACCATCTACGCCAAACAAGTTGTTACTCACAAATAGCCTTGGGAAAGGTATGGATCCATTTCGTCTCCCCCACTCCAGTTACGGGTTAATTAGTATTACTTGTATTAATAAAACCATTATTATTTCCCCACCCAACAAAAAAGAATTGCGTACAAAAGATTTAGATTTTGGCGTTAAATAACCCATAGAGGTGTTGATATGCCGCTAAACAAAAACAACAAACCAGACCAATTCACTTTGATTTGATACCGTCTGTAGGGGTTCCTGTATTTACCTTTCTGTTTCTACTGTCAACGCCGTGTCATATACAATCCTGAGGACTTTTAAAATGGACTAAATGATGTATGTAATTGTTGTGGATTCCGGGAATGGAATCCTGCACAAATAAATAAATAAATAACGCCAGTAATTGAGATAGAAAAATAAGTGTATTAAACGTCAGAATTCAGACTTGAAGTGAAGATTAGTAGTCCAGTAATGCAGATTAGTAGAAAGTATATGTACAAGTCTCTGTAAGTGAAGCCGTAATTATCTCTCTCTGGACTCTCGTATAACTCTCTGTGAACACCCTGTGTACTGTCTCCGTATCTCTCACACTGTCTCAACGTATATCCACCTTGACTCAACGTATCTCAACCTACAGGTATTCTCCCTGTCAGTATAAGTATACTTTGGACGAGTCTATCTTGTGTAAAAGGGGGTCTGCCCCACAACAGTAATACTACTACTAATTATGATGATAATAATAACGTTTGATACAGAAAGCGAACCTAATGAGGCCAATAAAATGAAGGCTATCAACACCTTAGCCATACCCATAATAACATACAGCTTCAACATTTTTTTAAGCATATCACCCCAAGCAAGGCTGGAAGCCACCAGTACGCAGGGGGTTACAGAAGGTTTGGAGGAAGAGCAGATAGGAGTGGTAAAGGAGAGGATGTGGAGAGAGACAGTGGATCGATCAAGGCTAGGGGGTTACAGAAGATTTGGAGCGAGAGCAGATGGGAATGAAAGGTGAAAGGATGTGGAGAAGGGAAGAGGATAGATCAAGGCAGCTGGAGATGTCGATTGACTTAAATAGTTGGAGATTGTATTTGTCAGAGAAACAGGAATAAGGAAGGGAGTTTCACAGGCGAGATGTGCGAGACATGAAGCTATTGGAGTAGAAGAGACGTCTACATCTAACAGTTTCAACGGTGAAGGGGTGGGAACGGGATGCTAGCCTCGTGGGACGTTTAAATTCATGTGGCCTAGGAACCAGCGAAAGCAGCTCCTCGGGGCAATTACCATGAAAGTATTTATAAAAAAGACAGAGCGAGGCAACGTCGCGTCTGTGAGAGAGAGAGAGACTGCAGACGAGATGACAGATCGGGGCCAATTACATTTCATATCTGTCTCTGGATCTTATCAAGAACCCTGAGGCAAACAGCAGGGGCTCCAGACCATATATGGCAGCAATACTCCATGCAAGGGCGAATGGTCGATTTATAGATTTGGAGGATAGATTCTGGGGAGAAAAATTTCCTGGCTCGGCACAGGGAGCCAACTTTCCTTGCGGTGGATGATGCAATTGACTCGATGTATTTGTTCCATCTTAGATCAGCGGACAGCGTGAGACCGAGCAGCCGCAGAGAGCAGCTCTCAAGAAGTTGATCATCAGACATTCTAATGGGATGCAGGGATGGATCCTTGTGGTGGTTAATAGAGAGCAGTTTAGTTTTAGAGGCGTTAAAGTTAACCGTCCATTTCTTGCCCCAGTTCACAACCGATAGGAGGTCCTTTTGTATCCGAGATGCCAGGTTAATTTTGTCAGCATCACTGGATTTGTGTTTGAGGCAGGAGTAAATTGTGGTGTCGTCCGCATAGATGCCGATTTGGGAATCTATAGCATCAGGAAAGTCGTTTATGAATATGAAGAACAGACTAGGGCCTAGGATGGAGCCTTGAGGAACACCTGCATTAGTGGAATAGGAGCTGGAGATGAATCCATTGAGAATGACCTTCAATTCACGGTTTGACAGGAATGATTGTATTAGGTCAAACAATCGACCTGTGATGCCATAACCCTGGAACTTGCGAAGAAGGCCGGCATGCCAAACTCTATCAAACGCTTTGGAGATGTTAAGGGCCACGGCACGAGCTTCACTGTTATTATAAATAGCTTGGAAGACAAATTCAGTGATGGCCGTAAGCACATCAGCTGTAGATCGGGCAAAGCGGAAACTATTTATTAAATGCAAGTTGAATGACATTAAAAGACTGGACGCCAAGACCAGAAAAATGCTTACCCAAATGAGGATGCACCATCCAAAATCAGATGTTCATAGGCTGTACGTACCAAGAGCTTTAGGAGACCAACTAACTCTTAAACTAACTCTAAAAACTACAACAATAGGATTGGAAGCATACCACACAAAAACCAATAATCCTCTCCCACAAAGAATAAAACACCAAATCCTCTCCATCAACAAAGAAGCTGCACTCTTCAAGAAACAGATTAATATACGTGAAACCCTACCAACAAAAAACGAAGCGATTACCATCTACGCCAAACAAGTTGTTACATAGGAATAAAGTGTCGCTGACGACACTTGAGTTTGACCATAGATCACCACAAATACAGGAGATTCTATTATTGAGTAGACCACGTGACCGTAGATATATGGGAAGTAGCGTGTCGTCTAAATTTCTAGTCTATCCTCTATTACTATTCGGATTGCTATTACTACACGAACCGCTATTCTCTATTCACTAGACTATTTCTCTGCTCAGGTGGTTACTTTCGAGCGGGTATTATCGAGCAAGTACTATTCGTTCGAGGGTTATTCGAAGGCGTCTGACACCAGTATTGTTCAACGGCGTTTCTATAGTTCTATCTGCGATTATAAAGTCTCTACTACAACGAGCATTACGAAAGTGACAACGAGTAATCGTTGACATTACGAAAGTGGCAACGAGTGTTTTTGACATCACAAAACAAGTAAAACGGAAAGCAAAACAACTAACTCTAAAAACTACGACAATCTGACTGGAAGCATACCCCAGAAAAACCAATGACCTTCTCTTACACATAGTAAAAACACCAAATCCATTGCATCAACAAAGAAACAGATTAGTATACCTGAAACCCTACCAACAAAAAAAAAACAAAAAAAAAACGAAGCGAATACCATCTACGCCAAACGCGTAAAACGGAATGCAAAACAACTTTTGGCCAAATCAAATTGCAAAAAAAACAACAAAACAAAATAAAACTGGAAGGACAAGGCTTTGCATGGTAAATAACTAAAAAGAATGAAACAAGCAGATGTAGACCAAAAGAAAACATATCATTGGCTGATAGATTCATTGAAGGGATCCTTGGTAGACGATGCATGAAAGAAATACCAAAAAACTGTACACACAAGAACAGCTAACACCTTACGAAGGACTTTAACTATGTAAAATGTGTGTGACCTTAGGTTTCTTTTTTTATTTATACAAAAATGCTCAGTAGAAAATGTCATGTATTTACATTATTCGGACTATTGTCCTCATCTTTGCCGCCATATTTGTCACAACGTTTCGGCCGTTGTACGCTCCGGCCTTCTTCAGGTGTTTGTAATTTCGAACTGAACCCTTTACTTCGATCACTGGGGTAGACTGTTCTAGTTCCACCTGAAGAAGGCCGGAGCGTACAACGGCCGAAACGTTGTGACAAATATGGCGACAAAGATGAGGACAATAGTCCGACTAATGTAAATACTGTACATAATACCTCATCTCAGAAATATAGACAGACTCAGAAAATGTCATGTTGATATTTCTGATTTTACGTCTCTGGTTGGGACCCACAAGCAAATGTGTATACAGCAGAAATCAAAGGAAATAATAATATTAATTTAAATAATAATAATAATGATAATAAAAATTCTGAACTTAATAGACTGGAAGTTTTAACACAGTGATGTTTTGATTTTATATGAATTAACGATCAGTGCGACTGATTGCGTGTCAACTGCCTGACATAACCAGAAGAACCCTGGATCTCTTTTCATAAGTGGGAAATCATCAGGAACGGGTGCCGAGAAGTTTATTTATTTTTTAAAAAGTTTAAATGATGAGGCAGCCAAACGGTCTTTATCAACAGCTGCCATCACAGAGCGCATATGTGGTGCATGAATGCCGAATGTTTCCTTGTAAGGAAACGGCTGATATTACCATTTACCAATAAGCTTAGACAATCTCCAACTGAGTGTGTTTTAAAGTATTTAAATGTGACTCCCAACTCGCCTTGTCTGTCTTGTCTTTCGCACTACAAACCCCACCACCCATAAAAAACTACTTAACATTAAATTATTATTCTTATTAATATTATTATCCTTTCATTTCTTGTGTGCACGCCCAGAGACCTAAGGTTAGAAATGGCATCATGATATTTTCCACTAACAAATTAAAAGAACCTAAACAAGACACATATTTCATATAGATAAATCCCTTCGTAAGGTGTGGGTTGTACTCGTGAGAACAATTTTTAATATTATTATTATTATTAGTAGTAGTAGTAGTAGCAGTAATAGTAGTAGTAGTAACAGTAGTAGCCGTAGTAGTATCAGTAGTAGTAGCAGTAGCAGTAGTAGCATCAGTCGTAGTAGTAGCAGTAATAATAGTATCAGTAGTAGCAGTAGTAATAGTACTAGAAGTAACAGTAGTAGAAGTAGTAGTAGCAGTAGTAGTAGCAGCAACAGTAGCAGTAGTAGCAGTAGTAGAAGTAGTAATAGTAGTAGCAGTAGTAGTAGCAGTAGTATAAGCAGTAGTAGTAGCAGTAGTAGGTGCAGCAGCAGCAGTAGCAGTAGTAGCAGCAGCAGTAGTAGCAGTAGTAGTAGCAGTAGAAGTAGTAGTAGTAGCAGTAATAGTAGTAGTAACAGTAGTTATAGTAGCAGTAGTAATAGTAGTAGTAGTAACAGTAGTAGAAGTAGTAGTAGCAGTACCAGTAGCAACAGCAGTAGCAGTAGTAGTAGTAGTAGTAGCAGTAGTAGCAGCAGTATTAGTAGCGGTAGTAATAGTACAAATATTAAGTGTGAGTATAGCACGCCAACGAAGTGACCCTAGGATGCAAATAAACGTATCCCTATATATCTTTCATGAGACCCGGTCTGATCAAGGTATACTAAACACACGCATCACTCTATCGCCATAAAATAAAACCTTTAAAGTTTGTGTATGATCCACAAACCCTGAAAATGGAATATATGAGTTTGGTTTTCTATCCAACTGTATGTCTATAAATAGGACACGCAATTATGGTCCCAGATAAAGGCTGGTTAATTTTTTATATAACGCAGCAGATGTCGCATATATTTCCCAACATGACAGAGGTTATTAACTTAATATCAGACTTTAAAATATAACCGTGTTTTGTTATTTATTTCGATTCTGGTTTGTTGTGAATCTTTATAAATAAGCCATTGTTTTGTTAAAGGCTTTTATAGTAATGTTGCCTCTCTATTTTAAAAAAATCCAATTAATAACTTGAAAGTGGTAACCACCGAAGCATTTAGATCACGGTGTAAGAATAAAGGTGAGTAATCAATGTATAAGAGAGGATATATTTGCATATTATATTTTAAAATATCAAACAAATATTATCAGTCTCAACATTATGAAATAAATGAGGTAAAAAAATGCTTAAATCTATTGAACGACGTTAAGTGCGACAATTTTGCTGATACCTGTTTATGGCAGACATCAATCTCTCAAACGATGAAAAGATTACGTAGGGCATAGAAGCGTAGGTAATAGAAGTGGAAAAAAGCAACGCCGGGTATCGTTACTAGTATATATATATACGTAATAAAAAAGTAATAGCTGGTCACTCGTATTCGAGGACACCCGTCTAGTATTGCTGAAGCTCGCTCAGGCACCTTTGTGTTTGCTCAAATCCACAGAACCAACCTGTGGTTTAAACGGCAACCATGCTGAGCAGACCTTAGTTAAAGTTTTTGTGAGAGAGCGTGTTATCTAGAGTGACCGACAATTTGAACAAGACCAACAAGCTCACGTCCTCGACCTCGATGACTTGTGATTTCGTCAGCCTTTCAGTGTTAAGTTTACCAAATTTCACTCACAAGGCTATGGTTTTCAGACCGATAACATCAGGATGTCTCCTTCCTGACAAAACAACCGTTGTGAGATTCGATCTCGGGTCTCATGGTCACAAAGCGAACCTTCTAACCACTCGGTCACGCTGTTTCATGCGAGACGCAATTGTCAGGCCGCCGATTGCGTCTGGCATGAAACAGCCTGTCGCCTCTGTTCACTTTTATATTTATATTTACACACGCTCTATCTCTGGTATTGAGCACTTTATCGCATAAATGTAGCACACATTAATACTATATATAATATATATATATATATATATATATATATATATATATATATATATATATATATATAAATCGAATTAATTATCTACTATAAACAAAATTTAAGACAGCTAACCTTATCCTCAAAAATAACAACATACCAGAAAAGTCAAAATTACAAAGAACGAACATTATCTATGAGTTCAAATGCCCCTTAAGGAACTGTGTTCCTGATCAAGCCAGACTCATGAATAATTACATCGGTTACACAAGTACATGCTTATCCAGACGTCTTACGTTACACCTATCTGACCACAGCTCCATTAGAGCCCATTTAAAAACACACAAACAAATTTACCAGACTCCATTAGAAAAATACCAGTAGAAACACAAATATATTAACTGCATCCATCTGCAAAAAAAGATTAAAAATAATGGAAGCTTTAATAATAAAAAAGAAAAAGCCAACTCTTAACAATATTAACTACGAACAAGGCCATAATGTGCTAACCGTATTCGGAAATTAAAAACATCCCTACAAAACACTAAAACATACACATAATGCACACACTCAATTAAGCTGAAAAATTGAATCATCCTTGATAATGGCTAAAGGTATAGCCGAAAGCGCTCGGAGATATAAAACATTTGGACAGTTCTGACACACCCTTTGTCCTGTAAAGAAAGCTCTCGTTCGAACACAAGATAAATTAAATAAAAAGTTCAATCTTAGTACCTTGTCTGTCGTTTTTAATGAAACATGCATAAACGAAGGATTGCTGCCTAAATGTACAACTATATATATATATATATATATATATATATATATATATATATATATATATATATATATATAACTTATTCATCATGATAAAGCGAAGAGATTGGTATTGAGAAGAATTGATCATTTTTTGTGGAAATCAAATCGACAGAAGATTTTGTTTTTACTTTTCCACGTCTGTAGAAACGGACAAAAGTAATTGAGTTAAAATCGATGCGAAGGTTAAAATAAAAGCCATAAAATATGAAGCGTGTCTGTAAGATAAACGATCATAATATATGAAAACGATATATATATATATATATATATATATATATATATATATATATATATATATATATATATATATATATGCGTGTGCGCGTATAGTTTTAACGATATTAGCACTTAAATCATTTCGTATAACAAATCAATAAGAAAATAACTGGATTGTAACTTCTAATATCACAAAAACAAACCGTCTGATTTCATCATCACTATTCAGACCGTCCAGTTGCCATAGAGCTTGCGTCCATATTCCGAAGTTAACAAACACGGCGGATGGTCAGTACCTTGCTGGATGGCTGTTTGGGAATACCATGTGCTGTAAGGTTGCCTGTGGGAGTGGTGTAACAATGGCTCGAAATTGGAAATCGAACAACCAGGTTCCAATTACGGTCCTTTTCGTTATATACGGTATTTACCCGAGCTCTCCACAGAGCGGAATGTAGCACAAGGCTGGGTTAACGTGGGTCTTTCCGAGAGCGTACGATCGGGCAAAAAATTCCCAAAGATCCCTCATTCACTAGGTCGGGTGGCTGTCTGACTCCACAGCTGAGACTCTGCCCGTAGACATAGCATCGTCAGAATTCCTCTCCGCCCGAAGGCAGAGAAGTCGACAAGCAGAATTTTGGCAAACTCAGAGGTTTGGCGCTCTTTGGTTTCCTTATATTCATTTACTCGCAAATCCGTTTGGGGAGGATATATATATATATATATATATATATATATATATATATATATTTAAGGAAATGGACAAAGACCGACAATTATTTAAAGATATTTTTTTATGTTTTACATTGTTTTTATAGATACAAGTATTTAAGTATTTAAGTAAATGCTCTGTTTATAATAAACAGTGTTAAATTTACATTTACCGGAAATGTCCGAGAGATTTTCATAAAAAAATATTCGTCCTCGACAGGATTCGAACCTGAATCCTATACGAATATTTCAAGCAACCAACAATACATATTTATAGTAAAATGACCAACGATATATTTTATCTGGAGTTGAAGGCATATAATTGCGTTCAAAATATTTAGATTTCGGCATTAAATAACCCATAGAGGTTGATATGCCACTAAACAAAATCAACCAACCAACAATACATATTTATAGTAAAATGACCAACGATATATTTTATCTGTAGTTGAAGGCATATAATTGCGTTCAAAATATTTAGATTTCGGCATTAAATAACCCATAGAGGTTGATATGCCACTAAACAAAATCAACCAACCAACAATACATATTTATAGTAAAGTGACCAACGATATATTTTATCTGGAGTTGAAGGCATATAATTGCGTTCAAAATATTTAGATTTCGGCATTAAATAATCCATCGAGGTTGATATGCCACTAAACAAAATTAAGCAACCAACAATACATATTTATAGTAAAATGACCAACGATATATTTTATCTGGAGTTGAAGGCATATAATTGCGTTCAAAATATTTAGATTTCGGCATTAAATAATCCATAGAGGTTGATAAGCCACTAAACAAAATCAAGCAACCAACAATACATATTTATAGTAAAATGACCAACGATATGTTTTATCTGGAGTTGAAGGCATATAATTGCGTTCAAAATATTTAGATTTCGGCATTAAATAATCCATCGAGGTTGATATGCCGCTAAACAAAATCAAGCAACCAACAATACATATTTATAGTAAAACGACCAAACGATATATTTTATCTGGAGTTGAAGGCATATAATTGCGTTCAAAATATTTAGATTTCGGCATTAAATAATCCATCGAGGTTGATATGCCGCTAAACAAAATCAAGCAACCAACAATACATATTTATAGTAAAATGACCAACGATATATTTTATCTGGAGTTGAAGGCATATAATTGCGTTCAAAATATTTAGATTTCGGCATTAAATAATCCATCGAGGTTGATATGCCACTAAACAAAATCAAGCAACCAACAATACATATTTATAGTAAAGTGACCAACGATATATTTTATCTGGAGTTGAAGGCATATAATTGCGTTCAAAATATTTAGATTTCGGCATTAAATAATCCATAAAGGTTGATATGCCGCTAAACAAAATCAACCAACCAACAATACATATTTATAGTAAAGTGACCAACGATATATTTTATCTGGAGTTGAAGGCATATAATTGCGTTCAAAATATTTAGATTTCGGCATTAAATAACCCATAGAGGTTGATATGCCACTAAACAAAATCAAGCAACCAACAATACATATTTATAGTAAAGTGACCAACGATATATTTTATCTGGAGTTGAAGGCATATAATTGCGTTCAAAATATTTAGATTTCGGCATTAAATAATCCATAAAGGTTGATATGCCGCTAAACAAAATCAACCAACCAACAATACATATTTATAGTAAAGTGACCAACGATATATTTTATCTGGAGTTGAAGGCATATAATTGCGTTCAAAATATTTAGATTTCGGCATTAAATAATCCATAGAGGTTGATATGCCACTAAACAAAATCAAGCAACCAACAATACATATTTATAGTAAAGTGACCAACGATATATTTTATCTGGAGTTGAAGGCATATAATTGCGTTCAAAATATTTAGATTTCGGCATTAAATAATCCATAGAGGTTGATATGCCACTAAACAAAATCAAGCAACCAACAATACATATTTATAGTAAAGTGACCAACGATATATTTTATCTGGAGTTGAAGGCATATAATTGCGTTCAAAATATTTAGATTTCGGCATTAAATAATCCATAGAGGTTGATATGCCACTAAACAAAATCAAGCAACCAACAATACATATTTATAGTAAAGTGACCAACGATATATTTTATCTGGAGTTGAAGGCATATAATTGCGTTCAAAATATTTAGATTTCGGCATTAAATAATCCATAAAGGTTGATATGCCGCTAAACAAAATCAAGCAACCAACAATACATATTTATAGTAAAATGACCAACGATATATTTTATCTGGAGTTGAAGGCATATAATTGCGTTCAAAATATTTAGATTTCGGCATTAAAAAATCCATAGAGGTTGATATGCCACTAAACAAAATCAAGCAACCAACAATACATATTTATAGTAAAGTGACCAACGATATATTTTATCTGGATTTGAAGGCATATGATTGCGTTCAAAATATTTAGATTTCGGCATTAAGTATCCCATAGAGGTTGATATGCTGTTAATCAAGATGAAATAACCAACATGGAAAAACGCTTTTATGACAGTAATCCATACAATTTATCAAAGAAATCAAACTGTATTCCAAAATATAACTTCAACAAAACTACAACATAAAAAACACATATATCACCGCCTCTAATAATTATGTCTGCGTGTTTGGACATAGCGTTTGGACTTTTAACGAAAAAATTCCAACCTCATTAAAAGTCAAACCTTTCTAACATATACTGAACCAGTCCTACTCTTTGGATCAGAAACTTAGACATTATGTGCTTGTCTTGAAAGGAGGCTGAATGGTATACAAAATCTACTTAGAAACATCCAGAACATCAGTTGGAGATCCCATGCAACGATTAACACAATTTATGGAGAACTGAGACAAATCTCTCTTAAGCTCAAGTAAAAAACGACTACAATTTGCCGGCTACTGCCACCGAGGAGATAGGGAAATCCTCTTGACCTTACTCCTATGGCATACATCTGGAAATGTCATGAAAATTGATTTTCCCAGGCACCATAGCTCGGGATCCATGGCTGGACCTTGGGAATCTGGAGACAGCATTGCAGAACCGTGCATTGTGGAAAGAGATTATCAATGAAGTTCCGACCAATCACAGAGAGGTCGATAGATGATGATGATGAATTAGGTCAACACCAACATTTATAAGCATAAAAGATGAGTATCATCTACCATGTATTCAATTGTGAAAGCAGAATAACACATATTACTACCAAAAAATTAAATTTAGGCATTAAATGACCCATAAGTTGTTGATATGCCGTTAAACTAACAAATCAATCAATACCGTATAAAGTATACTTTTGGTAATTTTTTTTATAAAACTGTATTGCTGTTGTTTTGAATATAAAATCTATTTTTGGTATTTTTACTATAAAAATTATTTTTATACTTTCCTAATTTTTTTTTGCGTTTCTTTTTTGTCGTTGGTGTACTATTTGTCCATAGCTGCGGCCTTAACTGATGCTAGAACCCCGTTAGTGTGTGTGTGTGTGTGCGTGCGTGTTTACTTATGTATACGTACTTACGTCTGTTCGTCTACACAAAATCCGATAATGGATTTTGTATAGACGAGCACACGCAAAATAACAACATTATCGGTTATCGGATTAGCGCTAAACATTCAGTCTCTAAAATCATTTCTATATAGACATAATCTTGTGGCAAATCCATCATCCGCTTGGGCCCGCACAAGTACGCGCGCACACACACACACACACACACACGCACACACGCGCGCAGAGGGATTACAAACGTGACATTTAGACGCCAGTTTGTATCCGCTCGTAATGAATATAAACGTGTTTTCAACGCAGCAAAGTTGCCCTTCGCATCTACAATGAAACCCCGTATAGCTTCTCACACGTTTAGGTCTTGTTGAGAAGAAGAGACTAAGCATAAGAGACTACATGAAGACAGAATGCAGGGTCATCAGCATGAGCCCAAATTGCGATTTACAGGTCGGGGACACTAAAATCAAGCTGGTGCGAAAAATTTAAATATTTGGGAAGTGTTTTGACAGAGGACTGCAAGTGCGACGCTGAGATTCGAAGACGTAATGGGATGACCAAAGACGCATCCCAAAAGCTAGGCAGAGCATTACGAGACAAGAGGATTGCTTTGGTAACAAAGAAAAAGTACTGAACTGCTACGTGATATCTGTCCTCCTTTACGGCAGCGAATGTTGGACGGTCTCCTCAAAGATGAAGAAGAGGCTTGAGGCAGCAAAGGTGTGGTTCTACAGAAGGATGCTAAGGATATTATGGACCGATCTTGTGAGCAAGGTGAAGTTTTGGAGATGATGCTAACAAGGAGGATGCTTATACTTAACATCAGGAAGAGGTAGCTGAAATTTCTGGGACACGTAATGAGAAAGAAGGGCTTGGGGAATCTGATACTCACGAGTCGAATAGAAGGAAAGAGAGGCAAAGGAAAGCAACGCATGACCTAGGGAGCTTAAGCAAATGCATGAGAGAACATGGTCTGGGGTAGGTAGCAAAGGGACAAAACCTATTGAGAGCTACACGGAATAAGAGGAAGTAGAGAGCCATGATCGCCATGAAGGGATATGGCACATAAGAAAAGATTTCTGGCGGAGCTGTAAAAGTATTTTAAACAAGACATATCATCAATTCATTTTATTTCTCCTTTATCAATTCGAAGTATTAACATCTACTGCTGATAAAGCAGATTGCTTTGCTCGGAAATTCTCTTCCAGCTGCACTCTCGACTCATCAGGAGTACCTTTGCTTCACTCTCCACCTAGAACAGAATATCTACTGAGTGATATACGATATCCCAGGTTTAAAATGAATTTCTAAAAAATGAAAGATCTTTCTTGAAGCTTTTATTTCATTTTTAATTTCAAGCTAGTAGATTAAATAATTTCAAGAAGCAAAATAATTAATTTATATTGAATGGCAGGATTATTGTTATCGTTAAAAATCGATGATTTTGGCCAATTTTAGGCATCTGTAAGCTTAATTT
>OZ038512.1:27303694-27336194 GCA_964036315.1 Acanthosepion esculentum | reverse complement strand
TCACAATTAGACTCATCCAACTCTTTCCGACACCGAAACACTCTGAAATGTTTGTATTGGAGCTTCCGTCGCGAATGGTAAGCAGCATAGCATGCCGTTTCCAGATTTCTGGCGGAATGAATTGCGCCATGGTGCTCTTTTTCTCACAGACCAGATGGTACTGATATACTGCTCAGTCGACAAAATGAAAATAAAAAAAAACGCGCATGCGCGAAATTAAAAAAATAAAATGGCGACTATTTACCCATTGTACACTGTATAGTCATTTGAGACTTCTACGAATCTATATCTGCTAACTTCAATTTTGTATTTGAAACAGAAATTTTTTTATCCGATATTTTTTCTTATTCCAATAAGCGTTATTTTCAGGAATACGTATTTCAGTTGATAGCCCTGTTTTTTTATTTTCTTAAAGTGTTGAATTAATAAAAACCGGCATAAAGAAAAGTTGTACCTCTGACAGTGATCGAACCCGAGTAAACGAATCTCTAAGCCAGAGCGTGATAGCTGTTACAGAAAAAAAAATCCATTAAAACAATTATACCTTATTTACGTTATTCGGACTATTATCCTCATCTGCATTGCTCTATTCACAAAGTTTCGGCCGTTGTACGCCACGGCCTTCTTCAGGTAACTGGAATTTCGTCGACCGGAGTAGATTTTTTCACTTCCATGTACCATGCCTCTTACGGATGTCTTAGATAATTTCAGGAAGAGGCATGACACGTGGAACTAGAACAATCTATCGCTGTGGAGGAAATAAAGAATTCGGAGCGTATAACGGCCAAAACGTTGTTTAAATGGCTATGAAGATGATAACAGTCCGAATAATGTAAATAATAACATCTCAGCTCAGAGATATATGCAATTATACCCCATATATATATATATATATATATATATATATATATATATATATATATATACAAACCAATCAGGAAATTAAAAATGTAATAAAACTCGTTGTTTAGTTTGAAAACATTCATATTTATTCTGCACAATATGTCCTAATAGTGGATATATTGGTGAATCAGGAAATAATTTTAGATTTCGCTTCAACAATCATAAACTATCCATACGTCAAAACAATCCTTATTCCCCCATAACTGAACACTTTAATCAACCAAGACACTCATTAGACAACTGTAAATGTTTATTGATAGATACCGATTTCAGTTCCACACACGCAGAAAAAAAGAAAAATACTGGATTTTAAAATTAAACACATAAACATAGAATTAGGAATTTTAAATCTGTATAAATATTTCAATAGTTAAAAATTTTTTTTAGATATAGTTAAAAATACCTTTTTAAACAACATCTAAAATATTATTATCGTTAGATTTACGTTAGAAATATTCAAACAAAGTTGCATTCCACATCACGTGACGTCCGCGTTCGCGACGGACGCTGCTTGTAAACAAACTTCTGAATACAGTTATTACTGATGAAAGATCGGGGCAGATCTGAAATATCAAATATATATATATATATATATATATATATAAATACTTTCACAAAAAAGCATTCAATTTTTTTTAATTTGCAACTTTTCAGTTGTTTTCTCCATATTATATATATATATATATATATATATATATATATATATATATATATATATATATAATTATACATATATATATATATATATATATATATATATATATATATATATATATATATATATATATATATATATATATATCATGTATATTTAGGTGCTGAGTCGTGTGCTCGAAGTTGTGGATACAGTTTATGCACTACATCGATGACAATATTCAACTACTTATCCAAAGTATCTGTCTATATTTCTGATATGAGGTATTATGTACATTATTTACATTATTCGGACTATTGATCTCATCTTTGTCGACATTTTTACAGTACAATCGTTGGATAAAACAGAGACTACAAGCTCACATCTCCCAGACGCTCGAGGACTTCTTCAACAGAATTACTAATGAAGAAGACCAGAGAAGGATCCAAAATGACCTGGATAAATCCTTCAGAAGGTGACGCACAAGGTCCATCAACCACCAGTGAAAGCAGTAGTCAACATCAGCCAATATCAGCTGAGTGCCACTGAGGAATCAGTATTGAATAAGGGTCTCAACTTCGCCACAACCATCAGGCGAGTGCCATACTTGGACATCATTGCCAGAGTCGAGGAGGTGGTCTTGAACATCCTTCAGGATGAACTGAGATGGAAGGTGAGACAGACCTTGGAGAAGGCCAAACCGTCCAGGTATAACATAACAAAACTGGTGAGGCTGGCGATTGGATCCCTACACAGGAACGAAAACATCATCATACTACCGGCTGACAAAGGCAATGCGACTGCAGTGATGGACAAATCAGATTATACAAGAAAGCTGGAAGACCTCTTTAGCAATGGTAGCTACAGCAAAGTAAAAAAGGATCATACAATGAAAACTGAACGCAAACTGTCACAGATACTAATCAAAAACAAGGATCACTTCGCACCTAAGACGTATAGGCAGTTATTGCAGCGTTACACCAAGCTACCTCATACATACGGTCTCCCTAAGATTCACAAAGACGGTATTCCGCTCAGGCCGATTGTTAGTTGCCAAGGCTTTGTGTGCTACACTCTGAGTCGCATCCTTGTAGATATAATTGACCCATTGATCGGAAAGTCTCCTTCATATGTCCGAAACTCCGCCCACTTCGTGGAAATAATCAAAGATGCTCCCATCATATCCAACCAGATGGTGAGGTTGGACGGGGTGAGTTTATTCACCAAGGTACCTACGGAGGAGGCACTCTCAGTAGTCAGAGACAGATTGGCCTCTGACTCATCCCTAGAAGAACGGACCAGTATTCCAATAGATGATCTGATGGAGATGTTGACTTTCTGTACACAAACAACACACTTCGGAATGGGATAACACATATATCCACAGGATGAGGGCTTAGCAATGGGCTCGCCATTATCACCAGCAATGGCGAATATATACATGGAATACTTTGAGGAAATGGCATTAGAATCTATATCTCTAAAGCCAACTATATGGTTAAAGTACGTAGATGACACCTTCATAATCTGGCCATACCAGGAAGATATTCAGATTCTACTGGACCATGTGAACTCAATAAGACCTTCGATACAGTTCACAATGGAGAAAGAGAGTAACAACACACTCCCCTTCTTGGATGTTCTAATATCTCGAATAGAGAATGGGTTCAAGACATCCGTATACCGTAAGCCGACAATCGCCGGACAGTACCTCAATTTCAACTCCCACCATCCATACAGCGTAAAGAAATGGATCGTCCGCTGCTTACAAAACCGAGCAAAAGTCATAAGTGGCGACCCAGAGACATTAGATAAAGAATTGGCCAGTATAAGTATCACCCTACAACGTAATAACTATCCTGGGTACATGGCAGCAGCCCCCAAAACCTGGGATAGACGGGTACAAGTGGAGGACAACACTGAGAAAACCGTCTGTCTGCCTTATTTGAAGGGGTTTATCAGAGAAAATACAAATAATCTGCGGTCCATATAACATCAGGACCACCTTCAAAAGCTTGACACTTCGCAGATATTTCTCCCAGGTAAGATACTCCATGGAGGAGAGCATGACTAAAGACTGTGTGTACGCTATTCCGTGCAGCTGCTGAAAGAAATATAAAGGGGAGACAGGCGTCACCCTTAAGGTAAGGCTTCAAGAACATCAGAAAGATGTAACACGGGGGGAAGTGGAAAAATCAGGCGTGGCTGACCACATATGGATAGACAAGGAACACCATTGGAAAATTCGTAAACTGAAGGAATCAGCACATATGCTAGGCCACAAAAAAATCTCCTAAACCGACCAAGCATAGAAATGAATACAATATGGGAACCAGTAATAAGGAGTGCCAGAGAAAAGCGATAATAACAACAAAAGTTGCAATATGAGCTCTGGTAAAAACTTGCTGTGATAACAGCAAAAATTGCAATATGAGCACTGGTAAAAAATGATTGCTGACACATTAGGTTTATAATACCCAGAAATTCATGCACATATGTCATCAAGGACACATGACACAGTGGATAAAGGCGTTGGTTAGATCCAGTGACAGGACCAAAAGAGTGTGAGTTCAATACCTGGTTAAGACGGTGGAGAACTTTCAGAGGGAAATTAACAGGAGGTAACTGATAACTGACATCCATTAAACATGGCACGTGAAATTAAAACAGTCTATCCCAGGGAGCGAAATCAAGAAGAAGCCTTGCGTACAACGACCGAAACGTTGTAATAAATATGGCGACAAAGATGAGGGCAATAGTCCGAATAATGTACTTATCCAAAGTTTTGAAAAATACAAAAAAAAAAAAATTAAACAGTCACAACTTGTCAGTTCTTTTTAATCAAACTTTCTTGTGTGAGTGTATATATATATATATATATATATATATATATATATATATATATATATATATATATATATATATATATATATATGTAGCTATGTAAAGAATTATTCACCATACTGAATATTTGTGTTATAAAAGAAAAAAGTCGCTGTCGACACTTATGTTGGAACATACATAGATCGCCAATGAACAAACAACGCCGATGTCATTATTGAATTAAGTAGATCACGTGGCCATAAAGGAAACGTATATATAGAGGAAGTTGCATGGCGTCTTATGTGTTTGCCTTTTCCTAGTTTTACCTGTATACTATAAGAATCTTTATTTTTCCTCTATCTTCTATTAATACTGAGACCACTATTCTCTTCTCTATTCACTATACGAAGTACTAGTAGCACGAGTATTATTTCGAAAACGTCTGACGCCAGTATTGCTAAACAGCGTATTATAATTGGTATATGCGATTACGAAGTCTCTCCTACTACGTTGGCATTGGTGAAGTATCCAGCAAGTATTTGTTGACATTACAACAGTGGTAACACTGATCGTTTTGACGATACAACAATTTGCATACATTCTACGAAGGAATTGCGAATATTTGCAAACAAAACGGCTCTCTATTACTCATCACAGAGAACCATCCCTGCCCCCCCCCCACCACCCATTAGAATGTCAAACGCTCAACATCTCGAGAGTTCCTCTTTGCGACTACTCGGTCTCACTCTGTCTGCTGACCTGAGATGGAACAAATACATTGAGTCAATAGCTTCGTCCATCGCAAGGAAATTTGGCTCCCTGTGCCGCGCCAGGAAATTTTTCTCGTCGGAGTCGATCCTTCAAATCTACAAATCAACCATTCGCCCTTGCATGGAGTATTGCTGCCACATATGGTCTGGAGCCCCTTCTGTTTGTTTCAAGTTCTTGATAAAATCCAGAGACGTATATGCAATGTAATTAGCCCTGATCTGGCATCTCGTCAGCAGTCGCTCTCTCACAGACGTGCCGTCTCCTCCCTCTGTCTTTTTTACAAATACTTTCATGGTAAGTGCTCCGATGAGTTGATTTCGCTGGTTCCCAGACTTCATGAATTTCAGCGTCCTACTAGGCTGGCATCTCGCTCACACCCGTTCACTGTCGAAACTGTTAAAAGTAGCCGTCTCTTCTACGCCAATAGCTTGATGTCTCGCACCTCTCGCCTGTGGGACTTCCTCCCCTTTTCCTGTTTCCCTGATAGCTATAATCTCCAACTATGCAAATGTAATGGCAATCGACGGCTCCAGATGCTTTGATCTATCCCTCTATCCTTCTCTTCACCCTTTCCTCTATCACTCCTATTTGAACTCACTCCAATTCTCTGTAACCCCTTGCGTGCTAGTAGCTTCCCGCCTTGATTGAGGTGAAACGCTTAAAAAAATAAAAGTACTTACTGAATTTACCATAAATAATTTATTCCGTATTTAGTTTTGAATAATTCGGGAAATTTTTAGAAGTTTCGAACTATCATATTCATAGTTATAGATTTTTCTAAAAATCGGTCCAGTCCAAAATTATTCGCCTCACCCACTAATTTAAATTGTGAAATATTATTACTCCATGGCAATTGTGAGGTTATTTTTTAAAAATTTGACATTTAATACAAATATCCTTTCTATAACATTCTAAAAGTTCATGAGGAAAACAATATGTGAGTGCCATGTACCGCGTTAACGGTTTCGTTCTGCAACCATGGTGAAGACGGCTAAACTTGATTCGTAACAACAAGGTGATGGATATACAATCCTTTACAAGTACATATATATTCCTACGTTGACAATTCGTAGCATTATCAAGAAGTATAACGAGACTTATTGTGTTGAGAATAAATTAAGAACTGGCAGAAAATGGTTAATTTCTGAGAGGATGGAACAGAAAATTGTTAGAGACGTTTCAAAGAGTCCTCAATCAAGAAAAAAAGAGACTGTCAATGATGCAAAGACATCAGATTTGAATGTATCTACGAAGACAGTCACTAGATGCTTTCATCGAGCACGTGGAAAACGCCCTTGCTTAAGGCAAAACACCTAAAATGCAGATTAGCTTATGCTAGAAGCCATATAGAAGATGGAAGTAAATATTCTGACTTTGTTTTATGGTCAGATGAAACCAAATTTGAATTATTTGATCACGTGAACTCCCGTTATGTATGGAGCAAAGAGAATGAAGAAGAGAACATGTCTAAAGACTGTGTGTACGCTATCCCGTGCAGCTGCGGAAAGAAATGTAAAGGGGAGACAGACTGCACCCTTAAGGTACAGGGTGCCCGCCACAAAAACCAAAAAAAACAAAAAAATTTATTTTCATCATATAGGTAATCTAAAATTTCCTGGTTTTCTGTGGGTAACCCTGTATTAAAATAAAACTTGATTTGTTTGTTTAAGGGCACATCAAGTCTTTATGGGTCATTTAATGCTGAAATATTTTGAACACAATTTTATGGCTTGAATTACAGATAAAATATCTTATTGGTTATTTTACTTTAAAATAGTATTTTTGGTAATTCTTCATATAAATACGTATTGTGGTATTTTTACCATAAAAATGTATTTTTATACATTTATGGCTTTGGTTTTGTTTGGAGGTTAGCTCTTTGCCTATAGCTGGGATTATAACTGGTGCTACCACCCCAGTGTCAAGAGGAACCTGGGAACAACAGCAATTATGAGATGGTTCCATGCTCCTCAGAACTTCCAATCTCCCGATCAGCGGCCTTGATGTAATTTAATTTAATTTTCATATTCAGAACTAAAAAATACAACTTACAGTTATATTTAGCAATTTCAACAGTAAAACGATGAGTCCTAGCCACCGAGATAAGAACGGCGAGGCGGCTAGGTCTCATCGGTGAGGCGAGGGCTGTGGCTTTAGATATCTCAATGAGGTTTGACAGAATGCTCGCCTTTTTCAGACGCTGAAATGCTATAGCGTCTCAGGGTTAATACTGATCCAGTCTTTCTCAACAGATCGTGTAATGAGTTTCGTGTTGAATATTCAATATTCTAGGCCCTTTCAAATTAACTTGGAGTCTTTCTTGGGTCAATATTTTTCTTCATCAACGACCTTCCGATGTCATCAATTCTCAACAAGGTATTTTATCCTGATGACACCACTATTTACTCCTGGCTTAATAGTAAGTCCGATAAAGTAGAACTGGCAGCTGATCTCGAAAAATGGCCTCCTATCAATTGTCAAATGGGGCAAGAAATTGCTTGTAAATTCTTTCTTTCTTTCTTTCTTTCTTTCTTTCTTTCTTTCTTTCTTTCTTTCTTTCTTTCTTACACTGAAAACACCAGTTGAATTTTGATCACCGTTCAGTACCAAGATAGGGGCTCTGAAAGCAAATTCTTACAATCTGAAATATTTTTCGGGTTTTAATAACCTACAAAGGATTGATAAACTGTTTAAAAAAAACAACAACGAAAAGAAGAAAAACAACAACAAAAAGTCATAAAAAAAATAAAACAAATCATTTGTCTTTTCTTTCTTTGTTTGTTCCTTTGTTTCTTGTTAACCACCCCTCCACCCCACCCACATGATTCCTTACCCATTTCTCCCTCGTTCCCTCTTTTTCTTTCATATTGTTCTTTTACATTTCCCTTTCCCTTCGTCGATCGACCCCCCCAACTAGGATATTTACTTCTACTCACCATCCACCCCAGCCCCTCAAATTAAATTAAGCAATAAGTCTGTCAATCGTTGGACATATCTGAAAAACAGTTCACTCAGTGCACATCATTTGAACCAACAATGCAATTGCTGGAAGCAGGATTTCAGTAACAAAGGTCCTTGACGGAATAAATTAGCATTCCAGGCCATCTTTCCACTCATTCTTGCTGTTTGGCTGTTTTCTGCCGATTGTACAGTCAATGTTGACAAAACTTAGTAATGCGAAACAATAGTGTTATTACAACTACAAGTAACTGTGTATATCTCTGAGATGAGGCATTAGGATTATTTACATTATGTTACGGCTGGCGCAACAGAATATAAGAAGAAACAGATTCGCAGAAATTAAGGTTGAAGAAAAGAGATTACATCTATTAGGTCATCCCATAAGTTCGGTCCGAATTTCAACTTTTCGTTAAAATGAACGAAATTCAAAGAGTATTTTATAATGTCTAATGGAGCTGAACATTATTTTTATGTTTAGATGCATTTAAACTGATCAAATTTTATTTCAGAGAACAATAAAATTAAATTTTGTTTGATTAAAACCCTGCTAACATGGAAGTACCCAAGAATCATTTGAGGCACATAATACTTTATGAGTTCAAGAAAGGAAACTCAGCAGCCGAAGCGGCTAGAAACATTCACTCAGTTTATCGAGAGGAATGTGTGAATGAAAGAACTTGCAGAAGATGGTTTGCAAAATTCAGAGGTGGAGATTTCACCCTTTAAGATGAAGATTGAACCGGACGTCCAGTTGAGTTTGATGAAAAGCTTCTTGAAGCAGCCCTTGAAGAAAATCCTGCTTTATCAGTTGAGGAATTGGCAGTGGTTCTCAGTTTAAACCATACAACTGTTCATCGTCATCTTCAACAACTTGGAAAAGTTCCTAAACTTGGAAAATGGATGCCTCATGAATTGTCTGAAAACAACCTCAAATCCCGAGTTGACATCTGCTCTTCTCTCCATTCTCGCCAACTTGTTTCACCGTTTTTGGATAGACTTGTGACTGGCGACGAAAATGGATCTTTTATCAAAATGTTAAGCGTCGTAGACAGTGGCTTGGTAAAGAGGAAGGACCCCAGCCACAACCGAGAAGGGAATTTCATGGGCAAAAGATTCTTCTTTCAATCTGGTGGGATTGCCAAGGAATAATCCACTTTGAATTCTTACCACCTAATGCAACAATTAATGCTCAAATATACTGTCAGCAATTAGAGCGTTTGAACCAAGTTTTGAGGGAAAAAAACTGCTCTAGTGAATCGAAAACGGGTGATGTTTCATCAGGACAATGCGCGACCACACACAGCAAGAATCACGTAACAAAAGATCGAAGAACTTGGTTGGGAGAAAATTCCTCATCCACCCTATTCTCCCGACCTTGCTCCTTCAGACTACCATTTGTTTCGTAGCTTACAGAATCATTCGGAAGAAACAGCTTTTGTAACACAGGAAGAGGTTAAAACTGACATTTGTGAGTTCTTCGAATCAAAGCCAAAAGAATTTTACAGTAATGGAATTAGTAAGCTTGTTAATAGATGGAAGGAAGTCATAGATAATCAGGGAAAATACATTGTTGATTGAATCTGTAATTAAATGTAACATTTGGTCACTTGTTTCAAAATTCAAAAACCTTATGGGATGACCTGATAGTATCGAAGTGCGTATTTTATTCTACATATAACACAAGATATTTTAGAACAATAGGGATGAGGTTTAAAGCAATATAAGTTAGGAAAATCTAACAAGTTACTAAGCGTGCGAGAGCGCAGAAAGTAGTTGGCTTAACGTGTAAATAAAGGAAGTGGGAGAGGAAATCCACTGTAGTTAAGATTAAGGCGACGAATGGGAATTCGTCACTAGTCCAGGAACTATATTATTTTCTTCTTAAAATTAGTTTGATTCACACACACATATATATATATATATAAAATAAAACAGTTTTGTCAATAATATCAAGGAAAAGGGTGAAGTATTTACTGGTAGTCTTTTCTTTTCGAGGACTGTAGGAATTTAGATTCTTTCGGTCGAAGATTTGTTCTTGTATCGAAAGGACCGGAGTTGACCTCAATAGTCGTGGCTGTGGGTTCAGGAAGCAACTGGCTAGTTGGTACGAACTCCTGTTCATATATGTTTTTTGGACCCTCTAGAACCCAGTAGAAGTTTCTAGAGACTTCTAGAAAGTTCCATTCTATTATTACGAAATCTAAAGGGTTTGGTGAATGGGAGCTTTTCATATGGTAAAAAGGGCATCTAATAGCTACAGATTTAAGTCATCATTTTAAATTAGATTTTGTATTTTATAGTGTAAGTGTAAAGAAGTTGAACAAAATGGGGCCTCGTAACAATTATTCGGACTTTTATCCTCATCTTCATTGCCATATTCACAATGTTCTAAGAAACTTCGCTAAAACGCATCGATTGTGTTTTATCGTTAATACAAAGTGACTTCAATCCTCACAATGTACCCCACAGTGACTTCTATTATCACAAGGTAACCTACAGTGATTTCAATCCCCACAAGGTACCCCATAGTGAAAAATTAAGAAAAAGTTTAAATAAAATCTGCGTAAATAGAAGGTTACCAAACTAGACTGATTGACCATTACAACTGAGTAATGAGGTCGATCCTCTACGGGTGTTCCATAATCGTGACCTTGTGCCAAACTAAGCCAAGCTTAGCAAATAACTCGAGCGCTTTCGCATCGGTTAATGGTTAGTGAGCTCGTCTGTTTGACCATTACTAATGAGACGAGAGATCGATCTTCACAATTGCGGCCTTGTGCCAAACGAAGCTCATCTGAGTGTTTCTTAAGGTGCTAATGTGTGCCGTAATGGTTAGTGACCTTGTCTACTTGTAAACTCACCTGGTTTGCGTCATTCAACGGCTGAACTAGTAGTAGGGCAGAGCGGGGATTTGCCAATCTCTTCAGAAAATCAATGCCTTCAATGTGAAAGCTGCATTTCGATGCGAGAAGGGCTGACAACAAAAATTCATGCTTTTACCTATTTTTTGAGCATTTAGTTTTAAAATCCTCTGAAAAAAAATGCCCAGAAATACCTAACTTTCGCAGGTTTTTGCTTACAAACTGACTTCAGAATTCAAGAATAAATTCAAATAATTTCGATATTTTCTTATTAGATACATTGAGTGGAAAATATATTCAAACCAGAATTCTAATTATGAATCAACACAAGCAAAATATGCATTTTTAAAAATTGTAATCGGTAAGTAAAAACTGTGTAAAAGAAATTGTAAAATATTAAAAATGGCTACTCAATAAATAAGATTTGTTAGGTCCTTTGTTAGATCATAATTAATAAAAAACAAAAAATAGATAAAAGTGTCTATAACACCATAATACTGCTGGGCACCAATTATAAGACAAAATGTTTTAAATTTGCATTTATTGAAAATCACATTAAAACTACTGCCCTGTATAACATAACTAGCAGCAGGTCCCGGCGTTGCCCGTCCTTGATTCAAAAATCGTACGACTCATACAGCAATCGCTATCACTTGACTTAAAATAATTTTGCCCTTCCTTGCCTTTAAAGGAGTGCCCTTTGCCGTGCTGATGTTGCTACATGCCTTACTTCTTGCCTATCTCACACTGCGAATTTTTTCTAAGCTCTATACTAAACATTAAATCTGTTACGAAAAAAGAACTAAACAAAATGAACACAAAACGATCATTTTAAAAAAGAACTGGTGACTGGAAAATACGAATGAAAAAAGAATGTTAACATCAAATAATTTTTCACACCCAACCCAGTTCTGCGGAATCAGAATCAACGTTGAATTTAAGCGAATGAGCCAATTGGAGTAAAGTGCCATGCAGATTTAAATTGTTCCCACTTGTGACGAATGCAGCTATCGATTTTTTTGCATGCTAGCATGCTAGTTAACATTCGTGTCAGTCAGCTGTTGGCTCTCACGCTGGCCAATAGAATCTTCCTGCCTATTCGTGGCAGCCAGCTATAGGTTCTCACTCTGGCCAGTAGAAAATGGCTGCAAAGTACATGAAAACTGCCGTAGAATCATGAAAAAATCGATTATTTCCACTATCGATGGGAGTTGGGAAATGCAAAGTCGGTCTAGGCCTTCCCACTAACTTGGAGCATGTGTTTGTAAATTTTGGTGCAAATCCGTCGAAAATTGCGGCCGTGCATTCGTTACACACAAACACACACATCCTGCCTTTTATAGATAGAGATACATTATAATATAATTAAATTGTTCAATACAATTTCCCTTTGAAGTAAATGAAGGTCTTATTTCATGGCACAATGATTTAGTAATAATGTGCTTGTGTCATGCATCTTGTCCATATAAAATGTGTATTGCTTCAGTAAATTATAAATTTCATAAGGCTTTCACTGATCACCGGATTTAAATTCCAACGCTACGATTTTGAACGTAAACTTAATCTTTAAACTCGTTTCCTCAGGAACGGTAAGGATTTTGAAAAACAATATTTTGTATCGTTATTTAGCATGTCAAACTTCAATTGTCAAACTAAGTGCAATACCAAAATCGAACTGAATAGTGTTCGATTCTCTCTGAGCTCCCTATAATCGTAACACCGTGTCAAACTTAAGTTAAGCTTAGTATAAAGCTGCAATCTTCGCACAAATCGGCACTAATGCATGATGAATTCTGCCGATGTTGAATTAATAAACGTAGATGTGTAAACATTTGCAAGCAAAATGAATTAAATTAAATTCTGTCGGCTGAGCGACAGAGGTGCGTCTTTCCAGTGCCAATACGGACGGTTAAATCAATTTTCGCACCTCTTTCTCCAGGAAAAATAATTTGATTTTTATACACTAACGTTTCAAGACTTGCCTTTGTTTGAACGCTCAATCGGTGTGGGTGGTGATATTGAAATCCCAAGGCGCGTTGGGATAGCCAAAGATAGCTTCCAAAAGCTAAGCAGAGTATTAAGAAATACAACAAAAAAAAGAAAAATGGCAGCGAGTGTTAGACAATATTCTCAGAGATGAAGAAGAGACTTGCAGCAACAGAAATGATGTTCTACAGGAGGATACTGTGGACTGATTATGTAAGTAACGCCGACGTTTTAGAGAAAGTGGAAACAAAAATAAAATTTATAATTAACATCAGGAAGAAAGAGTTGAAATTTCTAGGGCACATAATGAAGAAAAAAGGCTTGGAAAATCTCACACTCACAGGGCAGATTGAAGGCAAGAGGGACAATGGAAAACAACTCATAGCCTTCCTTGCTTGTGCACATGGATAGTGGGACAGAGCGCAGAGAAAATACTGTACGGAGACCACAGTTGTTTCCCTTGGTTTGAGCTCATGGGAGTTCAGCCCCTTTAGAGAGGAGAACTCTTCTGCCCCTTTTTTCTTTTCTGCTTCCGTTTTTTTTTTTAGGATCGCTTTTTACCTTCCTGACCATCAGGGCGTCCACACACGTGGAAACTGGTCAATATGTACACAGCCGAACGTGGAGAAAAAGTACTTTTGATTCACCTACCTCCGGCCGGTCAAAGGCCATAAAGCTGGTATGTTATTTTTTTTCTCGTTCTGTAAACATCTTCGTTCCTTTGGTCTGTATGAACAATCATTTCTTTTGGGACATATGTAAATCCTTTTAATATGTTTATGCAAGTTTGTCTTATTAAATGTTTTGTTTGTTACGGGCGCGTACCTCGTCTTTCTATATTCGCATTTAGTGTTAGCGTATCAATAGCTACGCTAATGCTAATATTAGTACTCGGTATACTACTGGAAGGCTAAAAAGCATTATCCTCCCTAACACTAAATAGCCGGTAAACCATGGCTGGCTGATAAATTATACTAATAATACAAAAAAAAAAAATTATTAAAGGCTACAAAGGACAGGAAGTTGTGGAGAGCCTTTATCGCCAACTGCTTGAAGGGACACGGCAAATAAAGGAGAAGATTGGAAATCATGACCATATGGGTATCTTAACCCATTAATAACGAGAAAAAGTCTCAGTCGTTATTAAAGTGTTATAGGGAGAATCCTATAACTTATACCGGGTGTTTGGCAAACATTAACATCCGGATCCACAAAAACGACATTTCAAAGGGAAAGTTTTCCCATGACACCGCCTTCATGTTAACTAACTTTATTCTTCCGCAATGTATATTATTTTTGTCATATAATGAGCAACAACCGACAGCGAGTTTCAACCGCGACATTTTTGATTTATAAATATATTTTTACCGCCAGGTGTATAAATAGCGATGTCAGGCTACTGACTGGAGTGAATATTGAGTGGAAATATCCAATCGAATTAGAGTGAATTATTGTGCATCGATGATTTGGGTTTTGATTTACCGGATGTTAAGTTCAGCCGCGCTACTAACAAGGCATTCACTGAAATGGTTAATTATCTTTGATTGACTTTTACTTCTTTGTTCTTGTTAAGTATTTATTTACGGTTGTAATTAAATACTGTTTTATCTTCACATTGAAGTCTTGAGTTATACCTAATCATTAGCGGCTACTGTACTTCACAAAAGTTTTAAAAAGCGATGATTAGTATTGTAATACAACCTAAACATATGAAAGTGAATTTAATACATTTTTTTTTGTTCTTGAGAATTGTCAACAAAAATGATAAATACTATTTATTTATTAGATTGTTTATTGCAATGGTTGGCGAAATATCGGCGAATTGCCACTTCATTCGAACTTTATAAAATAGTGAATAATAAGGTTTTCCTTATAGTTGGCTCACACATTTTAATAATTTAGTAAATGTTTATAAAATTTATGAAAACTTATTTTCATATTTCTTTCTTTATATATTCATAAATAATAAATATTGTATTGCATCAGTTTGAATTACCGTATTTTCTGACTTGGAAGACGCACCCTAATATTAGAAAGAAATTTCTAAAAAAAAAAAAATGAATTCTCATGCAACACATTAACCATGCTTATCTAAAATAATGGTACAACGTATTGTTTACATTAATCGCTCGTCCGATTTTGTTTGTATAGCAATGACATACTAATCAAGAGCAGAAAGGCTCTCGCCGCTGCTAATAAACAGAGCATGTTTAAGCTTGTGGCTCGGCTCCAGGAAGGTTTACAGTCTTGGAAATACGTGTAGCAACTAAGTACTGAGGTTACATCATATAAAAGGCCGAATTAGGTAAATAGCTAACATTATAGTGTAATGGCTCAACATACAAATCCACGTCCCTATCAGTCAAGTCAATTAGGTGACCGTCCACGCTTACCTGAGCCTGGGCGTTTCGTCACATTCGCCTTGGAAAAGGTACACGTGCTTTTCAGGGTATTTTCTTAGGAAAAAAGTGCGTCTTGTAAGCCGGAAAATGCGGTATATTAGATGTTTTTAAAATCATATCCCATGCAAGACAATAAAGCCACATGGGGTTACTGAATGTACACGAATAAGAAAAAAGGGAAGAGAATTAAAGAGTGAGAACAATAGAAGAGTAATCAAGACAGTAGATAACAATTGGCAATGGATTTGCATTTTTAAAAATCAAAGTTGACTGGAAATTATGGCGGCGGAAGAGAGTTCCACGGGCGAGAAGTGCAGGAAAAGAAACTGTTAGCATAGAACTTACGGTTGCATCTAATGAATTCTTCTGTGAACGGATGAGACCTTGCAATCTAGTACTGCATTTCAATTCCTAAAAGTCTATGTATCTTCGCAGAAAGGTTAATTAGCATGAAAGTATTTATAGAAAAGGAACAGGGCAGAGGAGAAGTGACAGAAGCCGAGACGCCAGGTCACGATCAGTAATATTGCTGATTCTTTTGAGAATCTCTAAATATACAACAGGAGAAACGAATCAACGAAGTGGTAGCAATATCCAAAGCAAAGACGAATGGTAGACTTATAAATATGTAAGATACATTCTGGAGAGAGAGAAAAAATGCCCAGCACGACACAGTCAACCAACTTTCTTAGCAGCAACACTAGCAATTGAATCGATATTATATTTCCACTTCATGTCAGCTGAGAGTTTTAGCCCGAGAAGGCGCAACGCGTCACTCTCATTGATGTTAATATCGGCCATACTGATGGCTAGCAGCAACGGTTGTCTCGGGTGATTAACAGAAGTTTCGTTTTGGTGGCGTTAAAATCAACAAACCATTTCTTTCGGCAGTTAACCAACAGACTGTAGGATATTTGAGATCAGCTGCCAATTTGAATATAACGAACTAATCAGAAAAATGTGGTAAATATAAAATGATTCTTGTAAATGAACAATCTAATAAATAAATAGTGTTTAATATTTTTGTTGTCAATTCGCAAGAACAATAAATATTAATAATTCACTTTCATCATAATGTTTAGTTTTTATTACAATTCTAATCTTCGCTTTATAAAGCAATAACCATTGCGAAGAGTGAAGGTAATTAAAATAAAAGAGACGTCATGTGAACAAAAATACAAAACAATTCTTTTAACAATCACTTTTTTTGCGGACTCGAAAGCCCATGTTTACCGGGTGCTTTATAAACCTATATTTAATACCATTTTTATGAACCTATAATTAATGCAAGATGAATCTGTAATAAATACCCAATTGTTATATAATCATATCATTAAAAAATGACTTTTATAAAAATGTAATTAATATAGGATTTTTAAAAATATATTTTATTGTTAGACGTTATTTATATACTCACATATTTAAATAAATGATCTGTTTATAATAAACAGTATTAACAACATTTACCGGCCTGAATGTCCGAGAAATTTCATAAAAAACTATATCCTTTGACTGAAATTGAACCTGCATCCTACACGGAACCGTCTTATAGCCTGACGTGCTACACCATTTAGCTAAAGTAGAAGCGTCAGGGTAGTAAGGTTAAATTAGTGTTTTTAAACTACAAACTTCCCATGATTTCTCTCGTACGCTCATATCTGCTCGACATCATATATTATGAAATGCACTAAGTGCGACAATTATTTTAATATATTTTTTGTTTATAAGTTATTTTTATAGATACAAATATTTAAATAAATGCTCAGTTTATAAAAAAACAGTATTAAAAACTTTTAATGACCTGAATGTCCGAGAAATTTCGTAGAATATATGTTCCTCCGAGAGGAATCGAACCTGTATCCTACGCAGAACCGTCATATAGAATGACAGGCTATACGATTTAGCTACAGAGGTAGCGTACAGATAGCGAGGTTTATAAACTAAAAAAAATCTCAAAATATCCCAAGAACGTTCATATTTGCTTGAAGCGTATCTTAATTAAACACATGACGTCATATATAACGAATTGGACAAAGTCTGATAATTATTTTAAGAAAATTTTTTGTTATACGCTGTATTAGATATATATATATATATATATATATATATATATATATATATATATATATATATATACACAAATATTTCATTTCGTAATATATGACGTCATTTGTTTCGAGAGAAAATTGGTCAGAAATACAGGCAAAGGTCGGAGGGTCGGTCGCGACTTGGCTTCGAAGGAGGTTGTCTTTGAAGGGTAGAACTGAGGTGTGTGCCACTTACATCTTTCCTCATATCCTTTACCGTTTGGCTGTAATTCCTATTTGCAAGGATCGTCGGAAGACGATCGAGCACTTGTGGGGTGGGCGGATTGCGTAGGTCCGCAAAGAATGCTATGTTCAGCGTCCGTGTCACGGGGTCTGGGAATGCCACACTTGGTGAGTCATCGACACGCCGCGAGGTTGGCTTTTCTATGTCGCGTTCTATCTGAGGGTTGGATTTTGGTGGGTAGTGTTAGGGACGCCTTTCCTAGCCTTACTATCACTCCTCCCATTTCCTGGGTTTAGCGCAGTCGTAGGCCTGGGAAACAGTCACCGACTGAAATCATGGGAAGTTTGCAGTTTAAAAGCAGTAAATCGAATTGGCTAACTTTAGCTAAGCTTGTATAGCACGTCAGTCTATATGACGGTTCTGTGTAGGATACAGGTTCGATTCCTGTCGGAGGCCGCATATTTTCTAGGAAATTTCTCGGACATTCAGGCCGGTAAACGTTGTTGATACCATTTATTATAAACTGAGCATTTACTTAAATATTTGTGTATATAAATAACGTATAACAATAAAATATGTGTCTATATTCCTGAGATGAGGTATTATATACACTATTTACATTATTCGGGCTATTGTCTTCATTTTTGTTGCCATATTTATCACAACGTTTCGGCCGTCTTCAGGTAGTTGGAATGCCTATTATCAGTTATCTGTTAATTCTCCTCTCCAAGTTCTCCACTGCCTTAACCTGGAGAGGTGAATTAACAGGAGATAACTGATAACTGACATTCATTAGACCTGGTACGTGGAACTACAACAGTCTACCCCAGTTAGGGAAATAAAGGTTTCAATTCGACATTCCAACCACCTATAATAGATATACAACATTTCTAAGTCTATAATCAATATATAACGTTTCATAAAGCTATAATTAATAATGGTATTTTCTAAACGTATCATTAATGTATGAGTTTTTACATATTTATAGTTTATACCAGAATTTTTTGAACTTATAATCACAATCGAATTTTTAAAAATAAATCTATAATTAATACCTGATTTTTATGAAACTAAAATTAACTAATTTAAAAAAATCTGTAATGCTACTGAATAAAATTATAATTAATTAATGTTTAAAAAATACAACTGAATCTATTTTCATAAACCTATAATTAATAACAGATAATACACTTATAATTAGTACCGAATTTTTAAAAAATAAATCTATAAAGAATATAAATTTTTTATAAATCTAATACCGAATTTCATATAAATTTTTATATAACTATAATTAAAAGAAGGTTTATATAAACCTTTAATTACTATAGGAATTTTATAAACCTATACGTAATACCAAATGTGTTTTTTATAAGCATATAATTAAAATAAGATTTTATGAACCAATAATTAATAAATAATTTTTTTATAAGCCAATAATTAATATACGACTTTCTATAATTAATATACGACTTTTCTATAATTAATATACGACTTTACTATAATTAATATACGACTTTCCTATAATTAATATATGACTTTTTACTATAATTAATATACGATTTTCTCATAATTAATATAGGACGTTTTATAAAACTATAATTAAAAATGAAACGACATCACCAGAAGAGCTTTGGATGCTGCTGGGTTCCCTTCCCAAATCGAACCCGTAGGCCTCGACCGTGGTGATGGAAAGCGGCCGGATGGCATTACCATTTTCCCTTTTAAAATGGGGAAGTCGTTGATTTGGGATGCGACCTGTACGGATATACTTTCGTCCGGTAATTTGATCAGGTCCGCGGTTGATCCCCGGTCCGTCGCCCGGGACGCAGAAATAAAAAAAAACATAGTTAAATATTTTTCACTTACTTATAGATTATTTTTTTTTACTCCAGTGGTAGTGGAGACTTCTGGGGTTATTGGCCCTTTGTTCGATGGCGTTCCTTCGGAGGATTGGCGCGATTGCGTCTCGATTAAGGGACGAGCCTCGCGAAACGGAGTGGCTCTTGCAGCGTGTCTCACTGGCGATGGTTCCAGGTAAGACTTTCTCCATCATTGCGGCTGGCAGAGGATAGAAAAAAACTTGTTTATAGTTACTTTGTTCAAACTATTTTTAATAAAACTATAATTGATAGAAACTTTTTACTACTGAATCTGTTTTCATAAACCTATAATTAAGAAAAGATTTTTTTATCAACCTATAATTAATAACAGAATGTTTTATACACGTATAATTAGTACCAAAATTTAAAAAATAAATCTATAAATAATACAAGATTTTTATTAAACCTAATACCGAATTTGTTTTTATAAACTTATAATTAAAACAACATTGTTATAAAACTATAATTTAAAACGAAATTGTTTTATAAACCTATAAATAATACAATATTTTTACAAACCTATAATAATACAAGATTTTCTTTTAGGATATATTTAGTCGCCGATAAGCATACTATATGGTAGGTATTACTGGATTACATGGTACTAGTCACATGATGGTATATTAACGGAAATCTAGTCTATATAAAAAAAACTCTGTTTTTGCTGTTGGCACGTCGCAACTGTCTTCAAATAATTTCTTGCAAATATTTCGCTGGTTCCCAAACTGCATGAACCTGTTACTAGGTTGGCATCTCGGTCCCAAACCTTTCACTGTCGAAACAGTTAAATGTAGCTGTCTCTTCTACTCCAATAGCTTCATGTATCGCACTTCCCGTATGCGGAACTCCCTTCCTCTTACTTGTGTCCCTGACAGTTATAGTCTTCAAATATTCAAATGTAATGTCAATCGACATCTTCTGATGCCTTGATCTATTTTCCCAGTCTTTTTCTTTATTCTTTCCCCAATCACATCTCTTTACCCTTCCTCACACTCTCTGTAACCCCTTGTGTGCTAGTGACACTCCCACCTAGCTTGGGGTGAAATGCTTAAAAATAAAAATAAGGAGACGATCCTTTTAAGTATTTTTTTTTTTCATAAAATTATCAAATAGAATAATCCGACCGTTGTTACACATTATTTTTGGCGGCATTTGCAACTAGTACGGATTGAATTTTGCCAACGTCTTGGAAACATAATTAAAAAGCAAGTGTTTTGATATTAAGTTCAGTTTGATATTCTATAGCTTGAAAAGTTTTGAAAGTTTTAATTTTCTTCTCAATCTAATTACGACAATCACCTGATCTAATTAGCGGAAGGACAGTTTGAAAAACTTCGACTAACGAGATGAGAAAGGAAGAATTTATCGACATAATCTACCGCCATTATCAAAACGAAACAACGAAAAAAAAACTTTATCATCAGGGGTGATTTTATCTTGCGTGAGCCTTCAACATACTTATTGAATTATGCAATGTCTCAAAATTCTCTATCGGTCGTCAAAACATATCGTATCATATTTGGTTTGCTTTCAGGGAAATATAGAGATAGACGTTTCTGGTCTATATGTGCTAGACCGATCTGCGAGGATTGGCGCAACACAATCTTCCTATAACTATTTTAAATCTGGCTTGTGACAGCCAACATTTCACAACCTTTTATTACCCTTGTGGAACTTTTGAATTAGTTTTCATGTTTCAGGGGACCCCTGCATAAAAATGATTATATACCATTATTAATATGTATCTCTTTTTTTTTATTTTTATCGTAGTTCACGTGGTTAACATAATATATGGACACCGTGGAAGCGTCCTGTCCTCGAGTGAGTCACTCAATGATACACAAATTCACCACGTACAGGTTCTGTCTACCAATCAATGAAAAGAGGTTTCACACTGACGCCATATTGACATCGCTAAATAATTCCCTATGATTATTATAATTTTAAATAATAAAAGATGTTGAAGACTTTATTATAATAACCAAGGATTTTAAAATAATATGCCGTACGTGTATAGTGAAATTACGAAAAGAAAATTAAACACAATTTAATAAAAGAAATCATTCGCTGATTTATCACTGTTTCTCGAGGAACCCCTAGTGACCTCTTGTGAAACCCTAGGGGTCCGGGGAACATCGGCCGAGAAACGCTGTAATAGACTAAAATGAGTGGAATTTTCAGTGCATCCACGTCGCTACCGAATGGAAGGAAGACAAGGTCGAGGTTTAAAGTGGTGTTATACTACGCAAGTTATCTGACGGTGAAGTTACGTCGCGAAAGTAGATCCTTTTCTATATATATATATATATATATATAAAGAACAGTAAGATATATAATCCGGTGTTCTTATAGATATTTTTATTTTTACACAATAGTGCTCAACGTAAATTTACAGAGCATTACTATTATAACTTAACTGATTTAAAATATGTTTTTTTCGCTACACAGTAATAACCATGTTTCAAAAATGGAAGCTAAAAGCTTCGAATTTAATGTTGTTATTAAATTAAAGACATTAGTTCCATTTCCTCGTCAAGCGAATTTAAAAAAAAAATTTTTAACAAGAAAAAAAATTCAATTTAAAAAAAAAATCGCTGCCAAGACTATATATTGTACCCGAACAAGGATCGAACCTCGGACAGTAGTTTCTTTACATTACCTAGAAACGTCAATAAAGTGAACACGAACAGCCAGTCCGAGTCGGACGCTAGTTAAGATTCAACACCTGTGATATTTTCCTACTATGAGGAAAACTTCGATTATCGATCTGACAAAAGAAATCGCTAGCTCGATAATTGCTATCACATCACAATACCGCATTGATCTCGGTGTTGGGAGCATTGAATTGTATGATAACTGATTAGTTTAGTCGGGTGAATTAGTAAATGGACCGTTATTAATTGTTCTTTGTGGAACAGCCTTTGCCAAGTGAACCGATCTGAGAGCGAAACGAAATTCACTTGTGTATACACAATACTTACCACTCATTACCGATTCTTATGCGTTTTACAATTTAGACGATCGGTTTGTCTGTCTTTCCCCTCATCTTTGTGATGGAAGGCTTCCCTTGGAAAAAGTTTTCGTTCATAGACGTCGAGATCAATAGACAGTGTGATCTGTGTATAAATTTCACCTGGGCGACGAGTGTTGACAAATTTTACAACTACTATATTTGAGGAACAAGATTCTTCCGCGTTATAAAAAAATTCTTCCGCGACATAACAAAAAAAAATCCTTTTCCATGTTTGTTAGATTGGCTCACACGTTGTAAATTGGGCTACTTAAAAAAAATTCCTTTCGGGGCGTGGGCGATCATGGCTCTCCACGAAATCCTATCGTTTGTAACTCTTAGCAACTATCACTCCCAGTCCCTGCATTGTCAACCATTTATGTATAGCTGGTCGCTCATATATTCAGTCCATGATATCCTCAGCATCCTTCTGTAGAACCACATTTCTGTCATCTCAAGTCTCTTCTTCATGTGTGAGGAGATTGTCCAGGATTCATTGCCTGGGTATGACGATAAACTACAACCTGCAGCAGGGTCTCTGAGCAGGATATTTGGGGGATTTGAGGAACATGGACCAAACTTTTAATTGCTGTGGTTCCCATGTCCACTCTGGTTCCAGGTAAGTGGCCCCAGCTAGCGTCCCAGCTATGGGCGAATAGAAAACCCCAAAACTCTAGGAAAGTATAAAAATACATTTGTATTGTAAAAATACGCTCAATACATTTTTACAGAAAATAACTAACAATACATTGTTATACCAAAAGGACCAACAATACATCTTCGTAGTGAAATTAAGGCAATGCATTTCTATAGTAAAATGACCAACAATACAGTCATGACAAAATGACTAACAATACAAATTTGGTCTGAAATTCCAAGCAAATCATTTTTATAAAAAATGTTATTACATTTTTATAGTAAAATTACCAGCAATACATTTTTAGAGTAAAATTACCGGCAATTTATTTTTAGAGTAAAAATACGGGCAATACATTTTATAGCAAAATAACCAATAATACATGTTATTACCAAAAATATTTTTATATTAAAATTACCAACAGTACAGTTTTATTGTAAAATTATCAAAAACACATTTTTATAAAAAAATTATTGCAAACAATATACTTTTATAGTAAATTTACTAGCAATACGGTTTTATAGCAAAACGATCAACAATCGTTTTTATAGTAGAACTACTAACAATATATTTTTATAGCAAAATTACCAACAATACAATTTTATAGTAAAATTACCAACAATACAGTTTTATAGTAAAATTACCAATAATACATTTTTATAAAAATATTGCAAACACTACATTTTTATAGTAATATTACCAGCAATACGTTTTTATAGCAAAATGTCCAATAATATATTTTATAGTAAAAGTACCGACAATACAATTTCCTAGTAAATTACTAGCCATGTTTTTATAGCAAAATGACCAACTATGCATTTTATAGTAGAATTCCTAATAATATATATTTATAGTAAAATTACCAACAATACAGTTTTATTGTAAAATTACCAACAATACATTTTTAATATCTGTCTATATTTCTGAGATGAAATATTATGAAAAGGAGAGACAGGCTGCCCCCTTAAGGTGAGGCTTCAAGAACACCAGAAAGCTATAACACGAGTGGAAGTGCAAAAATCAAAAATGGCTGACCACATATGGAGAGAGAAGAGAGATCACCGCCCTCTGCGGCATCAGGTTGAGGTCATAGACAAGGAACACCATTGGAAAATTCGTAAACTTAAGGAATCAGCACATATGCTAGGCCACATAAATCGCCTGAGCCGACCAAGCATAGAAATGAATACAATGTGGGAACCAGTAATAAGGAGTGCCAGAGAAAAGCGATAATAACAACAAAAGTTGCTCTGGTAAATACATAAAATGATAACAGCAAACATTGCAATATGAGCACTGGTAAAAAATGATTGCTGAAGACATTAGGTTTTTAATACCCAGAAATTCATACACAGATGTCCTCAAGGACACATGGCACAGTGGATAAAGGCGTTGGTTAGATCCAGTGACAGGACCCAAAGAGTGTGAGTTCAATACCCGGTTCAGAGGGAAATTAACAGGAGATAACTGTTAACTGGCATCCATTAAACGTGGAACTAGAACAGTCTACCCCAGTGAGCGAAATAAAGCGTTCAATTCGACATTCCAACCAACTGAAGAAGGCCGAAACGTTGTAAACATGGCGACAAAGATGAGGACAATAGTCCGAATAATGTAAATAAAATGCATTTTTATAAAAAATATTGCAAACACTACATTTTTATAGTAAAATTAACAGCAATATATTTTTATAGTAATATTACCAGCAATACGTTTTTATAGCAAAATGACCTATAATATATCTTATAGTAAAATTACCGACAATACAATTGCATAGTAAATTACTAGACGAACTATACATTTTATGGTAGAATTACTAATAATATATATTTATAGTAAAATTTCCAAGCCCTCTTTCTTCATTATGTGCCCGAGAAATATCAACTGTCTCTTACTGATATTAACTATAAGTTTTCTTTCTGTTTCCATTATCTTTAAAACTTCGTCGTTAATCATAGAATCGTTTCATTGTATTTTCAGTATTCTTCTGTTGAACCCTATTTCTATTCCCTCAAGTCTCTTCTTCATCTGTTAGGGGATTGTTCAGCATTCCCTATCATATGGGAAGACTGATATCATGTAACAGTTCAATGCTTTATACATTGTTTCTAACGACTTTTTTGTTTCTTAATACAATGTTTCATTGTTTCTAACGACTTTTTTGTTTCTTAATACAATGTTTCATTGTTTCTAACGACTTTTTTGTTTCTTAATACAATGTTTCATTGTTTCTAACGACTTTTTTGTTTCTTAATACAATGTTTCATTGTTCCTAACGACTTTTTTGTTTCTTAATACAATTTTTCATTGTTTCTAACGACTTTTTTGTTTCTTAATACAATTTTTTCATTGTTTCTAACGACTTTTTTTGTTTCTTAATACAATTTTTTCATTGTTTCTAACGACTTTTTTTGTTTCTTAATACAATTTTTTCATTGTTTTTAACGACTTTTTTTTCTTAATACAATTTTGGAAGGCATCTTTGGCTATCCGAATGCATGTTCGGACTTCAGTGTTGCCCATTCCATCCTCTGTTAAAACATTTCCCAGATATTTAATTTTTTTGTGCTTGTTTGTTTAATAACCATGCATTCTGTCTTCTTGCAGTTGATGATTAGTCCTTTCTTCTTGATTTCCTTTACTGCCTTATGTAGGATTTATTGTGGTTTCCTTTCTGTATCTGCTATCAACACTGTTCCAAATGGATATCTTATGCATGTTAAGATTATCGCAGCCAGTAATGAATTCTGGTAAGATTTCTAATTCTCTCAGAATCGCCTCACCGCAGAGGTTGACAGAATCGGGCGAGAAGGCGTATCCTTGTCTTGCACTTCTTTCTTGTGGGTACGAACTTTTTCAATGATCCGATAGTAAGCCTAAATTAACCCATCTTATTTTATAAACCCCCTGCAAATTTTTCAAGTTGTGAAATTTGAAATTGAATAGCACTGGGTTTTTTAAAATAACCCAATTTGTCAAACCTCTTTGCAAGTTTTTTTAAGAAATAGCTCAGGGAAGGAAGCGGACCACTTACGTGGCAGGCTTCTGTAAATTGATGGCGAAACGGGGTTGTTTTTTTTACAATGATGTTCACTCTGTACAAGGCCCAAAGGACACGCGAAGTAGAGGCTTACAGTGTAAGAGGAACAGATTATGGAGATATGCGGAGAAAATATAAGTTGTTCTTAGTCTTGAACAGACCAATTCTTCTCCAGCTGGAGATCAGGCCCGAACCACCCTCCAAAAATGAGGACGGGACCGTCATCTCAGCTGAAGGGCTCAAGAAAGAGCAACGCCCTTCCAAGCACCTAACCGCTAGACTTGTTGCCGGTAAGCTTGGCCCCCGTGACCTCGTACCGTTCAAGTGTTTTCTGCACTATTTAAATGTCACTGCGACACGACACGAAAATAGCTACATCATCGGCATACGCGGAAACCCTATTCGAGCTATACCAGGGACCGAGATTTCATGTAAGGCTGGGCAGAACGCTCTGTCCTTCAGCTGGCAAAGGATGGATTCCAATGCCAAAGCGTAAAGTATATGCGACAGCGGACAAGCCTGACGAATCGAACGTAACTGCGGTAAAGTTCTCGACCGTTTCCCGTTCACCTTTATCACAGCACTGATCCACTTGCAGTAGTCGGGTTTAAATCCGGTAGCCTGCAGGACAGAAGCCAGGCACCCTACCGAACGCCTTAGACTAATCCAAATTGATCAACGCAGCTTCATCGTCGTTTTTTACACTTGTGCGTATCAAGTGCAGGCTGCTCTGAATTTTTCGGCCCTTCACAACACAAGTCTAATCCAGTCCACTCAAAATCTGGGCAACTGACTGTAAACGCTCCGTTAAGATCTGGGCTAAAACCTTTTTATATAGAGCCATAACTGTGTTAAACACAGTTATGACTTCGTCGTCATCTAAACCTCGTCCACCATGCTTGTCATTTTTCAACAGCGTGATCACACCCCTGGAGATATGATCGGTGACGTGCCCCTGCCGGAACCAGTTGTTGAATATCACTCTCAAAATCAGAACAAACATTTGCGACCGCCTCAAGTACAATTCATAGAGCATACCATCAAGTCCTGCAGTCTTGCCACTGCCGACCACACTTCAATGCTTTGTGAGCTCACTCTCGTAACCAACCGCTTTAGCCGACGTAAATCGGCTAAAAAAGCTGCGAAGCTCTTTGTCACAAAGAGCAGGCTCCTTGGTAAACCGGTTCTGAAAATACCGCCGAAACACCTCTCACATGTCGTCGGTCGCACGCAAGGTACGTCCTCCCGAGGTGTCAGCGTGTTGAAAGTAGCGATCGAAACCTCGACGTAGGAAAAAGATAATTCAGGGTTTCAGTAATGGTACCAACATACATACTCTGGCTTCCATCTTCAAAGTCCATTCACGAAAAAAACGGTGAATAAGTTTAAAAAAGAGTAAAGAAGACAATTGGATAAGGAGTTCATAATAGGGAGAGGGGTCATCATTTCAATTAGAAAAGACCCAACTAAATCCATAAAACGTTTGGCACGCGAGAGAGGAGTTTCAGCTATGACAGTCCAAAAAGCAGTGACAAAAGACTTGAAAATGAAATCGTACTTGAAACCTGTGAGGGACCTTGTTACTCCAGTACAAAAAGTTAAAAAGTTAGAGAAGACCATTGTCTTCTCTTACTTGAATATGTTGAAAAATGATCCTGGAATAATATATATATATATATATATGTTTGAACTTTATTTCAATCCTTCATGAGCTTCCGATCTTTAGCTATGATTAATTGGTGAGGAACATGTCATTTTCATTTATGATCGATTTTATCAGGATTCTTCTGTTAATCTTGGAGAGTAATTATACATTCTTATTGCCCAAAGGAGAGTCCAATAGTGTTATAAAAACCTCGGAAAATTTCACTAAGATATGATTAATCATTTCTATGATACAACGGTTCAAAGATTAATCTAATAATTGGACAATTTAGATGTTACAAAATTTGGACAATTTTGCTTTTACATCCGGTATATATATATATATATATATATATATATATATATATATATATATATATATATATATATATATATCATCACTTGATAAGACACCAGAAGTGTTGAAACAAAATGGCTATTTTTGTAGTGATTTTATAACATATTTATGTTGTAATATTCAAATAAATGATTATATATATATATATATATATATATATATATATATGATAGTAAAGCATGACCTCCTCTGCTCTGCTTTTTTCTGCATTCTCTTGCTGCTAGTCCTTTTCCTCCTCCCTACCCCACTTCAGCGAGAAGGATTTAGGAGGTAGCATCTCTACCTCAATCAGCGGCTTTTGTTGTAGCTGCTGTTGCTCCTGCTGTTGGCTGAGTAGCTGCTCTTGTTGCTGTGATGGCTGCTCCTGCTGAGAAGGTTACTGCTGCTGTTGAGACAGCTGTTGCTGTTGTTGTAGAGGTACCTGCTGATTTTTAGACGCCTGCTGCTCCTTGTTCCGTGACTGCTTGGTTGGAACATCCTGCTGGGGAGCGGTAGAAAAGTGACGCAGCTTTTGCCCACTTCTTTACTACCTCCTCCCATTCCTGACCAATGGCGACATTTCTGGGGGCTTTATCCGACGCCATCACAAGCTGAGATAGATGCTGGTTTCGTATGCGGTACCGTGTTTCGTTCTGGACACGCCCTAGACAAATGTCCAGTGACGCTACAGATACAGCCATGGGCTCTCCTTCTTTCAACGATGGCGTAGATCTGCCGCCTTTTGCAGATGAGCGTGTCGGGCATGTCCATAAAGTTCCTGCCGGTGGATATCACTTGGAACTTGATATCTCCAATGGCAATGCCGCCCTGCTGCCGATTGATGAGACATCACCGACAAGTCCATATTGGGCGATAAAGGTCCCCAGATGGTCAACTGCTATGTCTCAGTGAATTGTGACTTTTGTCTTCTGGGTGCCTATATACACTGTTTGGAGCCCTACTGATTTGGTTGCGAGGATAAACCCGGCTATCTTCCTCGCCTCCCGTTCAATTGCCAGCAGGAGGTCCCACGGCATTGTTTATTTTAGCCAATGTTTTTGACGCTATATTGAAGCTTTTCACCGTCTCCTTCCTTGTTTCGCTGATGGCATCGACCAACGTTTTGGTCGTAACGTCCGCAGCCAGCAGGGATATCATTCTTTTCGCGACCATTTCCGCTAACGATGGTACCATCAGTAACTAGTTTTCTCTCGTCTCTTCAAAACGTTGTATGTTCTTTTCTTTTGCCTTGTTAGAGGGCCAAGATGATTTTATTGGCGAAGCACCCTTCTCTTGCACCACACCTTCTGCTGGGTCTGCGCCGACATATCAATTGGTATCGCTACACGGCAGAAATAAAACAAAGTTCAACAATATAATCGGGGCACACAAATATAACGAAATAATAGAAAGACACCACGTAAATAAAGCTTCCACACTTACAGGTTTTTAAATGATAGTCGGAGAAATTACAACACTGGGTCCAAAAAAATAAAACTGAACAGAGCCGGTGCAGATTGACGAGTTACCCGGTGCTGACTAAAAACTGACTCTTACATCATGTAAATACTGTTATTTATTCCGTATTGTAATGACAGTGGAGCAGTTCATTTTATTTACGGATAATTGAACTGTACCAGAAATTAAGTCGGAAATAATAGCTACAAATAAATCCTACAATGACAAAGGGGAAAAAAATGTAAACTTTGCATTCGAGAAAAATTGACTATTCTAAAAATTAAAATAATTTCCTGAACAAGATAAATGAATATGAAATATTCTTTCAAAAATATTCTTTCAAAAATTTTGAAACTACCAGTGTCTCTCGTTTCGTCCATATATGTAGACGTGGTAATATCAACAAAACAGAGATCGATAGAATTCTATCGTATGTTTCATATCACAAAATCTTTTTTTTAAATTTGTCATACTATTTTTCTAAATACTGTTTGTTGACATATAAAATAATATAAAATTATATATCGTTATATCAAATATATATATATATATATATATATTTGATATAACGATATATAATTTTTATGTTTATATACTCTTTTATGTTTATACATTCTTTTATATATATATATATATATATATATATATATATATATATATATATGTATATATAAATAAAAAGAAAGAACAGTAAGATATAAAATCCGGTGTTCTTATAGATATTTTTATTTTTACACAATAGTGCTCAATGTAAATTTACAGAACATTAATATTATAAATTAATTGATTTAAAATATGTTTTTTTCGCTACACAGTGATACCATGTTTCAGAAATGGAAGCTAAAAGCCCCTGAATTTAATTTTGTTATTAAACCAAAGACATTAGTTCCATTTCCTCGTCAAGAGAATTTTGAAGTAACTTATTTTTTAAAATTTACGGTTGTTAAAGGCACGGCAAAGGTTCATAATTGAGGTTTTCCAAGGATACCGATAAATCCATTCATATAGCCAAGGGGTGGTAGGGGGTTTAAATTTTAATTTTCGTTGTATCAGTTAATAGTTACATTCGAAAGCGGGGTTATGTTTATGGATGGATAGGGATGTATCTTTAAACAAATTCTGACATCCGCTAAATTCAGGTCGTCTGGGATTTTTTTTCCTAACGGCAAAAATTCTTACGGTGTTTTTTCTATTTGTATATTTAAAGATTTTGAGGGACTGTTTAGGCTAGTATATGTTTTAACCACATTTCTAAAATAATTTATTTTTAATATTTAATATACTATATTTCTTTTTAAAAACCAAGTAAATGTATTAGAATTACTTACAGTATGTAAAATTATTTTTTCTTATCTTATAAATATGTATATTGCCAGATTTAATTTAAAAAAAAATTTTTTTAATGTAAACTTTATGAGAATGACGGCACAGGTGGCTAAATTATTTCACTAATTCAGTAAACTTTTATTTTTTATAAATTTAGTAATATAAATTTTCCCATGTATGTACAAAGGACATGGGTCATTTAATGTCCAATATATTCTAACTTATTAATTTCATTTGACTTTAGGTGTTCTATTGGATTCTTTTAAGTGTTTGAATTGCTTTGATAGAGGTGTTAAGGTTAGAGTGCGTTTTATTTAATTACAATTTTAAAAGTTGTTTAGGTTAGAATCCGTTTATTTAATTACAATTTTTAAAAATTCTACTTTTAAATTTAACTTTTAAATTTAATCGGCTATATTTTGTTATAAAGCAAGTAAATGTAATAGAATTACTTACATTATTTAAAATTATTTATTCACATCAAATATGAGTATGCATATTATCAGGTAAATTTTTTTTTTTTTTTAAATATTATTTAAAGAAAATTTTTGACAATGACGGCATAATATAGCTATTTCATTTCTCTGATTCAGTAAAGTTTTATCTTTTATAAACTTAGTAATATATAGTTTCTCATGTATGCATAAAGGACATGGGTCATTTAATGACCTACATATTCTAGCTTTTCTTATTAACTTCCATTTTACTGTAGGTGTTTTATTGGATTCTTTTAGGTTCCAGAAGTACTTCGAGAGAGATGTTTGATTTTTATATTTATTTATCCTAAACGAACTTTGATGTTGGTTGAACCTTTTTTTGAACTCATTGCTAGTGCAACCTATATATATTTTTATGTTTTCAGGGTTTTCAATAGAAGATATATTGCATTGGTATACTAATGATTCCATGCAACATTTATTTTGTAGAGGACAGTTTTGAGGGTTTCTACAATTACATAATTTTTGTTTACCCTCATTAGTTGTTGTTTGTATTTTTCCATTGTCTAAAGTTTTTTGTTCTGATATAAGTGTTTATTTAAGATATTAGTATTATGTTTCTTAATAATTCTCTCTAGGTTATCAGTACAGCTATAACTTAATTTTAGTGTATTTCTATTGAAAATAGTACTTAGTTTACTTTCATAGGGAAAATGCTTGAGTATTAATGCGAGGAATTTTTGCCCCAATTTGTTTTTTACCATTTGGTTGTATGGGGGTGTGTACCAAATTATTTTTCTACTTCTGTTTTTTCTATGCTTACCATTTTCATTTTTAATATAAGATAGTTTTAGGTTTTTGTAGCCACTATCTTTTAGAGCTCTATTATAGAAATTTATATGTTCATTGAAAATCTTGTCATTTGCTGAATTTGTACTAATTCTTTTTCGGATAGATAAAGGTATATGTTTAATTATAGATGAGGGGTGATTTGATTTAGGGTGTATATATAAAGGATTCGTATTGAGTTTTTTATAATCTAATGTTATATCAAGGAAGTTAACTTTTTTTAATTTAGTGCTGACGGTAATTTTTAAACCCATGCTTTTAAATTCTTTA
>OZ038512.1:27288694-27296194 GCA_964036315.1 Acanthosepion esculentum | reverse complement strand
AAAGAAAAACATTATTAGATCGCACGAGAAATTATATTAAAAACTAAATAAAAGCACCTAGTCAATCGTTTTTAATGAAATATGCATGAAAGAAGGATTGCTGCCTAAATACACACACACACATTAGGTATATATATATATATATATATATATATATATATATATATATATATATATATATATATAGATAGATAGATAGATAGATAGATATTGGCAGCAAATCATTATTAAGGCATGTGTTGTTAAAGATTATGGAACTTTTCCGTTTAATAATATTTTTTTCTATTTTTCCTTGCTCCCGCGGATTTTTTTTTTATATTTGGGTCTGAGTTGTTGAAATAAGACCCATGATGTTTTGCCGAGCACTTTTGATTATCGTCAACCCTCATCATGGATCTATGTTTTGATTTGAAATAAGTTTCTTATTATTTTAGTTTTATAAATAATATTTCGGGTATTTAGACAATGTGGTTGGATTAGACCATTATTAATAAGAAAGGGGGTTGGTGTTTATTATTTGGAGGATTAGTTATTAAATATACTAGCAGCATGGCCCGGTTTGATTCAAAAATCGTACGTTTAGGACGTTTCCTCTTACTTTGCAACGAATATGTGTAAACTGATTTTCAGTACAAACGGTAGTTATGCCCAGCAAGCGTTTCATGTGACAAAACATACTGCCTCCGTTGAGATTGACTGGAAAGTCTCAAAAAGTCCTCTACCTCGGTTTCCTCCTCCCGCTTTCTCTTTGCCGCAGAGGCACTTTTAGAACGCCTGCTAAGGTTGCCTCGCCATGGTATTTTAGCACGCTTAGCAAAGCTGCCGGGTCGGTCATCGCCACGGCACTCAGAAGAGTGCAAAGCAGAGGTTGAAGTAGACACCAGCCGCTTCTCCCCCAAGGAGGCGCACTCAATGTAATCCTGCTCCCGTTTCCCCTTAGCTGGTGAGACATTTTTAGAACGCCTGCTAAGTTTGCCTCGTCTGGTTGTTTTTGCAGCCTTTTCAGAGCTGCCGGGTTGGTCATCGCCATGGCACACAGAAGAGTGCAAAGCAGAGGTTGAAGTAGACGCTATATGATAATCTGTAACGGAAGTTATTATGTGCTCCTCCGCAGTCGCCTGTTCTGCATGTGTAACGTTAACGGTGTTAGGGGTCTTCAGTTGCTGACGTGCGGATGTTCGTCATGTAGGAGCCATTTGAAGGGTTGTAGAAATGCTGTGTAAGAATGCGAATAGAAGTTGTTACCGAAGCTGAAGCGGTGCAACCTCGTTGTATACGAAAACTAAAAATGCAGTGGAGCGGTATGGAAAAATCTTCTCCTAGCTATGGGCTGTGCTTTCTGGCAGCACGAAAACGTCGCTGTAGGAAGAGGTTACGCAACTAAAACGTTGAAGTGTTGAAGGTTAAAAAGTAGTGGAACACTGAGGTGTACTGGGCCGCGTAGTAAAGGCAGAAGAGAAGTAACTTGCGACAGCAGTTAACTGTCTAATAGCAAAACTGAACTACGAAAAGGTAGAAATTGGTATGGAACGCTAAGATGGACTGGGCTGCGCAGTAAAGGCAGCACGCGGAGATAAAATGGCTATTGCAAACGTTTAATCAAATAGGCAGTGAAGTACTGAGGTGTACTGTGCCGCGTAGTAAAGGCCGTACACTTCAACTAACATTGAAAACTGTAACGTGAAGGTAAAATAGGTTGGGCAAACGATTGAGTAAATAAGTAACTTGCGACAGCAGTTAACTGTTTAATAGCAAAACTGAACTACGAAAAGGTAGAAATAGGTATGGAACGCTAGGATGGACTGAGAGGAAGCCCTGCTCTTTTAGCGCAGAAACTCCTCGTCAGGTCTGGGATGCGGCTGGGCTAGGGGAAAAGGTTTAATGAATTGGAAAATGGACTGCTGAGTCGGATCCATTTTCACTCAGCACGTATGCGGTTTTTTTTTCTCAGTAAAGACGCGAATAAAGGAAGTGCTTATTTTGGTAAGATGCGACGATTAAAGCAAAAGTGTTGACAAAGTCGAATATGTCATTTGTGGCTCAAAGTCAGACCTGGTAGCAGGGATCAAAAAGCCGAATTTCAATGGCCTTGCACCCATTCCATAATTTGAGGTCAAATGTTTTCTTCCACTCCACTGCACGCACTGACCTGTTTCTTCCCGCGCATTAATCTGCATTTAGGAAATACCCGACCGGAAAAACATTTTTAAGGGTTGACCGATTGTCGATTTGCACTCTGTTTGGGGGGCGCTCACAGTTGAAACTTCACATGGTGACTCCCAATGGCCTCCTCATAAATCCAGTCGGTTTTCGCTAAAAACCGACATGCGGTTCAGGCGCAATCTGGGTGTATCGATTTTCCGCGCTGTTTAGGGGTCAGTGGTCATGAAACTTCTGGACAACATTTCTAATGGTAGACCCTAAGAGGGTGTCAAATCTGGTTGAAATGCGATCATTCCTTCTGTAAGCAGATTTTTTCGATTATCGATTTTTTCGGAACCTGAGTCCGAAGTCAAAAATCGGGCTCCGTCATGTCCTTACGGCAGCCATTTGCAAACTTGTGGTGAAAACCGCATCGAAATCGGGTGAGAAATGCGGCCTGGGCGAGGTAACAACGCCCACGACAGGCACACAGACAGACAACATGAGAAATATAGATAGTAGATCATTATGTTTCTGCCAGTATTAAATACTATTTTATTTATGCTGTTTTATTTTTATTTTTAATAAATATGAATTATGCCCATATAACGTGGAAACACCGGTTAGTGTCGTGCCAAAATGTTTTTGCCTTAGACTCCATTTTGCACAGTTAAAAATCTAACATTCGTCCGTGCATTGAATACTGTTGCCATATCTGGTCTGATCCTCCTGCTACTCATCTCAAGGTTCTTGACAAAATCCAAAGAAGGATCTGCAATGTAGTCGATCTTGACTTGGCATCTCAACTTTAGTTTCTTTCTCACCGACGTGACGTAATTTCTCTCTGTCTTTTTTACAAATATTTTGATGGAAACTGCTCTGACGAGTTTTTTTTCCATGTATCCCGGACTGCATAATTTTAATTCTTCTACTAAATTGGCACCTAGGTCCCACGCATTTACTGCTGAATTAGTTAAATATAACTGCCACTTCTACATCAGCAGCTTATTTTCCTGTCTGTGGAACAAACAGCCTTCCGTTTCCTTGCTATCTCCTATCTTCTTCAACCTCGTTCAGCTTTTATCCATTCTTAGGTCATCCCATATACCCAGGCTTTTTCTCCCACCTACACTCTCTGTAACCATTTTCGTAGCAGTGGCATTCCCGCCTTGCTTGGGGTGAAATGATAAAAAAAACCCCAAAGTTAAGCAACGTCAAGCCTGGTCAGTACTTAGATTGGTGACCGCTCGGGAATACCAGGGGCTGTAAGCTTGGATGTGCAGGTGGTGTAATGGGTAATGGCTCAGAATTGTTAATCAGAGAACAAAGTTCCAATTACCGTTGGGTTCCTTACATTTACTTACGCGCAAATACCCTTGAGAAATGTATAAATTCTTAAACCGCCATATTGGGTTAATTAGTAAGACTTCTCTCACTTGATTATTATTATCTCCCGACAATTCGTAAAATTTAAAAATATATTTTTTGGTTTTAAATAACATGCAGAGTTAAATCGTAGAAAACAAATCAATTAATCAATCAAAATATGATAAAAATATTATTTTAAGGTATGTTATATTGAACGATAAAACTGCGCAATATCAGAGATAGTCATGAAGATGTCTTTTAAGCATGAAACAGACAGTCGGCGCTTGGTATTGTCCTCATTGTCCACTTTTCTATCTACCTATCTATTTATCTATCTATCTACACACATACACGCACACATATATATATTCAAACATATATTATAAAGTATAACAAACTCTATAGACAAATGTCTATTATGTTTGATCACGAGAGGTTCTAAATCAATACACTAATATATATATATATATATATATATATATATATATATATATATATATATATATTTAAAGACATTTTTATGTTTAACATACTTATTTTTTTTTATAGATACAAGTATTTAAGTAAATGCTCTGTTTTATAATAAACAGTATTAAATGACATTTACCGGCCTGAATGTCCGAGAAATTTTCATAGAAAATATTCGTACTCGACAGGATTCGAACCTGTATCCTATACGGAACCGTCATATAGCCAGACGTGCCTTAACCGTTTCGGCCACTGAGGATCGTTCGGTTGGCAAGGTCGAATTTACTGCTTATAAACTTCAATCTTCCATGAATCTCTCACATACATTCATAACTGCTCACGGCGTATCAAATGTATAAGCAATAAATTCGATCTTGCCAACCTAATGATCCTTTTACATTAACTTAAATACTTGTATCTATAACAAAAAGAATGTTAAACATAAAAATGTCTTTAAATAATTGTCGGGCTTTGTCCATTTCATAATATATATATATATATATATATATATATATATATATATATATATATATATATATATATATATATATATGTGTGTGTGTGTGTGTGTATATATATATATGTGTACATGTATTATAACCATTTGTATCCGATTTTAACTTAATGTCTGGCAGCTGTTAGATGTCATTTATTGGTCATGGAACATTTCTAAGATAATAATTTCAATGTTTTTTTCGTTTTTGCTTAGTATGAATTTAACGAAGGTCATATTCGATTTGTTGATCAAGGTAAAACCTTCAAGCCTATTATTTAAAAAAAAAAAAGGATTCATTTTGCTTTTGAAACCAAATTAATCGTTCACTCACTAGTAATTGACAATCGCCCGAGGAGATACCTTGTCATGCGTTGAAACACCACTACACTTTTGTAGCGATTCTTCCATATTTTTGTTGTAATTTGCTAAAATAAATAGTATTGCTTTACTATGTATTGTGTCCTCTTTAAATGAAATATATAACGTTGGAAGTATACTCTATTCGTTCTCATTGTACGTATATATATATATACTTAAATGTATATATAATTATACAAATATTTTTTTAATGTTATTTAAACTAAAGGTCACTTATATATATGTGAAAGGAATATATAAATGTATATATAGTATATGCATATATAATTTATAATTATTATATATATATATATATAGCATAATGAGAAGCCATTTCTAATGAAAGATCGGGGACGATCTGAAATATCAAATATGTATATATATAAAAATATAAATAAATAATTTCACAAAAAAAACATTCAATTTTTTTAATTTGCAACTTTTCAGTTGTATTATATATATATATATATATATATATATATATATATATATATATATATATATATATTCCCTCATCCTTTGCTACAACTTTAGTAATCATCAGTCAAGTATTGAAATGTACTTAATGTGCGCTATCATATATATATATATATATATATATATATATATATATAGAGAGAGAGAGAGAGAGAGAGAGAGAGAGATGGGAGAGAGATGTTACGGTATTAGTTTGGTAGCACGTACTTATATATTTCATTGCATCTAGAAAATATTACATTTCTCAGCTAAGTACGTATTATGGTGTATGCGGACATAAATAAGTGAAAGGGTCCAATAACTGAGGAAGTGAAAAATCTGCTAGAATAAGAAGATAGAACCAAATAGTCTATTACCGAATAAAAGTAACAAAAAATAAAAATTCGTGGTGGATACGAACCAAATGCGAAACAAATTGTTTGACACGCGCAAAATCTACAAATAAATAAAAATAATAAAATAACTGAAATAATACAAGCAAAATTCTAGCATTTATGGCAAATAGTCACATTCCCAGGCCGTTTCATCAAAACCAAGTTAGAAGAGTATTGTAACGTGTAGATGGCGTCCACATGAAGGAATAATATTATCAAGAGAAATGAATAACAACAAAGAAAACCTTTTGCTCTCGAGACAAAATGTCATTTTAAAAAAGAGAAAGAGAGAAAAAAAAGGCGCGTATTATTTGCCATTAATTCTGCAAGTCGTAAGTCGTGGAGGCAAACCGTTGAAGAGAGGACGTACGTGATTTTGACGTCAGAGCGAAGCGAACGGAAGGCGGCAAAAGACAAAATATGGCGGGCAATGAACTGTTGACGAATCAAAAAGAGTTTCGTAATGAAATAGAAATCGTTTCCCATTCTTGATGTGGAGTAATGAAGATTGCAGATTTAGGAGCACCGAATGACGTGTCCACATAAAAGAACCTATGTACTGGCTTTTTCAATTCTTTAGCGATTCAGAGAAAAAAAACGATTATATATATATATATATATATATATATATATATATATATATATAAATACGTGTGTGTGTGTCTGTGTTCTTGCGTAAAATATGCATAAATACGTATTTTATGTATTGTTTAAATAGTGATAAGTTTGGCATATGCATCTGTCCACCTATTTCATAAGTATGTTTATATCTATTTAAATACTACCAGCATAGTCCGGCGTTGCCCGTGCTTGATTGAAAAATCGTACGACTAATACAGCAATCGCTATCACTTGACTTAAAATATTTGTGCCCTTCCTTGCCTTTAAAGGAGTGCCTTTTGCCGTGCTGATGTTGCTACATGCCTTACTTCTTGCCTATCTCACACTGCGAATTTTTTTCTAAGCTCTATACTAAACATTAAATCTGTTACGTAAAAAAGTACTAAACAAAATGAATACAAAACGATCAGCTTTAAAAAAGGACTCTCACTCTGGCCAGTAGAAAATGCCGGAAACTACATGAAAACTACCGTAGAAGCATGAAAAAATCAATTATTTCCACTATCGACGGGAGTTGGGAAATGCAAAGTCAGTCTTGGCCTTTTCACTAACTTGGAGCATGTGCATGTAAATTTTGGTGCAAATCCGTCGAAAATTGCGGCCGTGCATTCGTTACACACACACACATTCTGCCTTTTATAGATAGATATTGCTTTCCCTTCATTTCGTCTCTCTGCATGGATTGAGAAAATATTGCTTTTACACACACACACACACACACACACACACACACACACACACACACACACACACACATATATATATATATATATATATATATATATACAAATATATAGATATAGATATATATAGGCAGGGTGGAGTAATCGATAGCTGCTATGTGTGTGTGTGTGTGTGTGTGTAGGTGGGTGTGCTGAAGTTTAATTAATATCATTTGTAACAAATATTCCTTTTCGTTTATAATATTGCAACAGATGTAAAAAAAAATGTTTTACCATGATATTCTAAAAACGGAACATTTCTGAAATAATTTAATTCATTTGTGAATAAGTCCTAAAAGTTTCATGGAAATCCAACAATTATTTGATTTTTGAAAGAATTTCCAAATCGATGTGTTTTTCACTTAAAAAAAGATGCTAAAAATACTTATATAATTTATGGTCACACGCTGATGAAAGAAAAAAATGAACAAAACTTTGATGTTTCTAAAAAGTATTACCGTAATTCCCCTATGTA
>OZ038512.1:27226194-27283694 GCA_964036315.1 Acanthosepion esculentum | reverse complement strand
CTAGCAATAAAAAATTTTGTCGGCATGAAATAACACACTGATGTTGATATGCCGTAAAACAAAACGAACCAAAGCAGTGTACTCCAGTTGATTAAATATAGGATCCAGTTAGGAATTTCCTGTATTTTATACATATTGATATACACACGAGGAAGGCCGGAGGTCTCAACGGCCTAAACGTTGTGATAACAACAACAAAGATGAGGATAATATTTTGAATATAAATAGTGTAAATAATGATAACTCCTCATCCCCAAAAAATCAGCTTGTCTCTGTAAAAGAATTTTTGTTGAAGCGAGCTGACTCTTTAAAGAATTTATTTTACAGGTCTCCTCGGCAAGCCTGTGACCAACTATGCTAACGAAAGTAATATATGCCAGGTCACTCTACGATGTAATCCAGTAATACCTACCATATGGTCGGGTCATCGGCAACTAAACCGGTTCCCATAGCAGGCTTTTCTAGTGATGAGGGTCGCTAGTGCGATGATGACATGCCATTACTGAGAGGAGGGATTCCTAGCCCGGTCAACCTCCAAGGTGGGAGGGTTCATCCGTAGGAATCAGAGGTCACGCGACTGTACCCAAGTTGGGCCTTTAAGTTAGAGGACGTCGCCCGTGGTTTAACCTGAAAAGTAATGGTCTCCACCAGGTCTACGACTGAAGGAATACGTCTCTGGCTTTCGACCCAGATATATGGTGTGAACTGATCAGTTGATAAATGGCGTAGCGATCCTAAGACCGGAACCGGTTATGAGACTGATGATGATGATGATGATGATGATGATGATGATGATGATGATGGAGAAAATATTCGTTATTTATTTTTCCGAAAACATGATCCATTTATTGATGTTGTTCCTACTCATTCCCTGTGTTTTACTAAACCTCTTCCACCCTGGGCATGATGATAAACTACATCCGTCAGCAAGGCTCTCTGATAGGGAGGCTTTGAGCGTCGTCGAGCAACCTCTTAACTGCTCTTGTTCTCAGGTCCACCCTGACCCAGGATGGCATCACCTGTGAGCGTCCCAGCTATGGGCAAATAATGAACCCCTAAACTGGGATCAAGACACGATAAAAATATAAAAATACATTAGAAAAATCAACAGTAATATATTTTAATAGTAAAAAAGGAAAAATTATCATTAACACATTATTGGAAAATAAAATTGGCAGAAATACATTTTGGGGGGGGGGGGATAACCAATGATCAAAAGATAATAAAACTTTGGCATTAAATGACCCATAACAAGTTTATATGCTGTTAAACAAATTGTTATAGTGAAAGACACCTTGTCTAGATAATAGACTCTCCCATCTATTATAAGTAGGAATCAGTAGTAGTCGAATGAAAAAAAGTAGTCAGCGATCACAACTCGATTACTCTGCGTAACATTTTATTACAAGTTCCTAACGTTTCTGTACGTTTAACCTATTTAGGACGCATTTAGTCCGAATACAATTTCCACTAAGGAAATAACTCCAGAACACAAATCAAACCTTTCACTTGCTGATCTGTTTCGTGATAGGGAACGTGCTGAATATTGTTTGCCGTAACATGACCAGGAGAGATGACGCATAATGTGGTAAAAATTATTATCTACGCAACTTTTTTTATGATTCAGTTTTAACGTTGATATATACATATATATATATATATATATATATATATATATATATATATATATATATATGATGGACTCTCCCGTCGAACTCGACGTATGAGGGTCAGACAGATCAGGTCCCAGAAACTGAAAGCCCAACACGCGCACAGGATTTGATTATAGTGGTGAAGGCTTTGTGCAGGGCCATCCACACTTTTTGGAGGGACGAATACAGGGAATGCCACAATGTCCCCAAACGACCCTCCGCAGGTTTTGAATTCATAGTTGTCCTTCTCCTAGACCAGTTGCCATCCAAGGCTATAGAACCCAGTCTGTCCTGCTATTTACCCATAGTTGGAGGGAGAAGAAGAGGATTCACACCTTTCCCAAGGGTATTAGCACGTAAGTGTATGTAATGGATTCGACTGGAATTCGAACTCGGCTCTCCGATTCCTCAATCCAAGCCGTTATCCATTACTCCACCGTGCCTCCTTATATATATATAATAATACGTCTCGTCTGTTACCCCTCTATATAGATCACGGGTCCCCCCACACTATCACACATACTCTCACCAATTTTTCCCGGAGTCGTTGTTCCGTTTTCTTTTTGAATCTGTAGGTCTGATGAATTGAATCGTTATTACGATTCCAATGGAATAAATTATGACCATGGAATATTAGTGTTTAAGACTTTTTATTATATCCTTACTCTGTCCTGGACATCGAGTTCTACCTGGATCATATCCTCTTGGAATTATTTTTATACATATATGTATGTGTATATATAATTGCATATGTATGTGAATATTCACCACTAATATTGTCAATATATATATATATATATATATATATATATATATATATATATATATATATATATATATATATATATGTACTTTATCTTGAAACCCCATGGCGAATTTATATATTTTTAACGTGATACTCTTTCTCTCCATCCGCGTGCGATACATGAAGTTCTGAAGTAAATTGCAGTTAATTGTAAAGTTAATTGGAGAATCATACAACAGTTCATCACCCCCGTTACCCAGCTACGCGTATTGGAGCGAGGCCATTGCAAAAAAAAAAAATGTATGGAGATTCAAAGTCGCCTTTTGTTTTCATGTTTCAACCTTGCACATTTTAATTTTCAATTATTACCATTTGCCTCGTTCAAATTCGATGGTAATTAAAATGACATCATCGTAAAATGGCGAAGCTGTTCATCAGTGTCAATATTTTCTTTTTTTTTAATTTACAAAAAATAGCTTTCATTTGCTTTATTTCGTGTTTTTTTTCTCTCTTTAAAATGGCATGTACCTTCAGGAAATCAGGACGTAAGCGTTCATGCCTTTCCACATTCTCCTTTTCTTCATTAACTTCAAATTGCTATGATATTTTAGGAAAGATAGTTGAGCAGTTTACCACTGGCATCTTCAATATTTGGGATTAAGAGTTTTCATTTTCTTAGACTGGTTGCAAACCAAGGATAGAGAGGACAGTAATTACGTACTATTTTTCATCCAATACAAGGCCCAAGAGCCACTCGATGTAGAGAGTTAAAGAATAAGGTACTGGAAAGTGCATAAAGAGGAGGAAAAGACTAGTGCTTTTTTTAAAAAATCGGTATCACTAAAAGCAAGGTATTAAATCCACTAAAACAAGGGTACCAGGGCGTGGAAGAATTAGGAAGAGAAACATTAATGAAGAGAAAGAGAAAAGAGTAATCAGGAGAACAGTTGCTAGCGATTGACATTTCATTTAAACTTTTGCAGATTAAATTTGTCTGGAATGCATGGAGCTGGAAGGGAGTTGGACAAGCGATAAGTGCAAGAAAAGGTAGCTTCACTGAAATAAGTTTTACTAAACTGGTGAACCTGAAAAAGGTGGATCTACTGAACTAACCTAACTAAACCTGTGTGACTGAAGAAGACAGCTCGACTGACCGGAAATAAAAGAAACTGGCGTAACTGAAGATAGCAGCTCTCCTGAACTAAACTTAACTGAACTGGTAGAATTGAAGAAAGTAGTTCTAATGAAATAACCTTGTGGAACTGAAAAATGAAAAATTACTGAAATAAACTAGTGGAACTGAAGAAGGTAGCGCTACTGGACTAAACTGAATGAAACAAGTTCAACTGAAGACGGTAACTCTACTGAATTATACTGAACTAAAATGGTTGAACTGATAAAAGGTAGCTCAACTATACTAAACTGAAAAGAACTGGTTGAACCGAAGAATGTAGGTCTGCTGAACGAGACTGCACTATACCTATGGAACGGAAGAAGATATCTCTACTGAACTGAAGTGAACTATACTGGCTGAATAGACGAAATTAGGTCTGCTGAACGAAACTGCATTATACCTATGGAACTGAAGAAGATAGCTCTACTAAACTGAAGTGAAGTAATCTGGCTGAATAGAAGATGATAGGTCTGCTGAACGAAACTTCACTATACCTATGGAACTGAAGAAGATACCTCTACTGAACTGAAGTGAATTACCGGGTTGAATAGAAGAAGATAGGTTTGCTGAACGAAACTGCACTATACCTATGGAACTGAAGATGAGAGCTCTACTGAACTGATGTGAACTAAACTGGCTGAATAGAAGTAGAAAGGTCTGCTGAACGAAACTGCACTATACCTATGGAATTGAAGAAGGTAGCTCTATTGAACTAAAGTGAACTAAACTGACTGAATAGAAGCAAATATATCTGTTGAAATAAACTGCAGTATACCTATGGAACTGAAGAAGATAGCTCTACTGAACTTAAGTGAACTAAACTGGTTGAATAGAAGAAGATAGGTCTGCTGAATGAAACTGCATTATACCTATGAAACTGAAGAAGATACCTCTACTGAACTGAAGTGAACTAAACTGACTGAATAGAAGCAAATATATCTGTTGAAATAAACTGCAGTATACCTATGGAACTGAAGAAGATAGCTCTACTGAACTTAAGTAAACTACACTGGTTGAATAGAAGAAGATAGGTCTGCTGAACGAAACTCCATTATACCTATGGAGCTGAAGAAGATAGCTCTACTGAACTGAAGTGAACTGAACTGGCTGAATAGAAGAAGATAGGTCTGCTGAACGAAACTGCACTCTACCTATGGAACCGAAGAAGATAGATCTACTGAAGTTAAGTGTACTACACTGGCTGAATAAACAAAGATTGGTCTGCTGAACGAAACTGAACTAAACCTATGGAACTGAAGACGTAGCTCGTGGAAGTGGTGATGTTATCTCTCTGGAACTAAAATGAACTGAATTAATTGGTGGAACTGCAGAAGGTATCTCTGCTGAACCAAACTGTTGGAACTGAAACATGTATCTCTATTAAACTAAGCTGAATTGAACTGGTGGGACTTAAGATTGTATCTCTTCCTATCTAAACTGATCTGTGGAACTGAAGAGTAGCTCAACCGAAACTTTACTGAAAATAGCGTGTGTAATATGCGGCTAGCAGGCTTTCCCGGTTTTAAATGCTATTGACCTTTGACGAGAGTGGAAAAAGAGATTTAGGCAACGTCTGTCCAGATATAGCAGCAGTTGGCCTGATCTGGCTCGTGTAAAAATTCGATCTCTTTTTTCAGTATATCTAGATGGCGATGAGATGGATCCCTGTCATTCACTATGACATCAATGCGAAGTGACCACATCAGACTAGACCAGAATTTACATTCCCGACACCATTACCCGCACTTATATATTAAATAGTAGGAAAACTGATTGTTATTCTCGTATAATTTTTGATACAATATTTACTCTAAAAAAATAAATATCTTTTACTATCAAAAATGATTTGGCTTTATATAACTCATTTATTGATTGAGAAGCCATAAAAAAAGATCACTCAATTTATTGTAATCAGTTGCCATTGAAGTATGTAAATTTTATCTAGTAATAGATAATAAATTATCAAATAATATAAAAAAATATTAAAAATATTATTAATTAATATTGATAATGGCAAATTAATGAAATAAGAAATAACTTAAAATAAAGAAAGCGATGAATGACTTTGTATACCTACGGACAATAATTGGTATCTCCATTCACATAAATACAGTAGTAAATACTGTATGTTGGTCTGCAGTCTCCAGCTGTGCTGGTCAAACTCTCTGCCTGCGGGCAGAGAGGATCCCCAGACGAGACTATGTCGAAGTGCAGAGTCTCATCTCGGGAAACAGCTACCCGACCGCATTTTATACGGGGTATACGGGGAAATTTTTGGCCGAGTCTACGGGCTCGGATACCCCAAATTAAATTCGGCTTTGTGCCACATCTGACCGCTTGGAGCGGTTGGTAGACATCCTGCAGTTGGAGATTCGTCTCCAGCTGGGCTGGGGAAACTCTCTGCCTCAGGACTGGGAGGATACCCAGACGAGGCTATGTCGAAATGCAGAGTCTCGTCTCGGGAAACAGCTATCCGACCCCGTTTTATACGGTGTCTACGGGGAATTTTTGGCCGAGTTTACGGACTCGGATACCACACATTAAATTCAGCTTTGTCCACAGTCTTAAAATTTCTTATATGTCAGGACTAAAACGCATACTAGACACGCGTATGATTTGATTATGGTGGTGAAGGCTAAAGTAGAATCATCCATAATTTTCGGAAGTATTGATATGTACGAGGAAGTGTCCACAGAAAATACCACCTCAGGTTTGAATTCCTATTTTGGATTCTTCTAGACTAGTAGCCAACCAAGGTAAGAAATCCTAAACCGCCTCGCTATTTAACATCACATTTGCGAGAGAAGGGGTGGATTCATACTTTCCCAAGGTTTCTTGTGCGAAAGGGAATGTAATGAACTCGCTTGGAATTCGAACTCTGACACTATCTATCTATCTATCTATCTATCTATCTATCTATCTATCTGTCTGTCTGTTCATATCTATCTATCTATCTATCTATCTATCTATCTATCTATCTATCTATCTATCTATCTATCGAAGTCTGTTCATATCTATCTATCTATCTATCTATCTATCTATCTATCTATCAATCTATCTATCTATCTATCTATCTAAGTCTGTTCATATCTATCTATCTATCTATCAATCTATCTATCTATCTATCTATCTATCTATCTATCTATCTATCTATCTATATATCTATCTATCTATCTCAGTTCATTTATTAAACATCTATCGATTTTCGTCGTTTATCTATCTATCTATCTATCTATCTATCTATCTATCTATCTATCTATCTATCTATCTGTTACACCTCATTTTCTATCTATCTATCTATCTATCTATCTATCTATCTATCTATCTATCTCAGTCCATTTATTAAACATCTCCCCAAAGTCCATGTTCTAAACTTTAATGGCTATTTTTTCTTGTTCTATCTATCTATCTATCTATCTATCTATCTATCTATCTATCTATCTATCTATCTATCTAAAGAGAGAGAGAGAGAGAGAGAGAGAGAGCGTCTGTGTTTGTGTGTGTGTGAAGGAGTGACAGTTAGATAGAGAGTGAGAGAGCGAAAGAGGGCATGTCTGTTTATAATATATATATATATATATATATATATATATATATATATATATATATATATATATATATATATATATATTGTGTTTATTTAGGCAGCAGTTTTTCATTGATGCATGTTTCATTAAATAATATACACAAATATTGTTTATTTATTTTAAGTAAGTTCCTTTTATATGATTAGGTTAATCATACAGCCCTATAAAACACGTAAACCTAACTATCCTCTCCGTTCTGTCATATCGTAAATTCCAACTCCTGTATATCAGCTAACAAAATACATCAACCAACTCATTACTCCTTACCTTTCTAGTAAATACAGCGTTAAGTCATCATTAGAAGTAATCCAAATCTTAAATAGCGGAAAACCCAACAACGAAATCATAGCTTCACTGGATGTTGAAAACTTATTTACCAATGTCCCTGTTAGTGAAACTATTGACATAACTATAAGGAATATATACAGTAACTCATATTTACGCCCACTTAAAATTAATCCGAATATATTATGGAAACTACTATTAGCTTGTACTAATGAAGTCCCTTTCTTTGATCATAATAATAATATATATATACAAGGTGATGGTGTCTCTATGGGTTCAGTACTGGGTCCGACATTTAGCAATTTCTATATGTCGAACCTCGAAAATAAGATATTTACAGATTTAAAAAAACCATCCCTCTACCTAAGATACGTTGATGATATTCTTATGTTAGTTAAAAATACAGATGAAATACTTCTACTTCAAAAACGGTTCCAAAATAATTCTGTCCTTAAATTCACGTATGAACTCAATGCTAATAATAAAATTCCCTTCCTTGACATATTGATAAACACAAATAATAACAAATTTACTATTTCGCCATACAAAAAACCTACTAGCATAAATTCATGTACACTTAACTACAAGAGCGAATGCCTATATTCCTACAAAATAGCAATTATAAAAAAATCTAATACATCGTGTAGAAACTAATTCATCTACAAAACATTTTTTACAGTGAACTAAAGAATATAAAACAAACACTTGTTAATAATAGTTTTCCAAACTACATAGTTGATGAACAAATAAGAAGCTCTCTTAGAACTCTCGATACTAAGCAAATAGTACATAATACTGCTTCTACTAATCTCAAACATATTAATCTCCTATATCGTAATCAAATGCATACTAATTATAAACAAGATGAAAATATACTAAAAAATTAGTAAATACTAATATATCTACAACAGATCCTAGCAAACAATTAGGTTAATCATATACTACATCAATCTAGTATATCCAACTCAATTATTCGCAATGATTCTTCCCCACTCCCCGTTAGTGATTTGCAAAAAATCAACATAGATTACAAATTCAAGTGCCCTTTGGGAGATTGTATCTTCAATGGATTAAATTATATTTATGCTGGTTACACCACAAACTTACTTTCGCGACGCTTGTCTCTACATTTGAATGATAACTCTAACATTTGTAGGCATTTAAAACAACATGTCTGGCCGCGTACACAATACGGGAAAATCATCGTTGAAAACACAACTATACTTAAACATGAAAACAATAAACAAAAATTAAAAATCCTTGAAGCTATATACATAAAACAGTTGAAACCTAACTTGAACAAAATAAACTATGAAATCTCCACAAAAATTCTTAAATTCCTATAATTGATAGCAGAAGTCATTGATTTATACCAACGGCTTCCCATACTTAATACTTCTCGTTTTCACTCTCGCGTGGTCATGTGTGACGTCATGAGCTGCGATGAGATTTTCGCTTCCGCGTCTCGTATAAACGAGTTTGTCGTTGCTTTGAAATTTGTCATGCAACAAAAACGGACTATCATTATTGTTGATATGTCCATGTATTGTTTGGTATATTGAAATGTAATTGTCATCTTTGATAATGGCTTATGTAAGCTGAAAGCTTAGATAGGATTAAAACATGTATCAATATAGTGATTTCCTTTCGTCTTTCAATGATAATGTTATTAAGATTAACAGACAATATGAAAGGAATTTACTTAAAATAAATAGACAAAATTTGTCTATATTATTTAATGAAACATGCATCACGGCTCATAATGCAAGACTCATCGGTAAATCGAATCGAGTTCTCTCTGTCACTGTGTGTTTATCTAAAAATAAATACGCTTAAATTCTCCTTCATCCCTGCCGTGCGTCAACGGCTTAGATGTAGAATCCCCGACTGACACTAATTCAGTTGGGTTTCGATCCTAGCTAGAGGAAAACGGACGTCTAGCCACACTGATGAGCTGTGATACAGCGAAACAGTCTGTCTGTGGATGACAATATATATATATATATATATATATATATATATATATATATATATATATATGTGTGTGTGTGTGTGTGTGTGTGTGTGTACCGTGTTTAACAGCAAAATTATCAAAATCGTGTAACAACATGGGATAATTGTCCCCCCCACAAAAAGTTTAATTTCTAAAAAAAAACACTAAACTAATTGAGTTCCTTTTTTCCAGGTTTTCTTATAATTCATTTAGCCATCTTGACACCATTTGTCATAAAAATCACCGAAAAACCTTTTGAGTTATTCAGCTAGAAAGTGAACAGGCTAAAATTGTTATGTGTCAAGTCCACTGTCTCCCCCAATCAGCAATGGTGAGAGGAGAAATATCATCCAGACCTTCTGTAATGGTACCAATATTCTTACTCTGGCTTCCATCTTCAAAGTCTATTCTAGAACCATATACATAGCGGGGAATATTTAAAAGTTAGGCAACAGTAGAGAGGAAAACTGGATTACTTGGTCACAACAGGAAGAGGGATCATCATTTTTAACTTAGTGCTAAAGAGATGAATTAGAAAAGATCCAACTCAATTCATGAGAAGTTTGACACGTACGAGAAGAGTTTCAGCTATGACAGTCCAAAGAGTAGTGAAAAAAGACGTGAACATGAAATCGTACGTAAAACTTGTGAGGCAACTTTTTATACCAAAACAAAAAGTTAGAAGTCTAGAGAGAACAAAGATCATCTTGAATAAGTTAATTATTAATAATTATTCTGGAATTATATACTTCACGATCTTTCTTAAAATATTTTCGTGTAAGACCCACTATATAATGATTTACTAAGCCTAGCTTAGATGTGGCTCATATATACCGGGTGTAACAGCAAAATTTAATGTGTTATTTTGTAAAAGATCCCTCTTGTGTTCATATAATCTTTTATTTGAATTGCTCGAGTTCTCTCCTATATATTCCTTATCATTAAGACTATAGAAGAAATTCATGCTTCAGGTTTTATCGTGTTATGATTTTGACTTGTATTTATTAAGTCTCTTATTACTTTAGAAATACCGGTTGTAACAGCATAATTGTCCATCTCACAAAATGTTTAATATCTAAAATAATAATAAACTAAAAACCAACTTTTTATATAAGATATTTAGCTATCGTGACACCAGTTGTAAGAATCTCTGAAGCCCCTACTGAGTTATTCAGCTACAAAAAAAGTGGGTTAAAATTATTTGTGTCAGACTCACTGTCTTCCCAACTGAGCAATTTTGGGAGGGAAATAACCATTCAGAACTTCAGCAATAGTACCAACATTCTTACTCTGGCTTCAATCTTTAAAGTCCTTTTAAAAATCATCAAGAGAATGGTGAATAAGTTTCAAAAAGGGAAGAGAGGAAAACGAAATCAGGGGGTCACAATAGTAAGAGGGATCATCATTTCAACTAAGAGCTAAATATATTCTTATTGTTCAAAGTAGAGGCCAATAGTGCTATAAAGACCTCGCAGAATTCCAGTAAGATATCTTTAATTGTTTCTAAGATACAACGGTTGAAAGTTTAATCTAATAATTGGGCAGTTTTGCAGTTAGAAGATTTTGCCAATTTTGCTGTTACACCCGCTACATATATATATATATATATATATATATATATATATATATATATATATATATATATATATATATATATATATATATATATATAAAAGTGGACATGGAAGTCAGCACTTAGAGGCGACAGTCTGTTTCATGCTAGTGCAATCGTCAGGCGATATATATATATATATATATATATATATATATATGGAGAGACAGAGAGAATGTGTGTTTGTGTGTGTTTGTATATGTTTACGTGTATAAAGTTTTAACAATTGGGCATATACTATATTCTGATCTTAGGCAAAGAGACTGGGACTGTCTAAACCTCACTTCCCAACATTTTCCGCAGACGAAGCGACGCCAGCTTATCGCTATGCTGTCGTAATTTCCATGGCGAATATCCACACGAGCAATAATCATTTTTTCCAGCAGTTCAGATCTTGAAAAATAAGACCTGTAAAAAAAAAAAAAAAAAAACAGAGTTGAGTTGGTGCCATGGATGGATAAATAGAATCGTTCGATTAATTCACAAAACCCGCCCTTTTTTTCATGAAAAAGGGTGAAAGGTAAAAGATAATTCAGCTCTCCAGTAATGATACACAAATTCATATTCTGGCTTCCATCTTCAAAGTCCATTCTAGAACCATCAAGAGAATGGTGAATAAGTTAAAAAAAAGTGAGGAGCGTATAGGGTAAAACTGGATTAGGAGGAATCATCATTCCAACTTAGAGCTGAAGGGATCGATTAGAAAAGATCCAACTTAATTCATAAGATGTTTGACACGTGAGAGAGGAGTTTCAGCTATGGACACTGAAGAAGACTTGAAAATAAAATCGTAGGTGAAATATGTGAGGCAACTTGTTACTCCGGGACAGATGGTTAGACAGCTAGAGGGTGAAGATCATCTTGTGTTAGTTGGAAAATTATCCTCGTATAGTATATATATATATATATATATATATATATATATATATATATATATATATATATATATATATAAATATATATATATTTGAATTGTATATCAGTCCTTCATGAGCTTCCGATCCTTAGCTATGATTAATTAGCTATGAACATGTCATTTTCGTTTATGATCGATTTCATCACGATTCTTCTTTTAAGCTTGGACAGTAATTATACATTCTTATTGCTCAAAGAAGAGTTCAATAAGGTTATAATAAACCTCAGAGATTTCCAGTAAGATATCTTTAATCATTTCTAAGATAAAACGGTTCAAATCATAATCTAATAATTGTACAAATTGTTGTTACACCCGATATATATATATATATATATATATATATATATATATATATATATATATATATATACACCCGATATATATATATACATATATATGAAAATTTCTCGGTAAATGTTATTTAAAACTGTTTATTATAAAACAGAGCATTTGCTTAAATACTTGTATCTATAAAAAAAAAGAACGTTAAACATAATATATATAAATGTCTTTAAATAAATTGTCGGACTATGTCCAATTCAAATACATATATATATATATATATATATATATATATATATATATATATATATATATATAAGTGAGGGGGGTGACAGCCAGGCTGATAAGGTATTCTTAACATGTTAAGAATAATCGTCGTTTTGTTCTACTGATTCCACAGAGTTTAATCTCATGTGATTTTTCTCCAAATTGTTCACCCAATACAAGGACCAAGAGCCACTCAGGGTAGAGGATTACTGAAGGATGATTCTTTATGAACATAAGACGGGGAGGAAAGAAGTGAATGTTATGAGGATGTGGAGGAATCATAATGGTTAATCGTAGACTTCAATATATCAAGATTGTAGCGTTCGATTCAGTATATTCTTCGGAATTATTTCCACAGAATAGGGCTTCTTGCGAAGAAGGTATTCGAACATAACATGGCTGGTCTTAGATGCAAAGGTCTGAATTTGTGCAACTTATGAATGTCATTGAAATAGCGACAGTGTAGCGACAGTTTGTTGTAGCTTATAAAAGAATATCACAGCAGTCTCTCTGTTCTTTTTTTTTAATGAAAAGAAGTTAAAATTAAATACAGTTAAGGTCATCAAACTGATAGAGACAACGCATGAGATCATCAAGATAGAGAGAACTGGTGTGGGTCACCCCCAAAAAAGACAGAACTTGTAATCGTGTCCCTCAATCTCCCGTCTCTGTACAATAACAAGAAAAACAAATCTCGGTAAATCTAAAATGTGAAACCCCGTTTTCGTTTTCTTTATCGCCAAGATTAATGTTTATTTTCGAATGGAATCCCTAGAAAGAGTCCAAATATGGATTTTCAAAATCTTCCTTTTGCCTTTTTTGTCGGGCGTAGGGGTTGGTATGCAAATCTCTTGGCGTTTTCCTTTGTTTTCGGAGACGTCCGATGTCCACTTAAATCTTAGCCAAGATTTATCATATTGACGTTTCTTTCGGGTTTTTATTTTCTCTTTTTAAAATCATATTTCTTATTATTTTTTAGTTACTAGTTTTCTCATCTTGTTTTCTAAACTAAATTATTATCTTAAGAACATTCTAAGAGCATTCAGATGAATTTTCGGTCTGGGAAATTTTGCAAAAAAAAAAACGCAGCTGAATGATATACTGTTCAAATACGAATCAGAATCCTTAAAGAAAATATATTTTTCTGTCTAAACTTAAAGCAATTAAAATTCTTATATTCTTTTTTTGCAGTAAGGTTCACTCTGTACAAGGCCCAGGAACCACTCGAGGTAGAGTGTTACATTAAGGGGTAGTTTATATGAATAGGAGGGGAAGATAACGGTTGACTGTAGACCTGAACAGGTTCATATTGTAAAGTTCTGGGAAACATCCTCTTAGGAGTCTGTTCCACGAGAACGAGTGGTTCACGGGAAGAAGCGGTTTGACTGGAACTGACTTTTGCCAATGGAATACGGAAATAATGTGGGTGGTTTGCTACCATGTAAGTGGCATGGCGGGTCCTGACTGTTAAGGTCAGACATCGTGGAATCAGGAGATGCAGTTCGCCCACAAACTTTGCATGGAAGTATTGACAGACCAGTGAGATGATCACCACATCCCGCCTGTGTGTGTGAGAGAGAGAGAGATTGAAATGTGGAAAGTACTTTTTCTTCAACAAGGATTTTTGAACTCTCTCAAGACTGGAAAGTGGGGGCTGGGCAGTTCCTGGCCAAATATGGCAACAATATTCCATTTTCTGCCTGATCTGGCTCTTAAAGGTGGAGGATAGAAGGAGGAGTCAGATACTTACTGGAGCAGTACAAGAATCCGATCATTTTACCTGCATCTTTAACGATAGCTCATATATAACAATTCCACTTGAGCCCGGGTGTGCGATTGGCGTCCAGTGTCTTCTCAAGTCACGGGGCCTTCCAGAGGAGACATCCGTTCATCGTGACTGGTAGTTGTTTGGGGTTTGATCGGCGGTGATGGAATGTAAACAGTTTTGTTTTAGAGGCAGTGAATGTAACCAGATAGTTTTAGATCGGAAAAGTAGTTAGTTGCTAATACATTATATATATATATATATATATGTATGTATGTATGTATGTATATATATATATATATATATATATATATATATATATATATATATATATATATATATATATATGTATGTATGTGTGAATGTATGTTTCGTAGTCAGACCTTTTTGTAATTGTTCTGTTCACTTGTCAGGATTTTTTGCAAGTTGACAGCGGACATTCTCATTTTCGTTATTCCCATACTGTGTTAAAAATGATATTATGCATTACTTCATACACACACACACACACACACACACACACACATATATATATATATATATATATGTGTGTGTGTCTGTGTGTGTGTGTGTGTGTGTGTATGTATGTATATATAAATAACAATATATATATATGTATATATATGTGTATGTATATATAAATCACAATATATATATGTATGTATATATAAATAACAATATATATATATATATATATATATATATATATATATATATATATATATATATATATATATATATATATATATATATATGACTATTAAAATTTGACACGAAAAAATGGCGGATTTTGTGAATTAATCGAACAATTCTATTTATCAATCCATGGCTCCAACTCCACTCTGTTTTTTTACAGGTCCTATTTGTAAAGTTCTGAACTGTTGGAAAAATTATTATTGCTCGTGTGGATATCGCCATGGAAATTACGACAGCATAGCGATAAGCTGGCGTCGCTTCGTCTGCGGAAAATGTTGGGAAGTGAGGTTTAGACAGCCCCAGTCTCTTTGCCTAAGATCAGAATATAGTATATGTCCACTTGTTAAAAGCTTTATACACGTAAACATATACAAACACGCACACACTCTCATTCTGTCTGTCTTACTCTCTCTCTTTCTTTCTTTCTCACTCTCTCTCTCTCTCTCTCTCTCTATATATATATATATATAATTATTGTATTTTTTTCCTCAGTAATTTTATAATTTTAAACTTAATAGAGATTAAAGTTAGATTTTAAAATGGGTAATTTTTAATTTTAATTTTAAATTCTATCGTATAATTTAATACTTATTGTTTAGAATAAATTCTATTTTAGTATAACCCCCAACTTTAAAGCTTTTAATATCTATTATAACCTTGCTTCGTTGTCGTTTTTTTTAATTATAGTATACTTGTATTTTGATTGGTCATTCCAGCTTATGTAACAGCGTTTCCCCTTGCGAGGGGTGGTTAATTAATTTGAACCTTTTAAAACCCTTTATTCTAGTTTCAACATCATCACTTGATAAGACACCAGAGGTGTTGTACCAAAATGGCTATTTTTGTAGTGATTTTATAACATTTTTATGTTATAATTTTTAAATAAATAATTATATTTGCTCTAATCTGTATTGAGCACTCTTTTAAGAATAGTAATTCTTGGTTATTGGAATTTATTCTATATACACCAATCCTATACTTGAGTATATATATATATATATATATATATATATATATATATATATATATATATATATATATATATATATTTCTTCTCTTTTTGAAACTTATTCACCATTCTCTTGATGGTTTTTAGAAGGATTTTAAAGATTGAAGCCAGAGTAAGAATGTTGGTACTTTTGCTGAAGGTCTGAATGGTTATTTCCCTCCCAAAATAGCTCAGTTGGGAAGACAGTGAGTCTGACAAAAAAAATTTAACTTGTTCTTTTTGTAGCTGAATAACTCAAAAGGGTCTTTCAGTGATTCTGACGACAATAGGCGTCAAATGGCTAAATGTCTTATATGAAAACTTTATTTTTTTTTAGATATTAAACATTTTGTGAGATGTAAAATTTTACTGTTAGACCCGGAAGTTCTAAACCAATAAGAGGCTTAAACAAGCCAAAATCATAAAACGATAAAACTTGAAGGACGAATTTAGACTTAATGACAAGGAATATATAGGAGAGAACTCAACGAATTCAAATAAAAGATTATATCAACACAATAGTTTGGATTCGCGATGGATGCGATTGTGCATTGGTATACCACTGATTCTATGCGGCATTTTTTAACCAAAGGGCAATTTTCAGGGTTTCTACAATCACATAATTTTTCATTATTTTTGTCTAATTTTAATTTAAGGTTTTTATCCAAACATTGAAAAGATATATATAGGATCCACAGAGAATGAATTTAAAATAAGGTGGAGGCAACACAAAAGCTCCTTCAATAATAACAGAAATAGAAATAGAAATCTCTATCTATATATTTTTGGCATTTAAAAGAAAAGTATTAAACACCAAAAGTAAAATAGAAAATAATAAATAGAACAAGAACTTTTAAAACCTGTGATGACAATAACAAATGCCCTTTATGCCTACATGAAAAACTACACATTATTAAGTTTCTAAAAAACGAAAATTTATTAAATCAAAGACATGAGATAACGGTTTTTTGCCGACACCAACAAATATTCGCCTTAAATAATTAGTATAAAAAAATTAAAATTTCAAAATCTATAAACAAGTTCAATTTAAGCAATAGGTTTAAAAACACAACCCTATCATAAGCAAAAAAATCCTTTAAGACGTCTTCAACAAAAATCAAATTGTAGTTCAATACGACGTATTCATATACAAACAACCCTTTTAGAAAGTAATCTTCATGTATACAAATACAAATTTAAAGGCGAAACAAAAGTGCCAAAAAAATTACTGTCGTTGAAACGGATGTGATCATTCGTTTGAAAAAAGGCACCCCTACCCTACCTTAACTTAACCTCTTTTCGAAAGTAACTAATATGTTCGTACTGTTGTTGTCAGTGAAAATGAATACCCTACCGCCTCTTGTTAATAAGATTGGTTTTCTCCATATCCATAGAAACTAATATTATGAATGTCTGTGCCTGTAAAGCTATGTAAATTTCAAAATAAATTATTCCAAAATTCACTTGAAAATGAAACAGAACTAGGTACTTTAATTTAATTTAATTCTATAATTCAATTGGAAGTTTTTAGCTTCTGTTTTTGAAACATGTTAATTCCTGTGTAGCGATGGAATCATATTTAAAAAATATAATCGTAATATATAATATATTATATATAAAAGTAAATTACAATATATATATATATATATATATATATATATATATATATATATCCCTCCTTAGTCATTTTGACAGTTTTATTGGTTGTTGGTAATGGGATATATATATATATATATATATATATATATATATATATATATATATATATATATATATATATATTGTGTATTTAGGCAGCAATCCTTGTTTCAAGCACATTTCATTAAAAACGACTGACAATGTGCTTTTATTTAGTTTTTTATATAATTTCTCGTGCGATCTAATAAAGTTTTTCTTTTCAGAGGATAAATTATATAAAAATTGTCCGAATTATATATTATATATATATAAACAAGTTTGATTAAAATAACCGACAAGGTCTGTCGTTTTAATATTTTCTTTGTGATTATTCAATATTCGGATATATTGTTGAATATTGCGCTCCAAGTTGTGGATAAACTGTCCGAAGTTCATTTTTTTTACAGTTTTGCTCAAATACTTTCGACTTCCGCACTCATTATCAAGAAGCGATATGTTACTTAGACTTATTTGTCTGCATCGTGGTCTCCATTGGGAAACTGGATGTTTGAAATGGCCTAGTGTAACATCATTTGCAACGGTTATTGGGAACCAGTCCGCACAAAAAGAATGCGATTTATTTAATTATTAATTTAATTGTTTATTATAATAATCCTGATAATATATATCTCTCTCTCTATCTCCCTTTCTCTCTGTCTTTATCTATCTATTTATATATATATATATATATATATATATATATATATATATATATATATATATATCGGAGGACGAATATTTTCTATGAAAATTTCTCGGACATTCAGGCCGGTAAATGTCATTTAATACTGTTTATTATTAACAGAGCATTTACTTAAATATTTGTATCTATAAAAAGAATGTTAAACATAAAAATGTCTTAAAATAATTGTCGGACTTTGTCCATTTCATAATGTGTGACGTCATTTGTTTACATTTGATACGCCATGAGCAGATATGAATGTACATGAGAGATTCAGGGATGACTGAAGTTTAAAAGCATATATATATATATATATATATATATATATATATATATATATATATATATATGTATTCTGATGCCCCCCCCCCAACAGGTATATGAACCTGTAATTAATGAAAGATATTGCTTATTCTCTATCTCCACACCAATTTTGGTATCCCCCAGACACTGGGTATTGATTATCTCTAACTTTTCCTCTTTAAATATAGAAGTGTTGCCCGCGGGAATGCCTCCTGGCGCTTAGCATTTTTCAACCATGTTTAGCACATTTAATTACAAAATGTTATTACGGAGATACCCGGTTCATTTTTGAAATAATTACTTTTCGACATTAGCACAATGGCGTCATCAGGGTGTGTTGTTTTTCTAAAATAAAATTGTTGTGTTCATCTGAAAGTTAGCCTTTTTTTTAAACTGTCACGTGAAAACACTATAGTTATGTACTGTACGGTTTAAATTTCACATTTGAAACTTCAAGAGAACGAAGTTTAAAATGTCCATATCTTTTGTTTAAAAAATATTAGTTAAAACCAAGACATTTTAAAGTATCTACCAGTAAACATTTTAAAACATCTGTGCAGTATTTATAATTAATTTTATTACGGGCTGCTTTCGATATTTTAATATAGAGACCTCCAATAATTTTTAGTTTATGTTTATTATTTTAATGAAAAATATAGATGTATTTTCAACAAGTATTTTCCTAAATTGCGAATGTGGACAGGCATATTGTTGTAAATGTTGTAATACATTTGGTGCATCATTCAAATGAAAACTCAACAGTCGAGACAACGTAGTAGTAGTATGACCAACATATATTTATTTTTGTGTTGGAGATACAATGTCCCAAGTGACATTTTAATTTATATATACATTTACATTTATAGATATTTTATTAATAAGGATACTAGGAAACTTGTCCATGAATATGAGCAGATCCTATTGAAAATAGGTAGATAAAACTTGTCTAAATTATTCAATGAGACATGTCTTAATGAAAACGTGCTGCCAAAATATATGCAATATATATATATATATATATATATATATATGTGTGTATATATATCTGTGTGTGTGTGTGTATACTAATTCCTTATAATAAGACAGTATGCATGAAGAGTATATATGCATATACATACGCATACTACCAAAAACACAGACAATACAAAAATGGAAATAGATCTAAGAACACACAGTTGTCATTAAAAGATTAGAGTACAGATATATTGCCTCACCCTTTCTCGGGCCAATCTTAATTATTTTATTACCCTTCAAGCAGAACTTTCTCACCGCCAGTCCAAGAAAGATATTTGTGTCACTACAACACAAAAAAGAGAACGCTTAAAATTGTAAAGCATAAGGAAAATTAATTGATTTTAAGAATATGTGGAAATATCCAATCTTTGTCTAAAGAAGGTCGCGAGATAAACTACATCGCGTCCTGGGTATGACAATAAACTACGTCCAGCAGCAAGGCCTCTGATCAGGAGGTTTTGAGGAGCATGGAACCACCTCTTAATTTAATTAAATTATTACCGGCAATACATCTTTGAAAAAAAATATTACTAGCAATATGCTTTTGAAAAAAATATTACCAGCTATACGTTTTTTTTAAATATTACCAGAGATGCATTTTTTAAATATTACCAGAGATGCATTTTTAAAATATTACCAGAGATGCATTTTTGAAACAAAATACTATTAGCGATGCATTTATAAAGAAACACAATTACCAGAAATATTTTTTGAATGGAAAAATATTACCAGAAATAATTTTTTGAAGGAAAAAATATCACCAGAAAGAGATTTTTTGAAGGAGAATATATTACCAGAAATAGTCTTTCGAAGGAAACAATATTACCAGGAATACATTTTTTGAAGGAATATATATTACCAGAAGTAATTTTTTTGAAGTAATATATATTACCAGATATAATTTTTTGAAGGAAAAAATACTACCAGAAATAGATTTTTTGAAGGAATATATTTTACCAAAAATAAATCTTTGGACGGAAAAAGTATTACCAGACATAGATTTTTTGAAGGAATATATATTATCATGAATAGATTTTTTGAAGGAAAAATATTACCAGAAATAGATTTTTTGAAGGAAAAAACATTACCAGAAATAGTCTTTTAAAGGAAAAATTATTACCAGAAATAGATTTTTTGAAGGAAAAAATATTACCAGAAATAGTCTTTTAAAGGAAAAATATTACCAGAAATAGATTTTTTGAAGGAAAAAATATTACCAGAAATAGTCTTTTAAAGGAAAAATTATTATCAGAAATAGATTTTTTGAAGGAAAAAATATTACCAAAAATAAATTTTTTGAAGGAAAATATATTACCAGAAATAGTTTTTTTGAAGGAAAACCAATTACCAGAAATGTTTTTTTAAAATATATTACCAGAAATTGTTTTTTGAAGGAAAAAATATTACCAGAAATAGTTTTTTAAGGAAGAAAACATTAACAGCAATATATTTTTGAAAAAAAAAATATTACCAGCAATAAAAATTTTGTTGGCATTAAATAACCCATTGATGTTGATATGCCGTAAACAAAATCTAACCAAGCCAAACCAAAACAAACTAATCATTTTTTATACAGTTATTGTATGAATATACTTCACTTAAAGTAAACATAAATTATTAATTAAAAATACCTTATATAATCGAAATATTTAAAGTTATGAAGAATAATAGCATAAAAAATTAAATTAAATTTCTGTGACAAAATCTTTAATTAGGACATTTTTGTAAATTTCGCTGTTTAAAATAATCATAAAAAATATAAAACAGAGAAAGACTATATAATGTCTTGCCCTTTATATTTGTGTGGTATATTTTTTAGAATAGTTGTAAAGTATTACATTTATCGAATTATTTTTTGACATTAACTTTATGATACATTCATTAATAAGTCTCAGTTTTCATTAATTTGACAGTGAAAAAAGTGACATTTTTTATTTCTCCTATTTATTTATGAAGAATAGGAAACTTCAACAGGTATTTTTAAAGAAAAACTTATGTTAAAGAAAACCATAAATTATTCATAAAAATTATTTTATACTTGTCATTTCTATAGAACAATAGCCAAGAGAAAAATATTAAATTTAAATTAACTTTATGTGATAAAATTCTTAATGACATTTCTAACCGACAAATCTTGTTTAATGATAAAATATGCAAGTTCAAATAAAATAAATAAACATTAGTTACCTAAGTATCTTAAATAATTAACTTAATTCAAAGGTAAAAATGAAACATTCAAAACAAAAAAAAATCTTAATCTAATTCCAGCAATCAAGTTTTACGTGTTAATTGTTTGCCCTGAGTCACTGAAGATCTATGTGGAGAGGCCTGGGTTAAGCATCGCCTTGAACTGAATCCTTGATTTAATTTACAGGGTTGAATCTGCATTGTTCCCCTGTGCATGTCATGTTATTTAGATGTATTCAGTTCTTGCTAGCCATGATTCCGATGAACCTGAGAATGTATTACTCAGAGTTTGAACTTTAAAAATATTCTTGTCCCTTGGAAAAATAGCTGGATTAAAGCATTTGTTTGTAAATTGCTGGTGACGGAGTAATTGTGAGTTCCAAATCTGGGCCGGGTATTGCTGACTTAGACTATATAATTAGCCCTCTCATTCTAATCTATTTCAATTAGAGCACGTTGATGTGGTGTAATGGTTAACAAACTTGTCTCGCCAGATCAATTATAAGTGAGTAGCGAGTTTGAGCCTCACTGGGTGACCCATACTTAAGGTGTGGTGCCACAAATAAGCTAAACTTAGTAAATCACTATATGTCTATTTCAATCAGTTCTTATATATCTATCTATCAATCTATCTATCTTCACATTTCATATCTATCTATCTACCTATCTACCTATCTATCAAATCTATCTACCTATCTCGGTAGCATCGTATCTATCTTTGCATTTCATATCTATCTATCTATCTATCTCGGTAGCATCATATCTATCTTCGCATTTCATATCTATCTATCTATCTATCTATCTATCTATCTATCTATCTATCTATCTATCTATCTATCTATCTATGTAGCTAGCTAGCTAGCTTCATATCTATCTTCGCATTCCATATCTATCTATCTATCTATCTATCTATTTATCTATCTATCTAAGTGTATTATTATTTTTTTGTCTATTTTCCCCATAGATATGCAATACAAATGTTAGCCTAATAGGAGATTACAGAATTTAGTTGTAATTAATTCAGATTTATCAGATTTATTTTCAAAAGACAGACCTTTCCAGGGAATAATACAAAAAATAAAAAATAATACGGTAAACAATGCTAAAAAGTTGCAAATTCTAAGCCATTTTTCTACGTAGACAATATTAAAAAAAGATTTATCTTGAGGGCATTTATTTGCTTGAGTAGACTTTTCTTGAATGCTTTCTTCTTTTCTTTGACATTCTGCACTCACGAAGTAGTTTGAGACACTGAAAATTCGATGCTGTATTTTACGCACTCCACCGGAAGAAAGCAAAAAATGTGACAAATGGCGGGTTTAAGGCGGGCAAGGAAAGCCAATGCTGTTAGAAAACTAGAACGATTTTAATAGGTAGCCATTGTTTGCTAATATATTCGCTTTTCTGGTATCTTTTCATTTTTAGTAGGTACGAATTCATTATCCGGATATTTTTAACAATGTTTCTTTGTAAATACCTCTCCCAACAAAAACTATCAACATAAATATCTTTATAGATGTACATACACAAACGCATATATATATATATATATATATATATATATATATATATATATATATATATATATATATATATATATATATATATATTATAAAATGGATTAAGTTCGACAATTATTTTTAATATATTTTATTGTTATACCTTATTTATATAGACACAAATATTTAAGTAAATGCTCCGTTTATAATAATGTATTAACAGCATTTACTGGCCTAAACGTCCAAGAAACTTTGTAGAAAAAATGCATTCTCCGACAGGAATGGAACCTGACGTGCTATCTCAGTTTAGCTACGAAGGAAGCGTCTGGTTACATTGTTTACGTTAAGATACGCTTCGAAATCATTGGAAATTTGTTGCTTATGTTGTGGCCTGTTTAGGGGCCAGAACGAAAGACACGGAAGACGAAGGTAGTTTGAACAAGTGTATTGAAATAACAGATATATACAAAGCAAGAGTGTTAGCAATAAGCAGATAGTGTAAGTCCGAACGGTAGGTAAACACTGCGTCTCCGCTCCCCAACCGACTCCTCAACGACTCTTTCAGTTTGTATTTATGAGAGGTGGAAGAGTTCATTCTACTGTAGGAGGGTTTACCACAACAATTTAAAAGCAGTAAATAGACCTTACTAACCAGACGCTTCGTAAACAATAAACTTTAAGATATTTTTTTATTTTTGGCTAGAGATGTTGTATTTCTTTTTTTTACATAAATAACTGATATTGATGGGTAAATGATAAATACTTTACATATATATATATATATATATATATATATATATATATATATATATATATATTATAAATTAATTGATTTAAAATATGTTTTTTTTCGCTACACAGTGATAGCCATGTTTCAAAAATGGAAGCTAAAATCTTCGAATTTAATTTTGTTATTAAATTAAAGACATTAGTTCCATTTCCTCGTCAAGCGAGTGGACACGCTACCACCCATTGTCTAGATGAATGGATTTCTCGGTATCCTTGGAAACACTCAATTATGAATCTTTACCGTGCCTTTAAAACTGTAAATTTAAAAAAATAAGTTACTCCAAAATTGGAAATCCCTTCCGTTTCCTTGCTTCCCCGATAAACAGAATCTTCAAAAATTTAAATACGTCGTCAATCGCTATCTTCTTTCTTCTTGAACCCAGTTCAGCTTTTATGCTTTCCTCGGTCCGCTCCCCTGTACCCAGTATTTTCTTTCACCTCCACTGCGTATCAGTGGCATTCCTGTTGGGTTATTTTGTGTACATGATGTACTAGTGACACAACCAAAATGAGCTGACTCATTTTATAGTTTACCAAGAGAAGGTTAACCAATCAGGAGACGCGAAATATTCGATCCGATGTGTATAAAGGCGGCCATTTTGTTTTCTTTTCTTGACGGAATATCCCCTGCCAACCTCTGATATGAAAGACCTGCAGAACTACGTTTTCCTACTCTCTCCGAATATCCACTACCAACCTCTGATATGGAAGACGTTAAGAATTCCTGAATAGCTGCTACTAGACACTGGTGCTGTTACATTGAAAAACATTACTTCCTACGTCGGATTTCTACATTCAAACTACATTAAACATGTTTTACAATTCCCGCCTTGCTTGAGTTGAAATCATTAAAAAAAGAAATTAGTCTGTTTGAAGTATATTTTATGAAGACAGAATGTTCACTAATTAAATGAATATATTTTTTCCGTCATATGTTTTATTAGTTTATTTACTGCTAAGTGTGCAAATTCCATTATTTTCTCCTGTGGTTGTATTACCAGATAAGTTTATTTTCAGTCATATTGGTCAACACCTTCGCGAGTCATTGGTTCTTTCAGGCGTTACAGTGATTACTCTTTTGGCAACTCCCCATATATTTTAATCCAGAAGATTCAACTCGGGACGGCGTGTAGATTTGATGATGTTTGAGGGTCTATCTCTCTTTGGTAAGGATAGAACAATCCATATCATATACTAGGAGCATCTCCCCTGCATCATCATCATTATCATCATCTTCGATGCGTCTTGTCTCTTCAGGACGTTAGCGTTAAGGCTCGCCTCAATTTCCTATCCTTTGACGTTCTTAACTCATATTCTCTTTGTTTTCCCTCCTAAACCTGGTTTCGCCATCAATTTCCTCAGCTCACCAGGTAGGTTAAGCCTTGTTTTCCTCTGTCCCACTTGCCTTCAGTCTGTCCTGTGAGTATCACATTTTCCAAGCCTTCTTTCTTCATAGTGTGGCCTAGAAATTTCGTATGTCACTGTGTGTTAAGTATAAAGGTTCTTTTTATTTGCATTTGCTCTAAAACTTCGTCGGTGCTTATATGTTTGGTCAATGGCAGTCTCAGTATCCTCCTGTAGAAGCACATTTCTGCTGCTTCAAGTCTCTTCGTCATCTGAGATTAGATTGTCCTGCATACAGGAGGACTGATATTGCATACACCCTTGTGCAAATTAATTGAAACGAAACGAATAATTCCGTTATTTTTCCAATGAAACATCACCTAGTGCACAGGTTAGTACTTCATATGTCCAATCCACGAGGTCTTTCCTTGCAGATTGACCACAGTCAGTCGCAGTCAATAGCCGTAGGATAACTAATCGACAGTCGAGACAATAGCGTCTCTGTGTGATGAAAATCTGATGCAATTGCAGATGACGCAATATTTTTAAGACCAAAAAGATTTCATCATACACCCTCAAAAGAGATTCATATTACTGCGCACCACAGCAAATGAGCTAAACTGAGGAAAAATAGAAATCGATTACACCATGTCACACCAGTGAGTCGAAAACTGACCGCATGGTGAAAGAAAGGAAACTAAAGCGGCTTTTTCAATTAATTTGCGCAAGGTTGTACCAGGCAAATACATTTTTCTTTGTTTCTGTTGTGGTGTCCTCCCTCTAAAGAGTCTATGTTGGACTCTTCGCCTACTATAAGATTAGTAGGAGAGAAGGCCTTCGGGGAACAGTCGACCTGACTGTTCGTTACTGTCGAACACTCTGCCTCGGCAGGGAGGAACTCGGACGAGGCTTTGCCGAAGGGCAAAATTTCGTCCGGGGAGGTGGACAGTCCCTGAACCCGTTTATGCGGGTTCTAAGGGAATATTTTGGCCGAGCCTACGGGCTCGGAGAACCCACGGTAAACTCGACCTTGTGCCACATACACCCTTGTGGGGGGATGTTAAATATTAACAGTTGCATAGATTGTTCTATCGGGTTGTGACTGTTTGCAGCTGCTGTTGAACTCTCTGCCGTTGGTCAGAGAGAAACCCGGACAAAGCTTTTCCGAAGGGCAAAGTTTCGTCCGGGGAGGTGGACAAACTCGGAATCCGTTTATGCGGGTTCTAAGGGAATATTTTTGACCGAGCCTACGGGCTCGAAGAACCAACGGTAAACTCGGCCTTGTGCCACATATATACCTCGTGGGCGGGGTTGTTAAATATTAACAGCTGAATAGATTGAACGCAGGGTCAACCGACACACACTCACTAGTCGTGTAATACTCTTCTGTTGTACTTACTGTTTAATATATGATATTTCTGTAACACTTGTTTTGTTATTTCTTTAAGCATTGACTTGGTCACAACAGTTTCTAATGGCGTTTTTTTTTTGTTTCTTATTATTTTGCTTAGCTTTTGGAAGGCATCTTTTACTATACAATGCTCCTTCGTGTTTCAGTGTCACGCTTTCCATCCACTGTTAAAGCACTTCGCAGTTATTTAAATTATACGAATAGAAATTTCATTAAGTAAACGTACAAAAGTAGGCAAGGATATGTCCTCTCACCGGAATTATTCAACTTCTTTAGGGAGAATATACTAAGGAATTTGGAGACTCTACTAGGATTTATGGCCGACAATGTTGATGATGGTGATACCGTTGATGATGGAAAGACTGTTGATGACACTGTTTTTATGTTAGAGATAAAAGCAAAACTAAGAGACCTCCACGACAAAGTAGCAAAGAAAAGCAAGAAAAAAGTTATTGCCAAAAGATTCCATTTGTAAAGATAAAGAATGTATGGTTGTTAGTAAGAGAGAAAGCCTAACATTGAAGAAGTTGTTGAAATTTTATTTTGGCACACTTCGTTATATCCCTGTCTCTTTCTTCTCCCTTTCTTTCTCTCTCTTTCCTTCTCTCTATATGTTGTTCCTCTCCCTTTCAATGAATATGTCACGTGTTCGAATATTGTCTCCTGATTGGTCCTGATGACAGTTGCCGCCTGGACAGAAGAAATTCAAAGTGGAAAGTTAGTGGGAGATTCGCGACGACAGTGAAAGGACGAGCTATCTTCTCCTCCGTCGAAATAAGACGTTAAAGTTGTCCAGCAAGTCGACTAAGACAAAGACAGAATTAGTCGCAAGTATTCAAGTTGCGAGGAGAGAAAAAATTCGCCTAAAAAGCTAATCGTGTTTAGTTATAGTCTCCGTGTGAAGACAGAGATGTAACGCAGTATTCTCCCAGGACCGTTTATTTATCCTAAGTACTGGATAAATGGAATTTTGAGTACACACTCTCAATAATTGAAAGGATTGGTAGATACCCTGGCGCGGTAGAATAAACCAACAAAGTAGAATTTATCTGCGGCTAAAGAAAAAGGACATTTGGTTCATCTAAACTCTGAATATTGCTACACGTGGGAAGGAGGCAGCCATTTTGAAGTGTTTTTGTGACGAGCTACTCGAACTACCAAAAGAAGGGAAATAGACCATTATTGTCCCTAGCCAAAGGACTGTTATCTACAATATTCGAATGTAAGGGAGTTAATCCTTTCCCTTTCTTTTCCCCTTTACTCGACAAAAAAGAAACGGGTCGAGAAAAAGTTTAAAACGATTTTTGTGACACAATATCGTAAGTGGAATCTTGACTCTTCTTTCTTTCTCTATTTTCTCTCTACTCTTTCTTTGTTACCTACATAAGATTAAATTCTCATGAGCTAAGAGGACTTTTTTAGCAGTGCAGTTGTGAACTTCCCTTTTTTTTCTCACTTTTTTTTATACTTCTTGTTTCTCTCTAATAAAGTTGAATTTTCTATATAGGCCGTTCTTCTTTCATCTCCTTTGTTTGTTGTTTTCCTTTCTGTTTTCTTTCTTTCTCTGGTAACGTTGACGAGAAGACACCTTCGTTGGAAAAGGCGATAAAATCTTCTCAAAGTTGGTGATTTCGTAGTTGCTGCGATTGACATTTTGTGCCTTTTCCTTCCTGTGTCAGTTTAGAAGTTGTCATATTAAAGATCTCGATGCGTCTTAAGGTGAAATGTGAAGGTTAAAATTAAGTGGGTTGAGCGTAACAAGACAGAATATGGCCCGCCATATATGCGTTAGCTCCTGACGAGTGGACGGAACGATTAGAAAATGGTTCGTCTCCGAATCCCAAGAGTCGAGGTACTGAATTTAACTTCAATCAGCTCAGGGACAGATCTTAATTACATTAATCATATATATATATATATATATATATATATATATATATATGTTATGGACCTGCCAAAAATGCGATAACTAAAGTTTAAAATGAAGTTTTAAAAATGAAAAAAACTTTCTTGAAATTTTTATTTTACTTGTAATTTCAAGCTAATAGATGAAATTTATTATTTGCAATAAGAAAAATACCTTGCTGTATTAAAAAAAGAAAGAAAGAAAAACTAATTTAAACTGACTGAATGGATTTTTTTTCTAAAATAGTTAGCGCCATTTTTAGTCGTCTTTCATCGCAATGTAATTCTTTGTATTAAAATATCTTCCAAAATAAAATACACTTTCTTAAATATTATTTTAGGAATATTAGCTGATTTAAAGTATAATTAATCTGATTTGAAACAAATATTATTTACTTTAATTTTAAAATATCGCAGAAATGTATTTTTAACCCGACAGTAATCATATTGACGTGTTGACAGCGTAATGACAGATCTACTGCTGTTCTACGGTGACTTTTTCTGTAAAATATATCGAACAAAATGATGTGAGCGCCATTTTTTATATAATTTTCAAGTACACAGCAATCTTAAAACTAAGGAAAATATTCTCCGTAGTCTAATGTTTTATTGAATTTTAGAAATGTAGTTTAAATTTACTATAATTGCCGCTCTTATTTTCTGATAATGTTGTTTATGGTCATCCGTACTTATAAAAATCGACACGTTTATTCACATACAGAAAAATTTAAAATTCTTTTAAAAATATTGATGTTTGAGGATTTATATTAATCTTTTCCATTGATGATTAGTAAATATAGGTTTCACTTAATAACAATATCAACTAAACGGCTGAAATTAATTCAGAATTAAAAAAAATCTTTTTCTAAATAGATTTTTAAACATTGAAAAAAATTCTCGTAAAAATTCATTATTTCTCAAAAATTTCTTTTTTTTAATATATCGCAATTATAAAATTAATTAAAAACTTTCTAATTAAATAATGGCGTAGTTTTATTGTATTATTTATTTTACGATTCAGGGAAGATTTTCGACAAATGGAGTTTCTGTTTCACAAAAATAAATTGAGGCTTTAAATTATCCAAGGAGTCCTGTTATAACTAATATAAATAAGAAGATGATAAAATTTTAATTTTTCGAAATTTCATTAAATTAATTAAGTGGGGGAATTAAATGCAAAAAAAGGGATAATTTTGTCAAGATTTTCTAGAAAAAATTATAAAATAATTTAATTTATTTGAAGTACTGAAAATTTAATAAAAATCCGAGAATTATTTGATCTTTGCAAGAATTTTCAAAAGAATGTTTTATCCCTAATAAAGACGCTGGAATTTCATATACTAATCACCCCCACCGACCGACGAAAGGAAAACAAGTTTTTTAAGCAAAACTTTGAAAAATCTTAATAAAATAATCAAAAAGTACTTCCTCTTAAAAATAACATAAATATTTTGAGGATGAAACCTTATATATATATATATATATATATATATATATATATATATATATATATATATATATATATATATATATATATTCCAGAGTAATTTAAAGACTAACATAATAGTCGAGAACACGTCTAGGCTATGAGAAATATAGCTATAGTAACATAAAAACAGCAATGAATTCCTGAACATGAGGTCAGGGAACATAACCACATGCAGACATTTTAAGAAGTTCAGTTTTGGGTTATTTGAACCCGGTTAAACTTAGAATTTTTTTTCACACTTCTTCCAGTTTCGAAAGTGTTAAGCACTTTTGAAACTGGAAGTAGTGTGAAAAAAATTGATGAGCAAACCACCTGAGGAGAACGTAGAAGTCGAAACCACGGCAGTGTGCTCTGGTCAGTTTTCATCCTTTGTAAATATTAAATTATATATATATATATATATATATATATATATATATATATTCTCTCTCTCTATATATATATATATAGTCTCTGATATTGAACACTTTATCCCATAAATATAGCACACCGTAAAACTATTTTTCGTCATATATATATATATATATGTATATATATATATATATATATGTATATATATATATATTCTCTCTCTCACTATATATATATATATATATATATATATATATATATATATATATGACGAAAAATAGTTTTACGGTGTGCTATATTTATGGGATAAAGTGTTCAATATCAGAGACAGAGCGTATGTAAATATAAATATAAAATGAACACTGAAGCCAACACTCAGAGGCGACGCAATCGTCAGTCCGGGAATCTTCACGGCCTGATGATTGCGTCCAGCATGAAACTTCCTATCGCCTCTGAATGTTGAATTCAATGTTCACTTATATATATATATATATATATATATATATATATATATATATATATATATATTAGGAAATGGACAAAGTCCGACAATTATTTAAAGACATTTTTATGTTTAACATTCTTTTTATAGATACGAGTATTTAAGTAAATGCTCTGTTTATAATAAACAGTATTAAATAACATTTACCGGCCTGAATGTCCGAGAAACTTTCATAGAAAATATCCGTCCTCCAACAGGATTCCAACCTGTATCCTATACATAACCGTCATATAGCCAGACGTGCCTTAACCGATTCGGCTACTGAGGATCGTTCGGTTGGCAAGGTCGAATTTACTGCTTATAAACTTCAATCTTCCATGAATCTCTCACGTACATTCATTACTGTTCATGGCGAATCAAATGTAAACAAATGACGTCACACATTATGAAATGGACAAAGTCCGACAATTATTTTAAGACATTTTTATGTTTAACATTCTTTTTATAGATACAAATATTTAAGTAAATGCTCTGTTAATAATAAACAGTATTAAATGCCATTTAGCGGCCTGAATGTCCGAGAAAATTTCATAGAAAATACTCGTCCTCCGACAGGATTTTGAACCTGTATCCTATACGGAACTGTCATATAGCCTGACGTGCCTTAACCGATTTGGCCACTGAGATTCAGTTTGTAAGCAGTAAATTCACCCTTGGCAACCGAACGATCCTCAGTGGCCGTTACGGGGGAAGACGAAAGTGACACATCGTCTGGTAGCGATATGTGGGTCAGAATGACTTGTGGATGGGAAGGCCAACATTCATCTGCACAATCAGCGTCCGAGGAAGATACCGAAGATGAGAATGACCAAATCAGTGGAGATAGAGGGAATGTGGGAAACCTGACGGAAGAGCACCCTACACCTCTGAGAAGAAGCACCCGTAGGAAACGAGCGCCACCCTCCATGCAATATTTGTGATCATGAGATCAGGGGGGAGTGTAGTGAAAATTAGAACGAAAATAATCACCCACCTGATCGCAAACGGCAGCGTATATGTTCCGCGTGCAAGGTTTATTTTTTTTGACTGGAAAAAACATGGCTTCTCCCCAGCAAGCTTATATTGCGAATGGTCACGTATTCTTCTCGCGGGCGGTCGCGTAAAACCACGGAGAGTGAATTCACGTATGCAAATGAAGGAAGGCAGAAAAGGACATAAAAACGCCGAACGCTCGTCACTGGGGGAGATACAAAAAAAAAAAGAGTCTCTTTTGCAACGTTGGAGGAGAATCGTGTAAAGGAGAAAGCAGAGGCGCAGGAAGACATTGTGGAAGTTTTATCAGTCTTTCCGATTTTACACCAAGTGCACCAAGAAAATAGTGTGTTTGTTCAGGAAGTTTGTCAGTCGTCGCGGATTTGCATCCGGTACACAAACACACACACACACACACATACAAACACACACACACACACACACAAACATATATATATATATATATATATATATATATATATAATAAAAGGACTTAAACACTAATATTCCATGGTCATAATTTATTCCATTGGAATCGTAATAACGATCCAATTCATCAGACCTACAGATTCAAACAGAAAACAGAAAAAACAACTCCGGGAAAATATTAGTAAGAGTATATGTGTGAGAGTTTGGGAGGACATGGGATCTATATAGAGGGGTAACAGACGAGAGAGGCAGGGAGGTCCAAAGGTAGAGGGAGCATTAACTTTTAGCAGAGAGAAGATTTGAACGTGCGTATCTCCAAACGTCCGAAGATATACCGGAAGAGTGTACATTTCTTGGCGACATACACACCCCATAGGCGATAAAGTCTTATACTCCCACCCAGACACCTACAACACATACATACACACACATACACACACACACACCTATATATATATATATATATATATATATATATATACATATACATACACACGCCTAGAAAAACCGATTGCAAAATCCATGCTAAATTCGCTATAATTGAGATAATGGAAAAGTTTAGGTAAGATAACATTAGAAAGATTTTAGGATTCCATGAAACTAAGTGGCGATGGCGCTCGGAAACATATTGTCTAGCCGGGCCAAGCCATAAACTTAACAATATAGATAGTTCTAATATATAACCCTGCAAATCACAACTTACTCACCCACTTTCACACGGATCTATCCACGTACGCACATCACCTCATACTCACTCTTTAATAAGTCAAGTGATCACACCCACCCACCGCAGTATACACTCTCACACATACCCTACTCACTCCCTATATATATATATATATATATATATATATATATATATATATATATATCACTTTTGGAAAGTGCCTGAAAAACCTACCACAGCTTGTGAATGAAATTGGGTAGACGGAACACTTAGGGGACCGTCGACAAGTCATCGTGACCGAGGGTTTGACTGTGTTGGCCTTATTCAGATTATTAATCACGCTAGATGACAAGCTCTCTCAACAGAAACTGTAAATAAGGTCTGCTCAGCATAGTTGCAGTATAAACCACATGTTGGCTCTGTAAGTGTTGAAGAAACGCAAAGGTGCCTGGGCGAGCCTCTGAATTAGTGATTGGCTAGCCGCCTTATTAGACGGGTATCCTCGAATACGTGAGGTTAGCTATGATATATATATATATGTGTGTGTGCGCTTGTGTCTGTATGCGTGTGTGCTTGTGTGTCGATCTATCACAAACTTGTCATTTTAGATTTTCATTATCATCTATCTGCCTATCTATCTCTGTTCTAATTCGACTTTTCTTATCTATCTATCTATCTATAACCTATCTATCTATCTATCTATCTATCATACCTTTCCCTAGGATATTTGATCATAAGTTAATGAAACGTACGCGACTGAAATTAGAAGATATATATATATATATATATATATATATATATATATATATATATATATATATATATATATATATATATATAAATATAAAAGTGGACATGGAAGTCAGCACTTAGAGGCGACAGTCTGTTTTATGCTAGTGCAATCGTCAGGCAATATATATATATATATATATATATATATATATATATATATATATATATATATAATGTGCGTGTGTGTATGTATATATACACTGAAATAAACAAAGACTGAAATATTTTTTAAAATCGTACAGGAAGTTGGAAAACCAAAGTTCTAGAGTGATTTAATAACTTAAAAATATAAGAACACTGACCGGAACATATCCGTGGTCTGAGATCATGGCCAAATATTGACACTTTAATTTAATTTAATTTTTATTTTGTATTATTTTTTTTTTATTTTTTCGGACTACAACTCCCACCATTACTACCTGTGTCGAATGAAGGCATTTAAGTTCTTACGTTGCCTCTAATTGATCTAAATGATTTGCTGAATAAACCTCCTGACGAGACCTTGGCGGTCGAAACCACAGTGGATTTTCGGTGATATATACATTCATATATACATATACATATATATATATATATATATATATATAATATAATAATATTTTTAGTTTTTAAAAATATGATTCCTCCGCTACATAAGAGTTCTCATGTTTCAAAAGCGAGAGCCGAGACCCCTAACATAATTTTTTAAGTTATGTAGAGTTAAGGTGTCTGGACCCGCTTCCTTGTCAAGCGAGAATTTGGGAATAAGCTATCTTTTGGTTAGCTAGTGTTTATAAGTACGGTATCATTGGAACATTAGTTGCTATGGAAACGGCTAGTTTCGGCCGTTGAAGTTAGGTGGTTTAAGGGGCTGCGAATTAAGAATTAATTTTTATCTACAGGCCAGTCCCTTTCCAAAAATGGGTATCAAGTTACAATGGTGATTCTATGTCCAGAGTGGTTTTGGCTTATGCTAGTCAGACGGCGTCTTTTTTATTTATGGGCTTGCCTTGAGTCGTTGAGTGACGAGAAGGTTATGTTTCATTATTATCTATTTGATCTGTTTATTTATTTGTTTATTTACATGGCTTTTTTTATCAAAGGGTTTTTCTCAATAATTATTGGGCTGGATTTGTAAGGCTTTTAAGTTATGGACTTAATTTGTTTAAATCTATTTATTAATTATTTAATGCGAAAATCATTTGATGACGACATATATATATATATATATATATATATATATATATATATATATATATATATATATATATATATATATATACATACATACATACATATACATGCATATACATATATATATATATATTTATACATGCATATATATATATATATATATATATATATACATATACATGCATATATATATATATATATATATATATATATATATATATATATATATATATATATATATATATATATATCTATATAATGTGAAAAATAAAATATAGTTTTCAGGTATGTTACATAAATGGGTTAAACTGCACAATACCAGGAATAGAGTGTATGTAAATATAAAAGTGCATGTTGAAGTCAACATCCAGATGTGACAGTCTATTTCGTGCTAACAATTGTGTTTAGGTTGTTTTCCGTGGCTTTTGTCTGTCTGCCTTTTTGTCTCTCTGTCTATGTTCTAGTCAGATTTTCATATCTATCTATCTATTTATCTATCTATCTCTCTCTCTATCTATCTATCTATCTGTCTCATCGTATTCATGATGTATGTATGTATGTATCTATCTATCTATCTATCTATCTATTTATCTATCTCATCCTATCTATCTATCTCATCGTATTCATTATCTATCTATCTATCTATCTATCTACCTATCTATCTATCTATCTATCTGTCTCATCGTATTCATTATGTATCTATCTCATCCTATCTATCTATCTATCTATCTATCTATCTATCTATCTATCTATCTATCTATCTATCTATCTCATCCTATTCATTATCTATCTATCTATCTATCTATCTATCTATCTATCTATCTCATCCTATTCATTATCTATCTATCTATCTATCTCATCCTATTCATTATCTATCTATCTATCTATCTATCTATCTATCTATCTATCTATCTATCTCATCCTATTCATTATCTATCTATCTATCTATCTATCTATCTATCTATCTATCTATCTATCTATCTATCTATCTATCTATCTCATCATATTCATTATCTATCTATCTATCTATCTATCTATCTATTTCAGCATATTTTTCCCGTTCTTCTTTCTGTCTTAGTACCTAGCAATGTATAAAGATATAAAAAGAACGGAGATGATGAAATGAAACTAAAAAATGACTGAACTGGTCAGGGTCAGAAAGAATTATATATATATATATATATATATATATATATATATATATATATATATATATATATATATATATATACGAGGTGAAGACAAAGTTGAAATTCTTGTAACGCAAATACAGAGGCACACAGTTTTGTTTTAGAGTAGAACTTCCTTTCGATGTATCATTTCCAGTCCAACTGTCATCAGATTTAGCCAAAAAACAAACAAACAAAAAAAACCCCCAAAATCCAAAAAAACATTTAAAAAAATAATAAAAGAAGAATATGATGGCACAGAAATACGTTGAAAAGCCAGATATGTGTTCCTCTGCTTCTGCCATAACTGACCTCTATTCTTGTGCATTCCCGGAATCATATCGCATGGCGCCGTCTCTTAGCTAAATAGGGGATAGGTTTATTACAAGGAGAAAAACCGGGAAATACAACTCAACAGACAAATCAATAGCCAACAAGTTCTGCAAAGCGTTCGCAGTTTTTCTACGCCATTTTGTTTTGTATTCTGGGATATATATATTTTTTTTTTTGGTGAAAAATATTTTCCGTTTCTTGTTTTCGTTATTTCTTTTTTTTTGTTTTTCACTGTGAAAGACGCAAACCTGGTGACACTGGGAAGGCAGTTGTAATTAGATGCTAGCTTCTTCAATCGTAGCGTCTTATTATTTTAATTTTCTTTATTTCTATCCTCGACGTTTTGTCCTTTTGTTCTTCATTTCCTGTTTTGCCCGTTCCTAACCTTACGCATGCGCACCACGCGTACACATAAACCCCACCTTTCTCCTTCATTCGTGTAAAGATTATATTCTTCTTTCGTTTTCTTGTAAGCATCTCATTAAAAAAGCATATTTGCTTATTTTTCTAGCTGAAGTCGCTCCCATCTTTGGACATTTTCATTTTCTCAGAATCAGCTATATTTTCGTGTGGATGTATGACATATTTATATTTCTGTATGAACAATGGCCATGGCTTCTTGCGAGAGTTTTTTTTATTAAAATTTACACATCCGGCGATGATACAAATATTATGCTCGTAAAGTCTGACCAGAACACATGAGTAAATTTTTCACACGTAAAAATATTGTTTATATAATTATGGAGACCGTCAAATTAGCATCGGTCGTGGAGGGTATGTGGTTTTTATTGACTTGCATCGAACGTTCGATCTGCTTCTTCCGACAATGTGATGGACTCTGCCTTCTCCCTCGTATGTGTCACCAGGTTGTCGTGCGCGTGTCTGTTTAAATTCAATGTCATCTGAATTAACTTCATATTCCTTTGAAGTTCTATTCCGTACTTTGTGATAACTAGGATCTTTCCGATTGAAACACTTTGAATCATTTAGCTCTTTTTTTCTTCAATTCACCCCAAGCAAGGTGATAATGCCACTAAGACGCAAGGGTCTATCGGGAGTGAAAGAGAATGCGAAAACATTAGAAGGAAACGGAAACCCAATATTGTGACGTTCTGATGTAACACCGAGTACAAAGCTAACATTGGTACCTCTTGGAATAGACCGTGTATAAAGTGAGATCACCATAGATTATTTAATCTTATTTCAAAGATCCTGATGTATATTAAATTTCACTCAGATCTTTCATATTACCTGGTGTAAATAACACACACACACACACACACACACACACATACACACACACACACACACACATATATATATATATATATATATATATATATATATATATATATATATATATATATATAGTTTTAAGGTATGCTGTATTTACGTATTAATGTTGTGGCCTTGTTGGAGCCAGAAATAAATACACAAAGAGAGGAATTGAGTTAAACAAATATATTAAAAGAAACAGTAATACAAACATATACAAACAAGAGTGTTACAGCAAGAATGTTCGGTCCGACTGTCAGAGATGACTGCTGGAAACTTCCGTCTCCAAAAGGCAGTTCCTGCTCCTATTTATAGCTGGGAGAGTCCATGAGCGCGTGGTTAAATAACCATAATAGTTAAAGTGCTCAAGATCAGTGAGAGAACGTATGTAAATATAAACGTAGAGGTACAGGGAGCGGTGTTTCAATGTAATGTGTCTGTATTCCCCGAAACTCTAGGTATAAAAGTATGGATGGGTTATGTTAGGTTGCGTCACTTCCCAACTTCTTATCCATGATGGCTCTTAGCAGCTTTCTTTTTCACATTGATAAGGCCCCCGTTCGCTGCTTACCCCTGTTTCACTTTCATTTAATATGTCCCGTGAGGGTTAAACATTCCAAACTTTGCTTTTTTCCTTATGCCCAAGGATTTTCAGCTGTATTTTCCTGTTTCTGAGTATAAATGTTCTAGAGAAGGGGTCAGCAACACCTGTCATGCGTGCCAAACATGGCACACGGGTGACTTGTTTCTGGCATGCGAAACTTATTCATTAGATTGCTCTTTATTCTTTACCTCTTTCATGTACTTACATTTTTAAATTTTTTCTATTTACAGATTGTGCAGAATGTCACGACCATTAGCTTAGAAATGGTGTCATTTAAATGAAGAAGATATTAGAGAATTTAAAGATACATAATCGAATAAGTGTATATCACGCATGGCACATAACTGAACTAGGTATCATAGCGAACAATTACCATGAAAGTATTTATATAAAAGGTACAAGAAGGCACCTTCACGGCGGTGGGTAAGTTATGGAAGCCGCGACACCAGACCAGTAATATTACTGATTCTTCTTTGGATTTTATCAAGGGGTTCTGGAACCCTTGTCCTGCGTATCAAACATGACTTGTTTCTGGCATGCGAAACTTGTTCATTAGATTCCCTTTTATTCTTTTTCTCTTTCATGTATCCTCGTCGCCACGGTTATGGTCCAATATCCTCGCACCACGGTTATGGTCCAATATCCTCGTCGCCACGGTTATGGTACAATATCCTCTCACCATAGTTATGGTCCAATATCCTCGTCGCCACGGTTATGGTCCAATATCCTCGCACCACGGTTATGGTCCAATATCCTCGTCGCCACGGCTATGGTCCAATATCCTCTCACCATAGTTATGGTCCAATATCCTCGCACCACGGTTATGATCCAATATCCTCGTCGCCACGGTTATGGTCCAATATCCTCTCACCATAGTTATGGTCCAATATCCTCGCATCAGGGTTATGGTCCAATATCCTCGTCGCCACGGTTATGGTCCAATATCCTCGTCGACACGGTTATGGTCCAATATCCTCGTCGCCACGGTTATGGTCCAATATCCTCGCATCACGGTTATGGTCCAATGTAGAACCAAGGAAGAACAACACGAACACAAGAGTAGTAAATAACAAAGATATATTACAACAGAAATATAATACAAGAAGTTGAAGGTGTTAGTATTAACTGTCAGTCTAGTTTACAGTGAACTACTTTTGTATCGACTCGTTCCGTCTCGACTCATTCCCACTCTCTCTCTCTCCCTCAGAGAGGCGCAGTATTTATAGAGTCAGGAAGAGTCCATTATCGTTATAGGTAAGTTGCCATAACACCCCTCTTCCAAAGCTTTTGCGTCGCAGGGGTCTTTAGAATTCTTTTTTTCTTTGGATTTATTATTAAAGGCTCTGTGACTTTTCTTTTCCTGGTCGATTTACGTGGTTCAGACATTGTTTGCGGCATTTGCATATAAGTTCCCATAACATGTATATCACTATCCCACGTATTTTTATTTTCTTCCCTTTAGAGATTGTGCAGAATGTCACGATCCTTAGCTTAGAAATGGTGTCATTTAAATGAAGAAGATATTAGAGAATTTAAAGAATACTGGACTGAAAAATGTGGTATGATTAATAAAGAAAATAAAGCCTTATGTGTTTTCTGCTCCGAAACAATAGTTTGGAGGACTTCTTTTGATAAGGGACAGTTTGAAAATGTTCAAAAGATCTTAAGCAATAAAACTGAAGAGGAAAAAAGAAAATGAATTCCTTGTGAACTGTGCAAAACAAAAAAAACAGGCTGATACTTTTAGGAACTTTATTTCAGGTAGGACCAATTCCAATTTAGTTGCTGCTAATTTTGAGATTTCAAAAATATTTGTTGGCACGTGGAATAATTTTGTGTCAGAGTTTTGGCCGGTTTTGGTACGCACTCTCAAAAAGGTTGCCCACCGCAGTTCTAGAGTTTATTGGATGAGGAGTTATCATTATTTACATAGGTTTCCCACCGGTGGGTAATTTCAACAGTTGGGTGAGCGATGAGTAATTTAACAGCTTCTCACTGCTCTTTACTTGCATGGAATGTGCTCGGACGAGCTGCATTCCTTGGTTCTCCCAGTCCTAACCTTCACGGCCAGGACCAGTTATGCTATCCAAATTGTAGTAAACCACCCACATTCCCTCTGTATTAATTGGTGAGAAGTTCCACTCAAACAGCTTCTTCCCGAGAACCACTGCTCTGTGGAACCGACTCCCAAGGAGATAATTCCCCGACCGCTACAATCCTAACCAGTTCAAATCTAGGGTTAACTGTTATCTTCCCCTCCTATCCGCGTAACCTATCACTTACTGTAACCCTCTGCCTCGTGTAGACCCTGGGATTTATACCTCACTGTATAAAAAATGTATACATTGCGTACACCATTTACATTATTCGTACTATTGTCCTCATCTTTGTCGCCATATTTATTACAGTGTTTCGGCCGTTATACGCTCCGGCCATCTTCAGGTGGTTGAAATGTCGAATTGAACCCTTTATTTCGCTCACTGGGGTAGAATATTCTAGTTCCACGTGCCATGTTTAATGGATGTCAGTTATCTCCTGTTAATTCCCCTCTCCAAGTTCTCCACTGCCTTAACCGGGTATTGAACTCACACTCTTTGGGTCCTGTCACTGGATCTAGCCAACGCCTTTATCCACTGTGCCAAGTGTCCTTGAGGCCGAAACGTTGTAATAAATATGGCGACAAAGATGAGGACAATAGCCCGAATAATGTAAATAGTGTACATAATACCTAATCTCAGAAATAGACAGATACTGAAGGGCCGAAACGTTGTAATAAATATGGCAACAAAGATGAGGACAATAGTCCGAATAATGTAAATAATGTACATAATACTTCATCTCAGAAATATAGATAGATACTGAGAGGCCTAAAAGTTGTGATAAATACAGCAACAAAGATGAGGACAATAGTCCAAACAATGTAAATGATGTACATAATACCTCCTCTCAGAAATATAGATAGATACTGAGAGGCCTAAAAGTTGTGATAAATACAGCAACAAAGATGAGGACAATAGTCCAAATAATGTAAATAATGTACATAATACCTCCTCTCAGAAATATAGACAGATTCTGAAAGGCCGAAATGTTGTAATAAATATGGCGACAAAGATGAGGACAATAGCCCGAATAATGTAAATAGTGTACATAATACCTCATCTCAGAAATATAGACATTTACTGAAAGGCCGAAATGTTGTGATAATTACAGCAACAAAGCTGAGGACAATAGTCCGAATAATGTAAATAATGTACATAATATCTCATCTCAAATATAGACTTATACATTGAGTGTTTTAGAATCTCTATCCACAAAAGATATTTAGCTGTTTTTAAATACATAAGGCCTTAGGTAATATAACTTGTTTTTGTTTACATTATTTACATTCAAGACAATAACCTTGCGTATTCAAATTTGGGTTTGGGAAATGAGTGGCATAGTAAACATAGCTATGATCGCCAACGTTCTTAATGTTCATAGAAGAAGAGAAAAGAAGCTATTCACTACCGTAGATTGACGGCGTGAATAAAGTCGTGTTAAAAATTATATGACAATTCGTGTACTCGTGGCATCAAAATTGACGGCAAGACGGAAGGTATTATAAGTAATATGTATTATATTAGTAAGTAATTTTCTTTTAATCCAGATACAATTTTGTAATTTAAAATAGTGCGTTGTTAACGTTAATAATTGAACAATGTACACTTTATAAACACCTAAGGAAAGATATCCGTATATAATCCTGATAAATGTTACATAGTTACAACGAAAATTCCCGAAGCACAATTTTTTTGTGTAAACTTTGGAAGGTCAGAGTAATCCTTGAAAGTTCGTAGATTCAATGTGTAATTCCAGAGTATGCTTATTTATCGTCCTACTAAGAGCAACGTATCATCTGATATTTTTTACATTTCTTTTCTTTTCTCAAGCTATTGCCAAATTCCACAAGATATGTTCCGAATCGTAACATAAAAAGGGCATTAAAAGTATCTAATTATTTAATTGTAAAGGGTGTTTCATTAAGACGGATCAAAGTCAGCAGTAAATATAATCAGTGTTATTGGTGAAATCTTTTTTTATTTCTCTCTTGGATCATGTTATTTAATTCATGGCAATTATGTGTGAAAAATAATATCGCCCAAATGTCTGCCAAATCTGAAAGAAAAAGAAAACAATCATTAGACGCTTAAACTTAATTCACATTTAAAATCGGTTCAAGTTATTGGAACACTCTTCATGAACTTTTAATTGCTATCCTAAATAATATAAATAAAGGATGTAGTCTGAATAAAAAAAACTCATTTGGTGACTAACGAATTATTACAAGAATTGTTCCCCAGTTTTTTTTTAAATTATAATTTTTAAAGTTTAAAATGAATTTCTAAAAATGAACAAAGCATTCTTGAAGATATATGTTGCGTATATCAGAGGACCAAGTTTGCACGACACCGGGTGGGTCATCGTTGTTTTGCACACTTCCACTCAATTGTTACACCCAACAAAAATGTAAAATACATTTCTTCTTGCCGGCAAGAGGGAATGTATTTTAAGTAATAATATATATTATATTGTAAGCAATTTTTGTTTAATCCAAGGTCAATTTTGTAATTTAAAATAGTTGATTGTTAACGTTAATAATTCTACAAGACATGCTCCGAATCGTAACATAAAACACTATATTAAAATATCTAATTATTTAATCGTATAAGCTTTGAATTCCTATCCTAAATAATATAAATGAAGGGTGTAGTGTGAATAAAAAAAAAGCTTTCGATGACTAATGAATTATCACAAGAATTATACACCCATCATTTTTAATTATAATTTTTAAAGTTTAAAATGAATTTCTAAAAATGAACAAATCATTCTTGAAGATATATGTGGCGAATTATATATACGAACCCTCTTCGATAGCGATATCAGTACGCATCAAGTGGACCAAGTTTGCACGGTACTGGGTGGATAATCGTTATTTTGCACACTTCCCCTCAATTCTTACACAGCAAAAACGTAAATATATATGTGGCGCATTATATATATATATATATATATATATATATATATATATATATATATATATATATATATATGTGTGTGTGTCTGTGTGTGTGTGTGTGCGCGCGCGTGCGCGTGTGTATGTGGGTGTGTATGGTGTATTATATAAAACAATTAGAGAAAATCAAATGTTTAACTGTTCACCGATGTTCGTTGTTCCGGTGGAAGGCAATTTTCAAGTTTCTGAATTTTTTACAAAAGACTACAGAATGACATAGAGCAGTGATTTAATTTTACAGGCAAGATTAACACTTTGAGCCCTGACCACCGTTTTACTGGTGGTAGAGAAAAATGACTTAATGCCCATCCACCGGTTGAACGACAGGTAAAAACAGGTAACTATTTTTAGAATCTATCGTAAAACATTACATACCAATTATTTGCAAATTTTGACTCAGACAGAAGGGTTAAAATTGTTCAGGGACGCAGGACTCAAAGGGTTAAGTTTAATGGCATTTGTAAGATTTCCCTGAAACTTTTAAATTTGGCAAAGGGGAGATTTATATCAACTTCATATATCTTTGCCACTGGATTTGTGTTCGAACTTTCCTTTTTAGAAAATAAACAACAAAAAAAACCAAAAAACAAACAAACAAAGCAAAACAAACAAAAAACAAAGCAAAACAAACAAAAAAAAACAAACCCCGAAAATAATGTTTTTGCCGCAAAGATCCGTTTCAATCTCCAACCAAATACGTCATACCCAGAAAGAAAAAGAAAATCAATGTGAAACGAGTAATTGAGCTCACAAACGTCATTTCCAAAGAGAAAATCAACCGGGGAAGTTATTTACACATTCCCCGCGCAAAGACAGACACAGATTCTATCTGGGCATTGTTTTTTTTCTTCTTCTTTCCTTTTCTTTTTCTATTTTTTTTATCTCGGTTTGGTGTCAATCGTTCTTCCTCTCGTTCGTTTACATCCTTTCACATCATCGCATTTGTTTGTATTTACACAACTCACTTCCGATTTACGAAGCGTTATCAGTTCTACGCAATTACTGTTTGATTTGAAAGATGAGAATTATTCTCAATGGATCCGCTTGAATTTAGACAATTTATACATCTGACGTAAAGATTTATCCAAAAGAAGATGCGGAGATTTCAAATTGAAGAAGAGGGGGGTGGTGTTGGTAATATTTTGACGATTTCAAATTAGCGATCTTTTCATATATTTTTAATTTGTCTTCGATTTGTTTGGCTTATTTGGTTTATTTTGTTTTACGTCATATCAACCTCAACAGCTTATTTAATGCCGACACGATGCGTGTCCATATACATGTTTCGTTCGCTTTGGTTTGGTTTGTTTTACGGCAAATCAATCACAATGGGTTATTTAATACCGACAAGATTTGCATGTTTGCTTCGGTTTGCTTTCGTTTAGTTTGGTTTGTTTTACTGCACATCAACCACAATGGGTTATTTAATGCCGACATGACTTTCATTGCTGGTAATATTTTTTTATTTTCAAAAATGTATTGCTACGAATTGTTTTTTCTTCAAAAATATGTTGCTACGGTAATAATCTTTGACAACATATATTGCTGGTATTAAAGTATAGTGTTGTGACGCTAGTTTCGGGGTTAACTCTTTACCTATAGCTGCGAGCCTAACAGGTGATAGGCGATACCGCGCTCTTCTAAACCTCCTGATCAGAAGTTTTGCTGCCGGATGTAGTTTATCATCATACCCAGGACAGTGTGTTCGATACGCTAACTTCATTGGTAACATCTTTCAAATTCTGTACTTCAATGTATTTCTTCCCTTTGTGGTCAATTTCAGTTTGTCTATTTTCCCCCTCTTTTTATTTCACGTTACTTTTTTCTGATTAACAATTCTGGACCATTTCCCATTACATGATACGCAAATCCAAATTTATTGCATCTGGGCATCCCAAGCGGTCACCCATCTAGGTACTGATCAGATTCGACGTTGCTTAACTTCGGTGATCGTACGAGGACCAGTGTTTCAACGTGATATGTCCGTAAGCCTATGAGAGCTTAAAAACCGGCACCGTTTGGAAATGTTCATCTGATCCGGGGAATTGTAACGATGGTTAGTGGCTCGGATTGAGGAATCGGAGAGCCGGGTTCGAATTTCAGTCGGGTTCATTACATTCAAATACGATTGGGAAACGTATGACTCCATCTCTTCTCTCCACAACACCGAGTAAATATCAGGACAGAGTTCTATAAACTTGGGTGACAACAGGTCTAGGAGAAGGACAATCCTGGATTCAAAATCTTCAACCACGGGTTAAATAGTGTCACCAGCCTGCAATTGGCCAAGCGCGGTGAGTTTGGCTACAACCCTGAAAACATAGAAAATCAAGTAGAGGCCCCTTCAGTAGGAGTGAGAAGGCTTTGGATTCCGAAAACTAAAATATAAAATTCTACATGCTAAGTGACTATTAACATCAGAAATTTTTTAAGTATCTATTAAAATATCCATTAAATATCTATTAAAATATCAATTAACATACAAAATGTAAAGTATCAATTAATATACTAATTTAAGTATCAGTTAACTTTTTAATTGATACTTTAAACATTTCTAAAATTAATTAATACGTTAATTGATATTTAGTTACTACATTTAAAATTTCTGATGTTAATTGATACTTTAATTAGTATATTAATCGATACTTAAAAAAATGTTAATGTTAAAAGATGTTAATGTTAACTCATAATTTATTTGATACTTTAATGGATACTTTAAAAATGTCCGAAATTGATAATTTAATTGATATTTTACTGGAGACTTTAAAAATTTCTGATATTAATTGATACATTAAAAATTCTGATGTTGATAATTTAATTGATACTTTAAAAAATTCTGATATTAATTGATCAATTAAAAAATGGCACTTTAATTGATATTTTAATTGATACTTTAAAAATTTCTAATGTTAACTGATAGTGTAATTGATATTTAAATGCTATTTTTTCAAATGTCTGATGTTTAGTAATTACTTTAAAACGTAAAAATAGGTTTTAATACCAGCAATAGATTTTTTGAAAAACAAAAAACAAAACAAAAACACATATTTTGCATGGATAAAGCCCTTCATAATGTGTGGGCGTGAGAACAATTTTTTGTATTTCTTTAAGGTATGGGCTACTAGCAATTCCTTCAATGAGTCTATCGGAATCTTTTCCAAACTATCCGAGGGCTCCAACTACAACTGGAATTGTTAATGTCCTCATGTGCCACATTTTTGAGATTTCGATTTCAAGGTCCTTGTATTTTGATACGTTTTTGAAGATGTTCAAAGATACATTGCAGACTACAGGGACTGCTATATCAATAAAGAGGTAATTTTTTTGTTTGCGATCCCTAATAGCGATGTCAGGGCGATTAGCTTTGGTTGTTCTGTTTGTGTGTATTGTATAGTCCAATAAAACTGTTACAGGTCCTATCTCCGAATCCAGGTCTGTGTGATTTTCATACCAGTTTCTTAGCTTCCTTTCCGTGCAGATATTGGTCCACTCTGGCATGCCATGATTTATATTCAGTCGGTGCCAATACCGTGCAACCAGATACAAGATGGTCATAAGTTTCTGTATATTTATCACTGATTATTATTATTATTACTATTTCCTTTGATTCCTGTTGTATACACATTTCATTCCGGGTCCAAGCCAGAAATAGTTTCCTGACATTTTCCCCTGATGATTTTGGTAAAAAGCAAAAACATAACCTAAGATCACGCACATTTCACATAGATAAAGCTCTTCGTAATGTGTGGCCTGTACTTGTGAGTACATTTTTTTGTATTTTATTAAAGCATGGGTTACCAGGAATCCCTTCAAAGAGTCCATCGGAACCTTTCCCAATCAATCCGAGTAATCCAACTACAACCGGAATTAATGATCTCCACATGTGCCACATTTTTTAGATTTACACTCCAAGAACCTTGCATTTTGATAGTTTTTTAAGCTTTTCAAAGATACATTAAATTCTGCAGAAACTGCCATGTCACTAAGAAAGCACATTCTGTTTGTGTGGTCTTTGATCATGATGTCTGGATAATTAGCTTTGATTGTTCTGCCTGTGTGTATTTTATAATACCATAAAATTGTTACAGGTCACATCTCCGTAATCGGGTCTGAGTGATGTTCATACCAGTTTCTTGCAGTTTCCTTCCCGTAAAAGTCACATATTTTCTAGTGCAAATATCGGCCCAATCTATCATGCCAAGTTTTATATTCCGTCGGTGCTAACACCGTGCAACCTGATACAAGATGGTCAATTGTTTCTGGATATTTATAACAAAACCTGCGTTTCGGGTTAACACATTCTTTTAGTATACGTGTTTGGTAATTTCAACTTTGCAACCATTGGTCATGTATTGGCCATGAAGAGGTTTATTTTGCCATCGTTTCTGCATTTGGTACATTGCATTTGCTTTTGCTTTCTTTTTTTAGATTATTTGCCGCTGCAGTTGGTGTATTATGGTTTACTTGCACTTTTTCACCCACTTGAAATTCACCTTTAAATTTCTTGGCTTTCTTTGATTCTGAATAAAGTTTCTTATTTCATATTCTTTGAAACAGACCATCATCCAGTCTTCTGTAGTTTCCAGATATCTTAGAAGATTGATTGTTATGATTTTGTAAGGCAGTTCAAGTTGAACTAATCCTCTGCCTCCTTCGGTTCTAGGCACATACAGATGATCAACATCAGACTGAAATAGCGTAGACTTGGCTATTATAATAATTATTATTATTTCATAGAAAGTGGATCTGGTTACTTTCCTTGTAGATCCATTAACAATACGTTTCTGTATCTATAAAAGGCAGGATGTGTGTGTGTGTGTGTGTGTGTGTGTGTAACGAAAGCGCGGCCGCAATTTTCGACGGATTTGCACCAAACTTTACATGCACATGCTCCAAGCTAGTGATAAGGCCAAGACCGACATTGCATTTCCCAACTCCCATCGATAGTGGAAATAATCGATTTTTTCATACTTCTACGGTAGTTTTCATATAGTTTGCGGCCATTTTCTACTGGCCAGAGTGAGAGCCTATAGCTGGTTGCCACGAATAGGCAGGAAGATTCTATTGGCCAGCGTGAGAGCCAACAGCTGACTGACACGAATGTTAACTAGCATGCAAAAAATTCGATAGCTGCATTCGTTACAAGTGTGAAAAAATTTAAATCTGCATGGCACTTTACTCCAATTGGCTCATTCGCTTGCTTAAACTCAACGTTGATTCTGATTCCGCAAAACTGGGTTGGGTGTGAGAAAGTATTTGTTGTTAACATTCTTTTTTCATTCCGTTTTTCCAGTTACGAGTCCTTTTTTTTTTTTAAAGCTGATCGTTTTGTGTTCATTTTGTTTAGTTATTTTTTTCGTAACAGATTTAATGTTTAGTATAGAGCTTAGAAAAAAATCGCAGTGTGAGATAGGCAAGAAGTAAGGCATGTAGCAACATCAGCACGGCAAAGGGGACTCCTTTAAAGGCAAGGAAGGGCAAACATATTTTAAGTCAAGTGATAGTGATTGCCGTATGAGTCGTACGATTTTTTAATCAAGCCCGGGCAACGCCGGGCCATGCTGCTAGTTGTGAATGATCCTTTATTCTTCTATGTCTTTAGTACAATTCCATTTTTATTATCATTATGTTTATTATAATTCAGTTTTCAATCGAGTAAATTCAGAGTTTAAAGGAGGCAAATTTACTGTGCCTAATCCAGAATTTATTTTTAATCGGGATCACCCCCCGAGGAAGGCCCTAATGTGACTAAAACACGAGTGGTTTCTGGATGTGGAAAAGTTAGGAAAAGAAACAATAATAAGGAGTAGAAAGAGAAGAGAATAATCAGGTGGTCAGTAGATAGCGTTTGACATTGCATTTAAATTTTTGCAGATTAAAGTAGGCCGGAAAGCATGGAACCGAAAGGATTTCCACAAGCGAGAAGTGCGAGAGAAGAAACTGTTAGCATAGAAATTACGGCTACATCTAGCCAGCTTAAGTGTAAATTGATGTGATCTCGACGCCAGCCTCGTGCTGCGCTTAAATTTAAAAAAATGGTTAGGTACCATAGATGATCTAAACAATTATCATGGAAGTATTTATAGAAAAGCCATAGAGAGGCAACCTTACAGAGATGGAAAAGTCACTGGAGCCGAGCCGTCAGACGAGGACCAATAATATTGCTGATTCTTATTTGGATCTTATCAAGGGGCTCAAAGGGAATAGCAGGGGCACCAGACCCGATGTGACAGCAATCTTTTAAGCATGGATGAATGGTAGAGTTAGCGATATGTTGGGTAGATTCTGGAGAGAAAAAAAATGTCTCGCCCGACATAGTGAACCGACCTTCTTAGCAGCTGAGCTAACAATGGATTCAATATAGTCTTTCCACTTCATGTCAGCAGAGAACGTGACCCCGAGAAGGCGCAATGAGTCACTTTCCTGCAGGTTAGCATCAGCCATGATGATGGAAGTTAGCGAGTGATCTCTCAGATGATTAATGGAGAGAAGTTTAGTTTTGGAGGGCTTAAAGCCATCTTTTACCCAAATAAAACACTTTCTATGAGCTGAAGACTTATTTCTTTCACTTTGAATTAATGTACAATTTTTCAAATCGAAATTATGACCAGACTCATTACAGAGAGAATCTAATGCATTTATTGATTTATTGGTTTATTTTTTACGGCTTATCAACCCTTTGAAGATTATTTAAAGCCTGAAAATAATTTTAGATTGTAAGATTTTTTTTGAGATTATAATGATTCAGTGATACGTCTTACTGATTAACCCATTACTGGGGAGCGGGAAAAAGCAGATTCATACCTTTCACAAGGGTATTTGCACGTAAGTGAATATAACGAACCCAACCAGAATTGGAACTCCGTTCTTCAATTAACAATTCTGGGACTTTATTACTCTACCCATAAATCCATGCTTAAAGTACCTGGCATTTCCAAGCAGTCACCTGTTTCAACATATGTTTTATGAAGTAATATTATTCTTCTATCATATACCGTCTTCTTTCAGGACGTAGTCAGGTATGTCTTTCAACAACTTCTTATTCTTTCCAGTTGTAATTAACATTTTGCCTCTTCCGGTTCCTGTTCTAGCATCCATTGCTTGTTAGGCGTGTTACTCGCTGTTTTTACCTCGTCCCTCTTGCCTACATCATGTCCCGTGTGTGTCAGATATTCCAAGCCCTCTTTCCTCATTACGTGTCTCAAAGATTTCGACTCGTAATTAATTTCATTTTGTGCGGTATCTCAACAAGATACCATGCAATGCTGCGAGGCAAACATCGTTAATGAACTCCGCTGTCTAGAGATTTATATAAGGTAAATGCCAACCAAAATGACAAAGGACCAATTAGGCGTCTACCACAGTTATATGAAGCAAAATCTATAATAATCACATGGCAATGAAGATAACCTCTTCAATATATGGTCATTCATGGATCTCCACAACCTCCTATTCTTTGTTGTATTAGTATTGTTTATAAGCCAAAATTTACCGGTTATTTAACGCTAGGAAGAATCGTGTTTTCCTGTACACTAAATACTAATATCAGCATTAGTGTAGCCATTGTTACACTAACTCTGAATGTATGGAAAAACGAGATACACGCCCGTATTAAAAAAAGTTTAATAAGACAAATATAAATAAGATACACTTGTTAAAATCATTTACACATGCCTCAAAAGAAACGGTTGTTCACACAGTTCAAATGACGAGAATGTTTGACAGAAAAACGAACAAAGAAAGAAATATACCAGCCTAATGTTCTTTGATTGTCCTTAGCAAGGTGAATCAACATGACTTTTCCCTTTACGTTAGGCTGTGAACGGGCTGTCCGTTTTCCACCTGTGTGGACACCCCGGTGGTTAGGAAGGTATTACCCGTTCCCCAGACGGAAGCAAAAAGGAAGAAGAATTCTCTTTATCAAAGGCTGAACTCGGACGCGATCAAGCCAAGAGAAAATAACTGTTTTCTGCTACAGTAGCTTTAAGCAATGTCAGTTCCCCCTTGTTTAGTTTTGAAATGTATCTTCCAACTTACCGATGCTGCTTCGAGTTTAATCATTTTTAATATGAGTTATAGATACATACGTTCAGTCAGTCAAGTGTCATACGCGATATATGGTTGGGCTATAAAAGGGGTCGTCAAACCGCGGTCCGCAAACCACATGTAGCTCTTTGACTTTTAATATGCGGCTTGTGGAAATATATTAGCTGAACACTTTTTTTATATTTAGTTAATATAAATCATAAAAAAAGCAAGCTTTATAATAATTTATTGGGTATGAAGTGAGACCCCATTGGATTAAAACGTAAGTTTTATCTTCATGGTTAGTAAAAAATATATTAATAATTTAAATCCTTATTTTAATAATAGATCTGAGTAAGGAATTGTGCTTTAGCACTGAGAAAAGGAATTTGGGGTGGACAGAGGGATTAAAGAAATTTCCCGATAGCCATGTTTAATGAGGAGTGGCAGAAGATTAAGGTCAGGGATTAAGGGAACCTCACTCACGTCGGATACATTTATAATTTTATGTTACTGAAATTTAAATACGCCTATTTTTCTTAGACGTTCCCGTGGTTCATTACCACATTAAATACGCTCAATATAGTTAAAACAATAACCTGTCAAAATTTTTAAAACATTTGGTATACATATATATATATATATATTTATATTTAGTTTACGAAAAACTAGGTAATCCGTATGGGTAGACCCAAGGAGGATAAAATCCAGAGAGCTCAATGTAAAACAGAGCTAATAATTTTAATAAAAATTTAAGATTCCATGTAATAAATTATTTCACCACAGCCCTTTTAAAGGACCGCGGATCATCAGACTTGACTTCCAAAGGTTGAAACGAAAAGTAAAGTCAGTTACATAGAACCTTAAAGTGGTCTGTTTTTATTTTTATTTAAATTATATATATATATATATATATATATATATATATATATATATATATATATATATATGTGTATATATGTATATATATATATATATATATATATATGAAAATGTGGAAAAGACAAAGCAAAATCCGAATATGTGAGTTTACTGTTTTCTATTTTGTTTCTTTTAAAAACAGTAAACTCACATATTCGGATTTTGCTTTGTCTTTTCCACATTTTCATCATACCGTCGGATCTACATCCACATATTTACTGACATATATATATATATATATATATATATATATATATATATATGTATATGTGTGTGTGTGTGTGTGTGTGTGTGTGTGTGTGTGTGTGTGTGTGCAGATTAACAGTTTAAATAAATCTATTCTTAATATTTATAGAAAAATGTTGTAACAAAATGTGTATGTAACAAAAACGTATGTGTAAATTTTGTTCATGTCTTCAGTCTTTCAAACTTCTGAACTTTGTCGTGTGTGGCTCTTACATTAAGTAAGTTTGGCCAAGCCTGGGCTATATAGTCTCGTTCGATTCATTTCCTGCAGCAGGTTGCTTTTATCCTCTGCTATATATTGGTTGCCAAGGGTATAGGATCCAGTCTGTCTTGCTGTTGTGTGTGTTTAGCAAAAACTGATGAGTAAATTTTGTTCATGTTTTACTGTTCTCAAGCATCCGAACTTTATCGTATGCGACTCTTACATTCAAGCTCCTTTTATCCTCTACTATAGACTGGTTGCCAACCAAGGCTATAAGACACAGTTTATCTTTCTGTCATGTGTAAATTTTCTTCATGTCTTGAGGCTCACAGATATCTGAACTTTATCGTATATAGCTCTTACAATAAGCAAGTTTGCCAACCCTGGTCAATAATGTCTCTTTCGATTCATTTCCTGCAGTAAGCTGCTTTTACCTTCTGCTATATACCGGTTGCCAACCAAGGCTATAGTACCCAGTCTGTTCTGCTGTTCAATTCATAGCTGGGGAGAGAAGAAAAGTATTCACACCGTTTCCAAGGGTATTTATGCGTAGTTGAACGTAGCGGACCGGGATTGACGAATTCGAACTCGTCTCGGATTTCTCAAACCGAGCTACCCTCCATTGCACCACACCGCACCGCACATCCATAGATACATATGTTGCTGAAAAAAATATTAAGAAAAAGAAGAGATTCATTACAAACAAAGACAAGTGTGTCGAAGTGCTATACAATATCAATCCAATATGGCAGTGAATGCCGGACAATGCAGATTAAAAGGAAACAGGAGGCAACAGATATGTTGTTCTACAGAAGGATGCTGATAATGTTATGGATTGAGATATTTAAGCAACGAGAAAGTTTTAATGGAAACGAAAAGGACGCTTATACTTAAGCTGAACAAGAAAGGGTTGAAATTTCTAGGACATATAATGAGGAAAAAAAAGGGCTTGAAAAACGTGACATATTCAAAACAAGAGGGGAGTAGTTAATAACGAACTTGTGTAAATTGACGACAGAACAGGGAATTAGACGGATCTTTAAAAATACAAACGTTGCACAGAGTTATAAGGCATAGGGAGTTGTGGAGAGCCATGATCACAGGGGTTCTGTAGAGAGACGGTACATAGAAGAATATACATATGTTCGGGCAGAGGAACTAGATTTAATCACCCCAAAAGAAAAAGTGCTAAAAAAAACACACTTTATAATGTGGAAATAAACTTCAGCGTCTCTGTATTACAGACTGAAGCTACTTCACTCCAATCCGAAGAACTTACATCTACTCAAATGAAAGGCAAACCGTTCTACATTTAATGTCTTCATATTAGGATGATTTGGTCTAATTGCTGACGATTTCAGACTCGACCAGGCTTTATTAATGAAAGAAAGAGACACAAGGAAAGAGAAAAAAGAAAGATCAAATGTAGAAGAGTTCTTCGGTAATATCTAAAGATTTAATGGCATTTCAGATCTGTATGGGTTCAATATCTTTCCCCAAACAAATATTATCGGCTTGCGCATTGCTTTGATGAGGGTCGCCAGCCGCGTGCGTAGGCAAATGAATTTGTTTGAATAGAAGACATAAAAACCTATAGAAAATCTGTAGACACATTAAATTTTTTTAATACTATTTTTCACCCAACACAAGACCCAAGTGCCACTCAAGACAGAGTGTATACTGAATGTGTTTGTGGCCAAAGCGTAAAAGGAGCACGTAAAAATACATGTTATGAGGATTTGTAGGATAGATAACGGTTTACCATAGACTTGAAGAGATCAATATTGTAGTGACCGGGTAAGTATGTTCTCGGGAAGAAGATGCATTGTGGAAGAAGATGTCTGGCTTGAATTTATCCCTTGCCAAAACAGTGCGAAAGGATGAGTTGACAACTTATAAATGGCGGACCCGTCATAACACATACAAGTTGTGAAGGTCTGACAAGTTGTGAAGGTCAAAGGAACATAACTCGTTTGAGCATTTGCCATGGAAGCAGAGACAGAGGGACGAGAGACTAGCAACGTTAGTCTGTGGGGGGAAAAGGGTTACAGTATGGAAAATAAGTCATCAACCACAAGGCCGTGTAATAGTTATTTTTAAAAAATATCCATCAGGGCTGGACCGTGAAGATTGAGCAATACCAGCCCAGATATGATAGCATTTCTTTTAAAATCATATTTAATTATTTTAACCGGTAGAGCAATCTATATGCCTCTTTTAGCTCCTACACCTGTGTGCGTTTGAGTTCAGGACATAATCGTTGAATTTATATGGCGTTTCAAACGACAACCCCTCCAATATTTAAATTTTACTTTTTAATTATTTTTCCTGTACTATGTTTTATAAGTATATTTGATATAATTGACGCAGTAGAAAAATTATTTTCCAGGTTCTTTGTAATTAAATTCTGTAATCATTTTTTGTAGAACCCACTGTTTGTTTTTCCCGATATGATATTTCTAGTAGACGAAGCTAAACTTGTTTTATTATCGCAATAAGATGTAGGCAATAATTTCAGGTTTGGTTTGGTTTATTTTGTTTCAACCTAAAGCCGACAAGTTCTTTTTTGGATAGGTTCAAATGAACCTGGATATGTATTCTTTTTAATAAATCAGTTTGTAGATCAAGTTTCACTGACGCAGTTTTGTTAAGAGGCTTTTTTGTCGAGAGTCAAATGCATTGCTGGTAATATTTTTTTTCTTTTTCAAAGATGTATTGCTAGTAAGATTTTATTTTCAGAAATGTATTGCTGGTAATATTTTTTTTATTTTCAAAAATGTATTGCTGGCATTTTTTTTTCAATAATGTATTGTTGGTATTTTTTTTCCAAAAAAGTATTGCTGGTATCTTTGTTTTCAAAAATGTATTGCTGGTATTTTCTTTTCAAAAATGTATTTCTGGTAATAATTTTTTTTCAAAAATATATTGTTGGCATTTTTTTCCAAAATGTATTGCTGGCATTTTTTTTTCAATAATGTATTGTTGGTATTTTTTTTTCAAAAAATTATGGCTGGTATCTTTGTTTTCAAAATTGTATTGCTGGTATTTTTTTTTCAAAAATGTATTTCTGGTAATAATTTTTTTTCAAAAATATATTGCTGGTATTTTTTTCCAAAATGTATTGCTGGCATTTTTTTTTTCAATAATGTATTGTTGGTATTTTTTTCAAAAATTTATTGCTGGTATTTTTTTTTCAAAAATGTATTGCTGGTATATTTTTTTCAAAAATGTATTTCCGGTAATTTTTTTCAAAAATCTATTTCTCGTATTTTTTTCTATAACAATCTATTTTTAGACTTTCATATCATTTTGACCCGAGTTTGCTGCTAACTTTTTGGCCATAGCTGGCACCATAACAGATGCTCCGACTCTGTGTCAGGGCCCTTCACTTCGAATCGAATAACAGCGTTTTATCGTTTCTTCTTCAGACGGTAACTGAACAATAAACCCAAGAAAAGTGATTTCCTAGACTAACCTGCCAAATTCAAATAACATCTACTGTTTTTCTATCTCGATTTAAAGGAAAGATAAGACAGATTTTTTTTTATAGCCGTCCATATAATAAAATGTATCACGCATTTAGTAGAAACTAAAACCCAAGACAGTCATATTTTTTAATTAAAATTTTTAACGCAGGCATGAACGATGCCAGGTTGGCTCTCTTCACAAGGTAGATAAGTCCCACAAACCTTTCTACTTTAATTTCACTCTATACATATCTCTGCCTTAGGAAAATAAGTTTATTGTTGCCACATCTGGTCTGTGGATTCTGTTATGTACGAAGGTAAGTAAAAGTAATCTATCTGCACATTCATCATAACATATCTTTAGGTTTGTTTCACTGCTTCTGCTTATCCATACTTATCGTTTGTACTGTTGTGCTCAGGTGATCGATGTTTGAGCTTGATCGCGCCAGCTTTTTTGCTGCTGTTACAGTATGAACATAGCCGCTCCGCTAGCAGTTTGTATCAAGTTGGAACAAAGAGCAGTGGACCGAATCTGAAGAAAACATGCTACATAATGGATGATAACTCACCGTTTCGCCATTACCATCTCTTCTGCTGAAACTTCTCGTCGGAATTTGAGGTTAACGGGCGTCTTCCTTCTTCGTGCGTTACGCTTCTCCGACGGCTTTTAAACCTCTCGATCCAGTCATGCACACTTCCTCACGGTAGTGCATTGTCGTCGTATTGTGTTAGAAGGTTTTTTATCAGTGCCCATATTGCAATTTTTTCTGTTATTATTATTATTGCATTTTTTATCATTATTATTGCAATTTTTGTTGTTATTCATTGCTTTTCTCAACCACTCCTTATTACTGGTTGCCATATTGTATTCATTTCTTTGCTTGGGAGATTTTTTTGGCCTAGCTTATGTGCTGATTCCTTAAATTTTCGTATTTTCCAGTGATGTGCTATTATTTCAACCTCATCTCACAGGAGGCGGTGATCTCTCTTTTTTCTCCACATATTGTCAGCCACACCTGATTTTTCTATTTCGCCTCGTATTATCGCTTTTATAATG
>OZ038512.1:27161194-27216194 GCA_964036315.1 Acanthosepion esculentum | reverse complement strand
TAAAAATCCATTTCTGTGTTATTTTAAACTTAAAGTATATAATATTTTTTCCAAATCAAATTATACTTTAAATAAGCTCCTATTCCTCAAATAAAGTTTCGAAAAGTATATTTTGGAAGATTTTTAAAACCGAGTATTAAATTTTGTATAGAAATATGTCAAAAATGCCTGAATTTAAATGATATCTGAAAGCGAGCAAAAATCTGAGATGCTGATCAATATATATTTTTTTTAAATACACCAGAGTATTTCGCTTACTGGAAATAGTAAATGTAATCAGTTAGTTTTCAATTAGAAATAAAAAAGAAAGCTTCAAGAAGTTTTTTTTCATTTTTAAAATTTCATTTTAAACCAAAATATCGAAACTGAGTGGAAGCGCCAACATTAAAACAGCTATTTCAAATAAATTAAATAATAAAATAGTTATCCCAGAATGCAATAGAAACATTTCCCTCTTGAAAACGGATTTCGCGCCAAAAGACGCTGAATGCAGTCTCTTCGCCATTGACCGTTTGGTAATCAAGACATTCAACTCCTTTCTCAGGGATATGTTTTTATTATGATACGAAGTGACTTTTTCCTTTTATCACATGCAGCCTGAAAACATTTGTAACCAAAAGTAAACATACACAATGCACAAAAATAAAATAAATTGCATGATTTTAATTTACAATTTTACATGCTTTACAGTTATTTCTCTGTGTGTATTTTTTTATTCCTGTGAAAACGAGGCTGTTTCTGCTGCTATAATGTGAATGCCCCATAGTGTCTCAGTTGTCTGTGAGCCCGAGTAACAAAACGAAGTATAAAGTTCGCTGGTATATCCTTTTAAATATGCTTGTAAACGGAGTCATGTATTTGATTTAATGTAGGTACCTCCACTGATTCGGTATAAATATTCGAAACCTAAGGTTTCAAATGAATTCTTAAAAAGGAAAAAGCATACTTGAAGATTTAATTTTACTTTAATTAAAAGCTAAATGATTAAATTGACTATTTCCTGGAAGTAAAATATTCTCGTGTATTTCAAATAAAAATTATATAGATCAGAATCTCAACATTTTGGTCGATTTCAGGAAATTTCCTTAAAAGCAGCCATTTTCATAATTTAAAAAAAAATTGTAAACAAAACAAAATTAACGGTTTCCAAAATCTTCCAAAAATAAAATATACATTTTTGGTACATTATTTAAGTAACATTAGCAAATTTAAAGTTAAATTTATCAGACTTGAAATAAACATTACTTACTGATAGCATAAAAAAGTAATATACAAGCATTTCTAAAACGACGAGTCCTGTTTTTCTTTCATCTTTTTGCGTCGATAGTTCCGAGGTGATGACAGCTAGTATGGATGACCAGAATTGAAATAAATTTACGAAATCAAAATGAACGCATTTTTTCGTATTTAACTACCTAGTAATATTTACAAATTAAGATATTTTCTGCAATATTCTAATATTTTATTGACTTTTACTTATGTTTGAAAATGCTTTATGAAAAAATAAAAAATATGTAAAGTACTATAAATATTTTTAAAATTAATTATAAAATTTAATAATAGATGAAATTAAAATAAAGATAAGCAAGAATATTAACTCATTGATCTGGATTTTATTTATAATTATTAAAGTAAATATTTAATCATTAATAGTTAATAAACTTTAATTAACATTAGCTAAAAAAAATTCTATTTTCTTCAATCCAAGCACATGAACGTTTCATAATAATGCCATGTTTAGGCTATCATAGATGAAACAACGGAATAATTAAAGTGAAAATTAAAAACAAAATATTTAAAAACAGAAGAGTAAGCCGACATTTATTAATTTTTTCAATTTTGGATTCATAAATTACGTTTCCACTTAATTACAATATCAAATACAGGAAATAACGTAATGCAGAATTTTAAACGATTTTTAAAATATTATAAATTATTATAATTAAAATTTTATAAAAAATGAAAAAATTAATTATTCATCGAAAGAAAAAGATTTCTTCAAACAAACTTATGTACAAAAGCAATTAAAAGTTTTTCTTATTAAATAATGTCATAGTTTGATTGCAATTTTTTTAGTTTACTATTGGAAGCAGATTGTCAGTTATAATAGTAAAAGTTTGGAAAAAAACAGATGACTTACAACCTTCAAGGAGTCCTACTAGTAAAAAATTCTGGAAATAAAAAGGAATTTCGCGTTTTGGGGCGGGGGAAACATATGTAAAAAAAATATTTTTTACCAAGATTTTCAAAAACAAAAAAATTCCAAAGTACGAGGGTCATTCAATAAATAAGGTGAATTTTTCGCTATAAGGACTTCTAATACAGATAGAAGCTTACTCTTTTTTATTTTTTTGTTTTACTTCTTTTTCACACGGATCTAATTTCTTTTGCAGATTAAAAAAAAACTTTGAGAGTTTTGGCGATTAACAAGGATGGCCGACCAAGAAGCATTCTCCAGGATTGAACAGCGGACAGTTATCAAGTTTTTGGTTGCTGAAGTTGAACAGTTGAAATTCATAGGAGAATGTCAACTGTGTATGGTGCCACATGTTTCAGCCAAAACAATGTCTACAAGTGGGCTAAATTGTTTAAAGAAGGACGGAGCAGTGTTGAGGATGAAGACAGGTCTGGGAGGCCTACAGAAGTGAGGTCTTCTGATGTGATCGAATCATTCAGTCTGACAGAAGAGTGACAATGGATGACATTGCAAGGACTTTGAAAAACATAAAGAACAAACGCAGGGGTCATCAGTCAGAAGGAGTCATCTTGCATCATGACAACGCAAGGCCTCACACAGCAGCCCAAACGGTGCAGACGATCAACGAGCTGGTCTGGGGACTGCTCCCTCATCTCCTTACAGCCCAGACCTTGCCCCTTCAGACTTTCACCTGTTTGGTCCCTTGAAAGCCTTCGCGAGAGGCACGAAGTTTAAATGTGACGATGAAGTCAAAAGTGTTGTGAGCGACTGGCTGAGACATCAGTCCAAGGATTTTTACGCTGAGGGAATACGGAAGCTTGTGCACAGATGGGAAAAGTGTGTGACAGTGCTGGGAGACTACTTTGAAAAATAAAAAAAGTAAGCTTCTATCTGTATTAGAAGTCCTTATACCGAAAGATTCACCTTATTTATTGAATGACCCTCGTACTTTCATTCATTTGTGAATAAGTCCTGAAAGTTTCTTTAAAATCCAACAATTATTTGATTTTTGCAAGAATATCAAAATCAGTGCATTTTCAAGATAAAAAAGCGCAAAAATTAATTGTAATTATTACGTCCACCGATGACGTAAACAATACAAGATTTTGAACGAAAATTTCGAACGTGCTAGAATGGATTCAAATATATTTTTTTAAATAATCAAAAAATTCTTTGGTCTTTCATCTTAATAAAACCACAAACATTTTGACGATAAAACTTTGTTTTTATTAAGTCTGTGTCTTTTCCTTAATGCTATACTGTTTTCCCGCGAAAAAGTGGAGGTACCTATGAAATTTTCATTGTCAACTCGTCCCGATATTTGAGCACACCCGTCTGCTAGAGCGGCAAGCCAATCTTTGTCAGAGAAACGTGTTCAGATACATTTGTGTTCGTTCAACACCCAAAGAACACACCTGCGGTTTATGCTACAACTACGCAACGCGGATATTAGTTGCAACTTCTGCGAGAGAGCACATGGTCTGTCATGATCAGCAGTCTGAACAACGCCAGTACTCTGAAAACCTCGTTTGCGACGACTTTGAGACTTAGTGCTAGCACAGTCATCAAAGGCTTCCAAACAGTTTCGTCTATCCAATTTCACTCCCAAAGCTTGGGTCAACACGTGATATAGCTGTCAGGATCTTTGTAAAGATTACCGTACGCTGATACGCCTCCCCAGACCGCTAACATAAAGAAGTCGCTTTCCTCTCAAATCGACCCTGGGAAGAATCGAAGACGTGTTTCTAATCGTTCGGACATGCGCCCATTTTATTTGTCACATTGCACGATCTATACACAGAGGAGAAAATAAAAGTCTATTTGGCGGTTCGTTAAATCCACTAAGACGCAATGAGTTACTGGGAGTGAAAGAGAACGAGAAGATTTTAGTGAGGAGAAATACAATAATAGGGTTTCCGATCATAAGCCCGAACCTTAAAATGCCGAAAGTCGGAATCCTGAAATTTAAAATCCTGAATTTTGAAATCCTGAATATATCAAAATCCCGAGAGATCAGTATTCCAAAATTTAAAATCATGAAAGATCAGAATGCCTAAAAATTATCTTTGGGAGAAATTGAAAAAAAAAAAAGAAAAGAAAAATACCTTTATTTTTAAACATTTAGAAAATATCGTTTAAATAGTGTATATACATTTGAAACATTCAAAATTCATTAAAAAATATAAAACCGGAATATGGCATAGGCGATGGGAGAATTTAATAGGCAATGATCTATACACAGAGGAGAAAATAAAAGTCGGCGGTTCGTTAAAGCCACTAGACGCAAGGAGTTACTGGGAGTGAAAGAGGAGAAGATTTTAGTGAGGAGAAAGGTCAATAAAAGGGTTTCCGATCGTAAGCCTGAATCTTCAAATGCCGAAAGTCGGAATCCTAAAATTTAAAATCCTGAATTTTGAAATCCCGAATGTGACAAAATGATGAAAGATCAGAGTCCCGATGATTAAAATCCTGAAAGATCAGAACACCCCAAAATAGTCTTTCCATTAAAAAAATATAAAACCAGAATATGGCATAGGCGATGGGAAAATCTAATAGGCAATGCTCATACCGGGGTTTATCGGATTATTGGAGAGTTTCAAAAAGAGCAGCAACACGTAGAAAACGAATTTGAACGCATTCTCCGAGCTGAGTCTTGTCCAAAATGGGAAAAAAATGTTTTTATCGTGATGAAAGGCTTAAATATATAGTTAACAATCGTGAATGTCGACCAGATCTTATTAACTATCTCTTGCTCATAATCTTTCATTATAAATTGTTCATATATTCTGGTTTTATATTTTTTATGAATTTCGAATGGTCCAAATGTACAAACACTATTTAAACGATATTTTGTAAATATTTAGAAATAAAGATATTCCAAATTTAAAAAAAAAATTCTCCCAAAGACACTTTTTCGGGATTCTGATCTTTCAGGATTTTGACACATTCGGGATTTCAAATTTTGGTATTTTAGATTTCAGGATTTCGACTTTCGGGATTTCAAGATTCTGTATTATAAACCAAATCCCCAATAAAAGAACAGAATTCAGGAAAACAGAAGATGGCGATTGATGTTGCATTTAAATTTTTGGAGATCGCAGGTACCAGAAAAGCAAGAAACCAAGTTTCACATGCAAGAATATGGAGAGAAAAAAGTTATTAGAATAGAAATTGCGGTTACATATCGGTATTTTAGCAGTAAAACAATGAGACCTACTCGCCAGTGTAGTAGCACACTTAAATTCACGCGTTCGAAGTAACGGTGAGGAGAGCTGATTAGAACAACTGCCAGGAATATATATATATATATATATATATATATATATATATATATATATAAAAGGAACTGAAGTCGAGATGCCAGGTCAGGATCAATAACATTACAGAAACCTTCCTTGGATTTAGTCGAAAATCTCGAAATGTCTAGCCGTAGCACTAATCCAAATATGAGAGTAACGTTCAATTCACGGACGAATAGCCGTCCTGGGTATGACGATAAACTACATCCGCGTCCTGGGTAAGACAATAAACTGCATTCGCTTCCTGGGTATGACGATAAACTACATCCGCGTCCTGGGTAAGACGATAAACTACTTTCGAAAGCAAGGACTCTGTTTAGTAGGGTTTGAGGTGCGTAGAAGCACCCCTTAATTGACGGTTTTCCCAGGTTCACATTGACCCGGAGTGGTGGGACCAGACCAGTTAGGGTCCCAACTATGGGCAAATAGTTAATACCCAAACTGGGGCAAAAACTAAATGAAAGTGTAAAAATAGTTTTTACTATCGGCAATAAATTTTTGAATAATTATTACCAGCAATAACTTATTACCAGCAATACATTTTTGAAAGAAAATATTACTACATTTTTGTAAATAATTATTACCAGCAATATATTTTTGAAGAAAAAATGTTACCAGCTATACGTTTTGGGAAAAATATTACAAGCAATAAAATTCTTGTCGGCATTAAGTAACCCTTTGAGGTTGCTATGTTTAAAAAACAAAACAAAACAAGCCAAACGGATGAATAGTGGATTTATAAACGGCAAGATGGATTCTGACGATCCTGGCATAACGTAGTGAAGCAAATATCATCAGTCAATAAAGTGCAGTGATTATCGCCCTTTGGCTGCAATGAAGTCACGTGGGTCACGTGACGGCTGCTTAGTGACGTCGCTAGAGTGATGAAAATGGTCAGTCAGTCAGCTTTCAGGCGTCATTTCGAGCATTTTGCTTTCTTCAGAACGAGCCGAGGCTAAATCTGAACGCCGTTTTCCTTTGGGAATATATATTCACCAAATATAGAAACTATCCCGGGCTCGTAGTCCTCATGCTAGGAAAAAAAAGCGACATCTTTTTCTGTTCAAGGAATATGTCTTCGCCAGTGGCTTAGAAGATAAATCCGGTTCGCTCGAATCTCCTAAACATGGCTTCTTCAGAAACGCAGAAGACTCCTTCAGCAGCTCCTGGGAATTATTACAAGTAATACCCTCTATCTCTTCGTTATTTTCGCACTGCTTGTGTGGTGTATATGTGTTATAGTCTGTTGTATGCATGTGAATATGTACATATAATTTTGCCTGTGACTTAGAGGTATAAAATGATGCCTGAGAACAAATCGTGTTTGTCATTCATTTTCTTATAGCAATCTTGTTCCTTCTGTGTATTAAGGTGTTCTTATATTATTTGATATAATAAAACCAATAATGGGGGAAATTTAATACGTAATATTTCTTCCTTGCTTTGTACGCCCATTATCTGGTGTATCCGACAAGATATGATATTAAAACTTTTTTTAAAGCATTTCACCCCAAGCAAGGCAGGAGTGACGCTAACATGCAAGGGGTCACAGAGAGTGGGAGCAAGAGTAAAGAGGCGTGACAGAGGAACGGATGAAGAGAAGGATGGGGAATTAGATCAAGGCATCTGAAGATGTCGATTGACATTGCATTTGAATAATTGAAGTTTATAGCTATCAGGGAAGCAAGTAAGAGGAAGGGAGTTCCACACACGGGAAGTGCGAGACATGAAGCTATTGAAGTAGAAGAGACGGCTATATTTAACCGTTTCGACAGTGAAATGGAATGACTGAGATGCCAACCTAGTAGCACGCTTAAATTCATGCAGTTTGGGAACCAATGAAAGTAGCTCGTCGGAGCAGTTACCGTGAAAATATTTGTAGAAATGACAGAGGGAAGCGATGGCGCGTCTGTGAGAAAGTGACTGTAACCGAGATGCCATATCAGGACCAATCACATTGCATATTCGTCTCTGGATTTTGTTGAGGACCTTAAAACTCCAGACCATATATGGCAGCAGTATTCCATGCAAGGACGAATGGTTGATTTATAGATTTGAAGGATGAACTCAGGTGAGAAAAAAACTTTCTGGCGCGACACAGAGAACCAACATGCATTACGAGAAATTTAATTCAGTGTCGTGCCAGACAAATTCCTCGTTAAAATCTATCTTCCACATTTATAAATCTATCATTCGTCCGTACGTTGAATATTGCTGTCATACCTGGTATGGTGCTCTTATTATATATCTCAGGATTATTGGCGAAAATAAAATAAGGGTGTGTAATATAATCGATCCAGACCTGGCATTCTCGACTCCAGTTACTTTTTCTAGTGTCTTTTCATGGCAATTGTTCTGACGACCCTTCCTCCTTAGCGACCCGATTGCATGAATTTAAGCTTACTACTAGATTGGCAAATAGATCTCACTGTTTTATTAATGAACTGGCTAGATTTGCGTATGTTCAATTCTAATAGTTTCTTTTCCCGTATGTCCAGCTTTCGGAAAGCCCTTCAGATTTTTTACTTCCCAGTCAACTACGAGCTTTAAATATGTAAATGCAATAATTAACTTCTGTCTTCCTGAAATCTGTTCTTTAATTGTCCTTTCTAGACACTAAAGTTTTCTCATTCACTTTCGCTACCAGTAACGTATTGTATCTCAGTGGCATTATCGCCTTGTTTCGCGTGAAATGATAAAAAAAGACTTTATCACTACTTCATCGCTCTTTCCATGGCAAATGTTTTGAACAAGCTCCAGGTTTTATTCCTACCAGTTCACACTTTTACAGTTAATATCTGCCATGCTTCACCGACAGAGTTGAATCAACCGTTTTCCATTTGTAAGCAGGAAGTTCTACTCTGGCAGATGATTTTCCCAAGAACAACTGCTTTGACTGTTGTATAGCTCACTCATGCTGCGAGGTCTTGAGCGACGTCGTCAATTCAATCTATCCAGTGGGGGTTGTTTCCCCTCCACTGGGGAGCCATTCCAGACACGAAAGAAAATACGTCTACACTGTTTGACTCAACTCACTGAAAATTTTCCCCTATCACCTTTTCCACGTTGGCTCAGCCAATCAAAATCGACTTCCCATATTATGGCTTGTATTTGATCCCGAAGGTCAACCTCCGGAAGTCGCAGCTGACAGACAATTCCCCACTAAAAACTGGTTTGGTTTCGCTGGCATTGATATTACAACAGACCCCCACTTTTTAGTCCAATGATAGAGGTACTGCCGTGGGCAGCTGTTCCCCGAAACCAGGCATCTCTCAATCATATTTTCAGATACACAACTCAGCTGCGTTCGGTCCTTCTTTGCTACTTAGACTTTAGGAATTTAAGCGCAGTACTAGATTGGCTTCTAGGTCTCATAATTTTACAGGTTAGATATGATCATCAGTTCTATACTAACAGTTTTTATCACTTTCACTTGTGGAACTCTCTTCCGGCTTCTTGCTTCTCTACCAACTTCTGTTGTATAGCCCCCGCATGCTGGGTGTCTTAGGCGAATCCATCAATTCGATAATAAAGTTGCATTCTTATCTCGCAGCCAGTGATCGCTAGTTGTTTTGCGTCCCGAGATTAAAAAAAAACCTTTAACACAGTGAATTTAACTTAACTATTTTATTAACGTTCATATCGACATGTTCTATCTAGTGGGGGTCCTTTCTTCTCCACTAGGGAGCCGTTGCAGACACAAAAGGAAACACGTCTACATAGTTTGCCGGTTAAGACTCGACTCCCTGAATAAACCTTTGTCTATATTTATCATTCCGATGCTGGCCCTGCCAATCGAATTCGACTTCCTTATTTTGTCTTCCATATGACCTCTAAGGTCAACCTCAGGAAGTCCGAGCAGATATACACTTCCTCTAAAAAAAATAATAGTCTGTTAAAGTATTATTTAACATGAAGAGCTGACTATGGATGCTTCTCCGAACGCTACAGTCAAGGCAAGGTTCGATTGTTATCAGTCCTCGAATTCCTCATCCTCCCCAAAGGTTTCTTTCTACATTTACATTCATTTCACACACCTCATTCGGTAAATGTTTAACTTGAGTGACTCAAGTTAACTCTTGAGCATTGTGTTCGTCGACTCGACTCGAAAGTACAAGTACGTATTGCTTGTTTTCAACACGGGTAGGTGAAGACTCGGTCCGAACCCTCAACACGTAGACATGGTGAAGGCACTTAGCCTTTTCTCTTTATATCTCGAATGAAAAACTCTGTCCCAGTTACGCATTCTTTCCGCTTCTTTCCCGATTCTACTCAGACTGCACATCTAAATTAGGTTTGTCAGCTCCAAACAAAAAGACAATAAAACTATCTTATTAAAAACAGTAGCAAACTAAATCGATATACAAATATCATTTCGTTTAAAATCGGAAATTTGGAGTTTAGTTTAAAAATATGGCGTAGAGAAAGAATCTAATTCCGTTGTAGTCTTCAGACGAAACTGTATGTTTCCCGGTTTTTAATAACCAAAGGTCAAAACCGTGTGTTTCCGCTTGGCCTCTTCACCATTTCTTGTAGCCAAACGTGTAAAGAACAAATATTTAGACGAAATATTCTCTATTCAAACATATTCAAAACATCGTGCGTGAAGTTTGATTAGAGTCGACACTAGTTACGTGTCTGTCTTCGGCGTCAAAGTTCGGTGTTCGAGCCCTAGCTAAAGCTAGGAGGTGCGATAGATAAATTGTCGTCTAAATTAACCAGATATGAAAATAACACTGCCATCTCATTTTAACAGATATATCTATCAAAATTGCACGAACATATAGTACGTTTATTCAATAAGATCGTTATTGCCCTCAACCACAGCCTCCAGACGACTTCGGAATCTCCTTTATCTCTTCTGGATGGTCTCCTTGTTGGCGAATGCTGCCATAATTATTATCTTCAGTTCATCTTTGGAGTTACGTGGATCTTGTTGATCTCTGGCTCAATTGTGGTCCGCACGTAATAATCAAGAGGGGTGCTGTCTGGGGAGTTAGGTGGCCAGATTTATGGGGTGATGGGGGTACAAAAATTGTCTGATAGCCATTACTGGGTTCTCCTGCTTGTGTGGCAGAGTCTTGTTGCCAGACATAGGGACTTTCAGCTGCCACCCACTTCACAAAAGGGCAGCATTACTTACTCTCCACTCCGTGTTGAGGTTGAGTCCCTCACCAACAATTTCGGGAGTTCTCTTCTTATCAGATCAAGCAGAGCGAGTTTTCCGGGCTGCTGTATCTTCTTAATGACCATTCGACTCATTCAACTCTTTCTGAATTCTTTGCACTGTCCTCTGATCGAACATCCAAACACTCTGAAAATGTTCGTATCTGAGCTTCCGGCACGAATTTCAAGTAGTACAGCATGCCGCTTCCAAATTTCCGACGGAGTGATTTGCGTCATGGCGCTCTTCTTCTCACAGACGTTGACCAACTGATCCTAATATACGGTGCAGACGACAAATTCAAGAATAACAAGGCGCATGCGCGAGATTTAAAAATAAAATAAAATGGCGACAATTTACCCATCGCACTCTGTATAATGATTTTCTAATCCCAGCTTAGATGTGGCACAAGGCCGAAAGTATGGGGCACCCAGTGAGGATAGAACTCACTACTCAGTCGTAATTGATCTAGCAAGACAAGCTTTCTCACCATTACATCACGTCGAGGTGCCCAATCGCACTCTATATTTAATAAAAGCAGATCGCCCTTTCTTGTAACATTGTCTTAACACAATCTTCGCAAATTGATTCCATTCTGTCTGTTTAAATATTACCGAATAAGACCGGTGTGTCTACCTTTCCAAGGATCGGTGTATGAGCCCAGTGTTCAAAATGTAATGTTTTTCACGACTTCGAAGTCTAATTAATGCAATATCATTTTCCTATCGTCCATCTGACACAATTTAAAGTAATTTTCTATGAAGTAAGCTTCAATATTAAAAAGAAATAAACAGAACTCAGCGCTTATGTTGACATTTAATTGCGAGCAGGCAGTGCTGAACGCTAGTGAATTACCAAATTGAGAATGTACATTTTCAAGGCCAGCATCAACTCGAAAATGATAAGGTTGGGTAAAAACTAACTTCCTGCACATGTTCCTCGATTATTTGATATTCTAACGTGCTTAGATTATTGTAGTAAATAACATCAACACGACTAGTTTATGGGGAAAAGAGAGTGTCAGCTCTATATGTGTTCGGTGTTAAAATTCAGAAGTTAAAATAGATATCGCAGGTTGAATTTCAAGGAAGGTACGTATTAATTCTGGGTTTATGTGGCATTCTTGATCAAACCAATGATAAAGACAGATCGCAGTATTTAAAGAATAGATAAAAAAACGTGATATTAATAATCAGAATAACGTTTGGGTTGATAATTTATGTTCTGAAACTTAGAGAATAGATTTTGAAACGAAAATCAAACGTGATACTAATAAGCAAATGCTTTTTCAATTATAATTACTATTACGAAAATCAAAGAATAGATCTTAAAACGAGAAAGACACACGTGATACCAAGTGATACCAATAGTCGGAATAAATACGAATAGTACGAGAGAATAGAACATAACATAATATCTGTTATGAAAATTAGAGAATTGATTTAAAAAATTCTTCTATAATTAACTCTAACAAATAACGACTATATAAAATTAAGCATGTTACTAGGTTGGCAGCTAGGTCCCACCCTTTTACTGTAGAATTAATTAAATGTGAACGCCACTTCTACCTACAGTTTCTTTTCTCGCACTTCCGGACAGAGGAACACCCTTCCGCTTACTTGCATCCCTGATTACAACAAATTTCAAAAATTGAAATGCAACGTCAATCGCCATCTTCTGTTGTCTTGAACCCCATTCATCTTTCAACTTTTCCACAATCCTAGCTATACTCGGACTTTTCTCTCACGTACACCGCTTGTAACCCCCCCTGCCTACTAGTAGCATTCCCGTCTTGCTCGGGGTGAAATGATTCAAAGAAAAAGATGGACACTATGAAAGACTAATCGTACCATTCCCCTGTCAGAATATTTTCATCAATCCCAGACAATAGCCGCAGCGCACCTGTTTTTTTACGCAATTAACCAAACTTAGTGTATATATATATATATATATATATATATATATATATATATATATATATATATATGTATAAATATATATAAAAGAGACAGAGATTAAGTTTCCTTAATTACGTAAAACATTATATATATATATATATATATATATATATATATATATATATGAGTGTGTGTGTTTCAACAGTCTTCCTATGTTCAACTGTTTTATACGCAATTAAGCAATCTTAGCATAATATATATATATATTATAAATATAAGTGTGTGTGTGTGTACACTGAAAGTCATATATATATGTGAAGAATCTTGCTATATATATATACACACACACATATATATATATATAGCAAGATTCCTTATTTACGTTCAAGACCTATGTATATATATATATACGTGTGTGTGTGTGTGTGTGTGTATATATATGTGTGTGTTTTTCAACAGTCTTCAAAATTGATGCGGACACTGTAGATTATCTCTTTCTCTCTTTCTCTTTAATATTTTTAAGCTTTTCTGTATAAGAATAGTTACTGCTCATATATATATATATATATATATATATGACGAAATATATTTTCATGGTATGCTATATTTATGGTATAAAGTGCTCAATATCACAGATAGAGCGTATTTAAATATAAACTGAACGTTGAAGTCAACACTCAGAGGCGGCAGGCTGTTTCATGCTAGACGCAATCGTCAGGCCTATATATATATATATGTGTGTGTGTGTGTGTGTGTATATGTGAGTGTGTGTGTGCGTGTGTGTGCGTGTGTACATACTCTGTAAGAAGCTATTGAGTAAATCATATAAACTTCAATAATTCAAATTTAGTTTGAAAACTATTGGCGAATTTGAAACAAGCAATTTTGATATCCAAACAAAGCGGAAGTTAAAGTATCAATATGTTTTAATGAGGTAATTTGATGTATTCTAAAAAAACTGCCATCTGATTTTATTAGGCAAATTAAATAATCACATTTTACTTCAATAAAAATGAAATAAAATCATCACGCATTGATCAACACCTATAACAGAGCAAATAACAAACATATAATAAGTCTTTGTATCCTTTACATTTTAATATAGTGACTCTTTTTCTCAATATCCATTGATTTTGGTAATGTTGTTTTTTACTTTAACAGGTTCAGTTTCCGATATGGCAGTTTAAATATTTTTTCACAGGGCAGCTTTGCTGTTATATTGTTTGCTACATTCATACAATTTCATCTTCACAATTGACCATAGATTTTCGATCGGATTTACATAAGAACTTGATGGTGGCCATCCCATTATTTTCACTCCTGTAAATCTTTTATGCTCAACGAATTCACGGTTAAGCTTAGATACATGAGAAGGAGCATTTTTTGTGCATAAATACATTCTTCACTTTGAAACTGTGAGACTTGTAACATGCAAAATAAATCTCGTTCATAAAATCGTAAATGTTAACGCTGTTCAGTTTAACTTCTTTATCGACTTTGAATGGTCCAATAATGGTTTAGTGGACAATTCCTGTCCATATAATAACACTACCGCCTCCTTGTTGCTTTATTTTAGCCACAGGCACATCTGAATTGGATGAAATCCCTCCTTTGCACTGTTGGATTATTTTGTGTAGTCTGTACTAGTGAGCCAGCCTAAATGACTTGACTCACTTTATAGTTCCCCAAAAGAAGGTTAACCAATCAGGAGACGTGAAATATTCAATCCGTCGTGTATAAAGGCGGCCATTTTGGTTACTCTCTCCAAAGATGACCAGAAACCAAAGAACAGAAGGAAGAACTACGCTCTGCTACTTTATCGAGATATCCACTGCTAACCTGAACTACGTTTCCCTACTGTCTTCGACATATTCACTGCCAACCTCTGGATTCTATACTCAAAGACTACCGTCATCATGAACAACATGCTCCAACCATCAAGTTCATCACTCGAGATTCGTTCGTGAAAATGACTTTAGAAAAGCCAATTCTTATGTATTTATTGACCCAGTTTTGACGCTTTAAAATATTTGCTTTGGTGAGAGGAGGTTGCCTTGGAGATTTTTTTCACAGATCCCAATTCACAAAGTATTCTACACCTCTTGTTCTTTCTGGACTCCCTCAATTCCAGCCTTTTTAAAACGCTGAGCGCTGGTCAAAAGTGGTTGTTTCGCCATAACTCCCTTTAGTTTATGTTCATCTCGCGGAAGCAACGTAAGACCTTTTCCTTTGCTTTGACTTCGCAACTTATATGTTCAACAGCCTTCTTTATTGTTCGATGATTTCAGCAAAGCTCCTTTGATATCTCCAATGCGGATATTCCCTTACTCAATAACTTTTTCCCTTTTTTTCAGAAGTTGTTAGATCCTTCCCTTCAACTTATATCATAGACAAAAATAAAAATAAAATGTCTTAAGATAATATTATTTAATCTGCACACTAACATCAGTCAGTCGTAAATTCCAAATATCTGTACAACTAAGTAAAATATTTAACTAAAATTTCTGTCATTTTTTTAAATTAAAATTGGCAGAAACTTTAGTTAAATATTTTAATAAGGGTGGAAATGGACGAGTTCAAATTTGACAAAATACTGATTCAAAGTTTTTTGATTTATTGAGGTTTGAGCCGAGAAAAATAACAGAACTCGTGGCCTGATGAATGCATCTAGCATGAAACAGACTGTCGCCTCTAAGAGTTGACTTCTATGTTCACTTGCTATATATATATATATATATATATATATATATATATATATATATATATATATATATATATATATATATATATATATATATATATATATCATAATTAAGTAATTCATCGAGTTTTTAGTATAAACCTCAACAGAATGCAGAAAGCACTGGACGGCAGTTTCGTCCTATATTTAGGACTCATTAGCAGTGCGCATCCACTACCAGGAATTGAAACCCGGACAGTTACGTTATTAAGCAAACGTCATACCAACTGTACCATGTTCCCCGGTGAGGAAGAGTTCACGAATTAAACTCGACATAGCTCCTCTCATTCACATATTCCGTGGTGGAACTCATCCAAGTTCCTTTAACCAAGGACTGTGCCCCCGAGAGCCACGACTACTATCAACAAGCCACTCCATCCAGAGCATTAGAAGTCGGTTCATGCAAGGATATACAAGAAATTGTTAGGAGGATTTGAGATAATCATAATTAAGTAATTCATCGAGTTTTAGAAGAAACCTCAACAGAATGCAGAAAGCACTGGTTGCCGTTTCGTCCTATATTTGGGACTCATTTATATTTTACGAGATTTTGAATTCAGTTTTCTTTCTCAAAGACTGGCAACCACCCAAGGCCATTCGCCCTAATACTAAACTCTGGGCGCCGATTCCGCTAATCACGCCAATAACCGTTCGACAGAGCACTTGTAACAGGTAGGAGGAATTGTTTATATTTGCTGCAAACGTATTGCTGAAACGCCGTTTTCAGTGAGATTTCTTTGATGTTGGAACTTGGCAGGTGTTAATCCTATGGCTAATTAAAAACGTAATTATGTAGGAAAGCTTTCTTTTATCACCTTGCAGTGTTTCCGCTTTTAGCTTCTCTGTAGCGAAAAACGATATGTTGAATCTGTTTCTTCTGTCTGAATAAAGTAACATTAAGGTTAGTTTCGTTCTCTTTCTGTTTCGAAAGATTTTTCTGATTTACGATATATATATATATAAATATTAATTGTACAATGTTTTTACTTTTGACTTGTATAAATCATTAGAAAAAATGTTATTGTGTTATGTCCCCACGACAATTCGTGTCATCGTGTTAATATATCCTGTAAATACTTAAAATGGTCCGAAATACAGAAAATAATTACGCCTTCTACAGGAAGCCCGACAAATATTCGCCACGTGAAACAAGACATCTCGACTATATTTCACAATTTACTTCGTCCTACAATATATAAAAGGTGGAGAAAATATTGTTGCCGATGCATTTTCTCGTACTTCCATATGCTCAATAAATACCGAAAGTTTAATCTACAAGACTATCGCTGAGGAACAAAAAAGCTTCTACACTTTGGCAAGTCAAGAAAGATATTTCACTGCAACTTGCTGACACTCGACTTTGTTATGTGACAGAAGAAAAGTTTACCGTTTACCTTATATACCTCCATCGTTACGTAATATAAATTTCAACTATCATCATGGTTTATCACATGCTGGCAGGCGAGCAACCATCAAAGTGATAACTGACCAATTTGTATGGCCGAACCATTCCAGTGATATAAAAACTTTGACGCATCAATGAATTCAGTATCAAAAACACAAAATTAGGAAACATACAGAATCGGCCATTGGTAAATTCCAATGGGCTCATTCGTTTTCACATATAAATTGTAGGACCTTTCCCCGAATCATATGGTTTCATTTACACACTTGTGCAAATCAATTCAAACAAAATAAATAATTTCGTAATTATTTTCTTTTTCTCGTATTTTTCCAATGAAACATGACCAAGTGAACATGTTAGTACTTCGTATGTCCATTCCGCGAAGTCTTTCCTTGCAGATTGACCACAGATTCTTGATTGGATTTAAATCAGGAGACTTTCTGAGCCAGTCGAGAGTACTTTGATTTTCTCACTGGCAATGTTTGCCATTTTGCTCGTGCAGCGTTACAATTTTTGTACGCTTCCTCGGAGTAACATCTATCGCTGACAATGGACGTAGGACAACTAATCGACAGTCAAGACAATAGTGTCTGTGCGTGATAAAAATCTGATGCAATTACAGATGACGCAATATTTTTCAAGGACAAACAAATTTCATTATACACCCGAACATATATTCATTATACTGCACACCACTGCAGATCACCTAATCTGAAAAAACAAAAATAGATTACACCCTGCCACTCAAGTGGGTCTAAAACTGTCCGTATGTAAAGGAAACTAAAGGGGTTGTTTCAATTAATCTGCAAAAGTGTGGATTGTAAACCCTTCAAATCATCCGAAATACAGAAAAATATTAAATATAATATTAAATATTAAATATTAAATAAAATAACTTTTACCAAAGAACTTTTATTGGTCTTTGTAAATTAAAAAGAATACTACCCTTATATATGACTTGGGATCAAATAAAAATCATATTTGCATCGTAATCCGACAGAATGATGAGATAAAGGACAAATACGAAACCTTTATAAATCTAACATGTTTCACTTTCATTAAAACTATTTTATTTCTTTTAATGACACATTTGAATTTTTATACGCACATACATATGGCAATATTTACGGTTTATATATGCGTCTATATATATGCGTATATATATATATATATATATATATATATATATATGCGTCTATATATATATATATATATATGCGTATATATATATATATATATATATATATATATATATATATATATATATATATATATATATATGCGTATCTATATATATATTTATGGTTAAAACATTCTGAACATGTGACCAGGGTCCGAATCTCCCCATGGTAGATTTGTCAGGAAGGAGGCTTCCTGATGTTATCGAACTGGAGGGGTCGATCCCAGCGTGCGGCACCTTTGGAAAGTTCCTGAAAAAATCATGCGACGGGTTGATCCAAGCCTTGTGAATGAAATTGGGTAGACGGAACCGTCGGGGCCGCCGATATCTGTGCTAGCAAGAAGCCACAAGTCATCGTGGCCGAGGGCTTGAGCCTCCTGGCCTTGTTCAAATTGATGATCACGCTAGATAACACGCTCTTTCCCAGAAACTGTAACTAAGGTCTACTCAGCATAATTGCCGTATATAAACCACAAGTGGGCTCTGTGGGTGTTGAATAAGCACAAATGATCAAGCGTCTACAGTAGGGTCTGGCTAGCTGCCCTAGTGTACGGGTATCCTCGGCACTGTGTGGACACCTATATATATATATATATATATAATTATATATATATATATACATATATATATATATATATATAATTATATATATATACATATATATATATATATATATATATATATATATATATATATATATATATAATTATATATATATATATATATATATAATTATATATATATATATATATATATATATATGTATATATATATATATATATATATATATATAATTATATATATATATATATAGGTGTCCATATATATTGCATTATATATATATATTAGTTCATTTAGGCAGCAATGCTTCATTCATGTATGTTTCATTAAAAACGACAAGCAAAGTACTACGATTAAGCTTTTTATTTAATTTGTCTTGTGTTCGAACAAGTGTTTTTTTTTTGGACACAGAGTGTGTAGAAACTGTCCAAATGTTTCTATAATTCTGAGCACTTTCGGCTATAATTTTAGACATTATCAAGGATGATTTTACTTTTTTCATTTTAATTGGGTGTGAGCGTTGTGTGTATGTTTTTAGTCTTATAGAAGTGTTTTATTTATGAACACAGCACATTGCGACCGTGTTCGTAGTTAATATTTTTAAGTGTTGGGCTTTTCGTTTTTATTGTTAGTGCCTACATTATTTTTAATCATTTTTTACTGGTGGATGAGGTTATTATATTTGTGTTTTCTACTAGTATGTTAACACACACACACACACACACATACACACACACACACACACATATATATATATATATATATATATATATATATATATATATATATATATGTATGTATGTATGTATAAATGTATATATATAGGTATCACGCAGTTTCAGCTAACCTGATTCAATTTTACCTGTATCACTGCTGGAAGACTTTGCGTTTCCTTCATTCGAAGAAAAAAAGTAAAAAAAAATAACTGAAAGATTCCTAATCACTATATAAAAAAAAATGATAAATCCTTCTATTAACTAATCAAGTCGATCATAAAATTGTGGTTCTGATTAGTAGAAATTATTACCCGACAGCGTTTTTAGGCATCATTTGTTTACGACCACATTTACTTTCATAATTTTTTTTTATCTTTTCTGTTACGGTCAGTTTTCTTCTTTCTTTCTTTCTTTTTTTTTCTCCATAAACCATTTTCATGACGAAGCCTTTTCGCAAGCTAAAGAAGATCTATTAATCACAATACAACTTTTCGATTGATAGTTTTTTTTTCTTACTGCAGAACTGAGAGTGTTGAGATAATAAAGCAATACTATTTTTTTTTCAACTTTTGTTCGGACTGTTGAACTTCCTTTTCGCGAATTTCATGTTCTTAACCCAAAGTTTCGGCAAAACCATTCTTCAGCAATGAAAAAACAAAGAAGAATGTTAAGAAAAATTAGGCGGTCAATTAATTCGCTAAAGCCAACAGACTATTTCTGCAGACCTAATTAGACAGACGTAATTAAAACTTCATCCATATGAGCCGTGCGGTTAGTGTACTTGCGGCCTTCTATCAAACTAAGATTATACAAAGCAAATTGCAGCTCCGGTAGCCTCAATGTCGGTTAATCATTAACCAGCTAGACGAGATAGACATTGCTACTAACTAATAACTTCATCCCTCACTGAGTGCCCGGTACTTGTGACCGTCTAACAAAGAAATGTATACTTTTTAAATTGCAAAGTTGGTTGCTTTGGTGTTTAATGGTTAACCAGATAATTTTGTTTGTTTTAAAGAGTTCGACACTCACTACGAGTCCCGTACTTGCAATCGTCCTGGATATGATGATAGACTACATTCGCGTACTGGGTAAGATGATTAACGACATCCAACAGCGAGGCCTCTGATCAGGAGGTTTCGAGGAGCGTGGAACCACCTCTTAATTGCTGGGGTTCCCAGGTCCACCCTGACCCGGGGTGGTAGCACTTGTTAGGGTCCAAGGTATGGGCAAATAGTTAACCCCCAAACTGGGGTCAAATCGCGTAAAAAGAGTTTGTAATACCAGCAATACATTTTTGTAAAATATTGTTACCAGCATTAAATTTTTGAAGAAAAAATTATTACCAGCAATACTTCTTTGGAAAAAATATTACCAACAATACATTTTTGAAAAAAAACATATTACCAGCAGTACATTTTTGCGAAAAATATTACGACAAATACTTTTTGAAAAAAATATTACCAGCAATAAAAATCTTGTCGGCATTAAATAACCCATCAAGGTTGATATGCCGTAAAACAAACCAAACCAAATGCAATGATTTTTTTTAATGTTTATCGCCCCCCACCAAAAAAAAAAACAAGAATTCGATTCTCAGTGGGTGTCCCGTAATTGTCAACGTTTTATATTGCTGATCCCTCAATACAAGACCAAAGAGTCACTCAAGATATAGTTTTACTGAAGAAGATAGTTGAAAGTAGATAACGGCTAACCAGAGACTTACATTATTTACATGATTCCTACTGTTATCCCCATCTTTATTGCCACATTCACAACGTTTCGGCTGTTGTTCACTCCGGCATTTTTCAGGTGATTGGAATTTCGAACCGAACTCTATCATTTCTTCCACCGGTAAAGATTGTTCTAGTTCCTTGTGCCGTGCCTGTTCCGGATGCCTCAGTTATTTCCCTTTAACTCAACTCCAATAAATATAAATATAAAAAATCAGCGTTTTTATTTTTGAGGCATCCTAACCTTATATATATATATATATATATATATATATATGAAATTTATAAATTTAATTATAAAAATTAAATTTCATCTCATCTTAAGTATAAGTTCCTCTGTTTTTTGCATTAATGTTACAAAATAATTCCTTTTGTTGTTATTTGGAATGTTCTTCACGGAATTTCCGCATTTTTTTCATATTTCACAATTTTTATGTAAAAATAAAGATTAAGAGTGCTCTAAAACTTTTGAAATCGCTACACAAAAGCTTTCATGTTTCAATACTATGATTGTACTTCTTCAAGCGGAGTATTGAAACAGGAAAGCTTTTGTAATGCGATTCCAATATGCTTTTATTATAATCTCATATAACAAAAATAAAATGATAATATATTGGTCTACTTCGTATTAAGCATATTTTTAAAAGTAAATGCTACGAACAGTGGATTTTTACTCCATGTGTCCTTTCTCTTACTTGAATATATATATATATATATATATATATATATATATATATATATATATATATATATATATATATATATATATATATATATGTAGATGTATAAAGAAATATAGTCTTAAAGTGTGCTATATTTATGGGATAAAGTGCTCAATATCAGAGATAGAGCGTCTGTAAATATAAAAGTTTGATGAAAAGATTCTTGAAGCAGCCCTTGAGGAAAATCCTGCTTTATCAGTTGAGGAATTGGCAGTGGTTCTCAGTTCAAACCATACAACTGTTCATCGTCATTTTCAACAACTTGGAAAAGTTCCTAAACTTGGAAAATGGGTGCCTCATGAATTGTCTGAAAATAACCTCAAATCCCGAGTTGACATCTGCTCTTCTCTCCATTCTCGCCAACTTGTTTCACCTTTTTTGGATAGACTTGTGACTGACGACGAAAAATGGATCTTTTATCGAAATGTTAAGCGTCGCAGACAGTGGCTTAGTAAAGGGGAAGGACCCCATCCACAGCCGAGAAGGGAACTTCATGGGCAAAAGTTTCTTCTTTCAATCTGGTGGGATTGCCAAGGAATAATCCACTTTGAATTCTTACCACCTAATGCAACAATTAATGCTCAAATATACTGTCAGCAATTCGAGAGTTTGAACAAAGCTTTGAGGAAAAAAAGACCTCTATTGAATCGAAAACGGGTGATGTTTCATCAGGACAATGCGCGACCACACACAGCAAGAATCACTTCAGAAAAGATCGAAGAACTTGGTTGGGAGAAAATTCCCCATCCACCTTATTCTCCCGGCCTTGCTCCTTCAGACTACCATTTGTTTCGTAGCTTACAGAATCATTTGGAAGAAACAGCTTTTGTAACACAGGAAGAGGTTAAAACTGACATTTGTGAGTTCTTCGAATCAAAGCCAAAAGAATTTTACAGTAATGGAATTAGTAAGCTTGTTAATAGATGGAAGGAAGTCATAGATAATCAGGGAAAATACATTGTTGATTGAATCTGTAATTAAATGTAACATTTGGTCACTTGTTTTCTTTATTCAAAATTCGGACAGAACTTATGGGATGACCTGATAGGATCCTAATATTGTGGTAGGATACATTGATCGGCAGGACACAGACCAAAGCGGCAACGAATAATTCTCATAAGGTAAGGAATGTGGATATCCACCGCCATCAATTCACCACGTGGAATGTTCACCTCTAGGAACGTTCACCTCGGGGAAAGTTCACCTCGGGGAAAGTTCACCTCTAGGAACGTTCACCTATAGGAACGTTCACCTCGGGGAAAGTTCACCTCGGGTAAAGTTCACCACGTGAAAAATTCATCCCGGGGATAATTACATCTCGGAAGAACGATCGGAACGAAAAAAAAAAGGAGCAATTTTTAATCCGTTCTAATTTCATTGATCAACGCATGTAAAACATTTTTGAAATAGGATAAAAGTAAATTAGAACTGGCATGATGCGTTTGAATTGAATTAATTTAATAGTTAACGACTTCAGCTAATACACAGAAATAGAAAGGAGCGTAAGGCAAGGGTGAGTCTTCTCACCAGACCTGTTCAACCTACACAGCGGGGCAATTCTGAGAGAATTGGAAACCCTACCGGGATTTAGCATTGGTGATCACAACCTTAACAACATAAGATACGCAGATGACACAGTACTGATAGCAGACACGGAAATGAAATTACAAAATCTCTTACAAAAGGTAGCGACGGAGAGTGTGAAGAAGGGACTAAGCATAAACTACAAGAAAAGAGAATGCATGGTCATCAGTAAGAGGAAGAGCCTGAAATGCGATTTGCATGTCGGGAACATTAGAATCAAGCAGACGCGGAAGTTTAAATATCTGAGAAGCAGTCTAGCAGAGAACGGTAAATGCGACACAGAGCACGGTAAATGCGACACTGAGGACGCTAAATGCGACACTGAGGACGCTAAATGCGACACTGAGGACGCTAAATGCGACACAATGTATGTTAAATGCGACACAATGTATGTTAAATGCGACACTGAGGACGCTAAATGCGACACTGAGGATGGTAAATGCGACACTGAGGACGGTAAATTCGACACAGAGGACGGTAAATGCGAGACAGAGCACGTAAATGCGACACAGAGGACGCTAAATGCGACACTGAGGACGGTAAATGCGACACTGAGATCCGGAAACATTAGAATCAAGCAGACGCAGAAGTTCAAATATCTGAGAAGCGTTCTCACAGAGGACGGTAAATGCGACACAGAGGACGCTAAATGCGACACTGAGGATGGTAAATGCGACACAGAGGGCGGTAAATTCGACACTGAGGACGCTAAATGCAACACAGAGGACGCTAAATGCGACACTGAGGATGGTAAATGCGACACTGAGGACGGTAAATGCGATACAGAGGACGGTAAATGCGACACAGAGCACGGTAAATGCGACACAGAGGACGGTAAATGCGACACTGAGATCCGTAGACGTATTGGGATGGCCAAAGACACATTCCAAAAGAAAATTTCATCCCGGGTGAATATTATTCAAAGGTTTATCCCATAATCCACTATATATATATGCTTCATCCACCGCAAGGAAAGTTGGCTCCCTGTGCCGGGTCAAGAAATTTTTCTCTCCGGAATCGATCCTCCAAATCTATAAATCAACCATTCGCCCTTGCATGGAGTATTGCTGCCATATATGGTTTGGAGCCACTGCTGATTGCCTCAGGGTTCTTGATAAGATCCAGAGACAGATATGCAATGTAATTGGCCCTGATCTGTCATCTCGTCTGCAGTCGCTCTCTCACAGACGCGCCGTTGCCTCGCTCTGTCTTTTTTACAAATACTTTCACGGTAATTGCTCCGATGAGCTGCTTTCGCTGCTTCCCAGGCCTCATGAATTTAAGCGTCGTACGAGTCTGGCATCCCGTTCCCACCCCTTCAATGTTGAAACTGTTAGATGTAGACGTCTCTTCTACTCCAATAGCTTCGTGTCTCGCACCTCTCGCCTGTGGAACTCACTTCCTTATTCCTGTTTCCCTGACAAATAAAATCTCCAACTATTTAAGTGTAACGTCAATCGGCATCTCCAGTTGCCTTGATCTATCCACTTCCCTTCTCCACATCCTTTCCCCTTTCATTCCTATCTGCTATCGTTCCAAATCTTCTGTAACCCCCTTGCCTTGTTTGATCCACTATCTTTCTCCACATTCTTTCCTCTACCACTCCGATCTGCTCTTCCTCCAAACCTTCTGTAACCCCTTGCGTGCTAGTGGCTTCCAGCCTTGCTTGGGGTCAAAAGCTTAATATATATATATATATATAATTATTTATTTGAATATTACAACATAAATATGTTATAAAATCACGACAAAAGTAGCCATTTTGTTTCAACACTTCTAGTGTCTTATCAAGTGACGATGTAGAATATAGAATAAATGGTTTTAAAAGTTTCAAATTAATCAACGATCCTTAGCTAAGAGTAAACGCTGTTACATAAGCTAGAGTGACCAATCAAAATACAAGTATAGGGTGATTCGAAAAATTTGACAACTAAGCAAGGTTATCATAGATATTAAAAGATTTATAAAATTTGAAATTAAAATTAAAAGTAAAAAATTAAAATTACTTATTTAGAAATCTAAATCAAATCTCTATTAAGTTTTAAATTGTAGAATTACAAAGGAGAAAAAATATAAAAATATAAAGATAAAAATAAAAGATATATATGCTATTTAATTTGTATTTTCATTGAAAATTATGTTGAAAGGGATGTTCAGAATCCCAGACAGAAATGTATACACTTTAGTTTCATTTCAACATGTTAGTCGCCTCTCACGCGAAATCATTCGAACACACGCATGTTAAGCGCTCAGACGTATTTATATATATATATATATATATATATATATATATATATATATATATATGCAACGTAAGAAATCCAAGTGCATGAGAGAAAAACGATTAGATGCATTGCTGAAAATGTTGTTTATACGGAAATTTTAGAGTGTTAAAAATTGTTAAGGCAAAACGATAAACGAAGGCGAATGTTAAAAGTTGAGACTTCTCCCAATCTGGGTTCAAACGGTTTACTGTCATTTAGATTTATATTATTACTTATAATGTATCTGGACACTTAGTGCCCGCTTGAGAATACATAGCCACCCCAAGGGGTTTGGTGCGTCAAATGCTAAATTAAAGAAGCGCTGCTCTAAAATATAATACCGATAAACATCTTTCAACATGTCCGGTCACTTCTTTGCATTTGGTTGCTAATTAACCAACCTTTGGCTCCATCTGTTATCCTCTCTCTATGTTACGTTCCTCGTGTGCTTGTATTCTTTGTTTTAGGATATCTGTTATCTTGGTCGTTTTGTTTTTTTAGTTTGTTTTTTTATCAGTGGATATAGTGTTCAAGACTGATGTTTATTCTTCAGCTTTGTGTACAAAATAATTTCTTTCTATTCAAGTAATTTTTCTTGTGCCCAACGAAGTTAAGCGCCGTGAGCGTGTTTGTAAATACATAGAGAGAGGGTTGGAGAAAGAGAAAGAGTCTTAGGTGGAGAGAAGGATGGGAAAAGAGCGAAATGGAGAGAGTGAGAAATAAGTGAGAGTGAGGAATGAAGAACAGTGAGGTGGCGAGAGAGAGAGAGAGAGAAAGAGGAAGAGAGAGAGGGCTCTGAACATTTTGGGCATGAGCACATTTTTTTAGCGTTTTCTATTGTAATTTGAGAATCAGACTAAAACCAAAATAGCCATTTCGCCCTGGGCAATTTTCTCTGGACAAGACAATGTCCGAAAATAACGTCACAAAACGCCGATGGACCAAAGTGAACATTTTAATAAGACTACGAACAGAGAAAGCGTCAACAGACTGAAGCGTAATATAGTAACAAGGCAAATAAAATGGATAATGGGGAGAAAATAAAATCGAAATAGAAAAAAATTGGAAAAAGCAGACGACAAAAGGATGCTTCCATTTTTATTTTACAGATTAGCAGATACATCTTTTTTTAACATGTACAAATAAATCTCTCTCTCTCTCTCTCTCTCTCTCTCTCTCTCTCGATATATATATATATATCAAATAAAAACAATATATATTCCCGAAATACTATACTCGACCCTTTTTTGTCGAAAGAATTTTTCATGCATATGCATATATATATATATATATATAATTATATATATATATATATATATATAAATATAAAAGTGGACATGGAAGTCAGCACTTAACGGCGACAGTCTGTTTCCTGATAGTGCAATCGTCAGGCCTGAGGCATATATGCCAGGCCTTGTGGCATACTGGCATATATATATATATATATATATATATATATATATATATATATATATATATATGTAAACCTAGTGACATACTGTTCACCATTTATCTGTATTCAGCTCTTCTGAAATGTGTGGTTGGTTCTTCAAAAGCATTCAACTATCTAATTAAATGATATGTACAGATAATCTGGCCGCTGTTTTTAAAGACTGAGATGCTTGACCCTCATACGTCAAAAACGACAGGATAGTCCAGTATATATATATATATATATATATATATATATATATATATATATATATATATATATATATATATATATATACCGGGTGTAACAGGAAAATTATTCAGTTCGTATAACGGCATAATTGTCTATCACATAAAATGTTTAATATCTAAGAAAACACTAAACGAATTGAGTTTCTTTTTTTCCAGGTTTTCAGAGGAAACGTTTAGCCATGTTGACACAATCTTTCGTAAGAATCACTGAAAAACACATTGAGTTATTCAGCTAAAAAGAGAGCCGCTTAAAGTCGTTTTGTGTGTGCCCAATGGTGAGCGGAAAATATCATTCAAACCTTCAGTAATGGTACCATTTTGTTACACCAGGACAGAAAGCTAGAAGGTTAGACAGGGCGAAGATCATCTTGAATAAGTTGGAAAATGATCCTGGAGTAATATATATATATATATATATATATATATATATATATATATATATATATTGTTTATATGTATTTGAACTTTATTTCAATCCTTCATGAGCTTCCGATCCTTATCTATGATTAATTAATGACGAACATGTCGTTTACGATCGATTTCATCACACTATTCTGTTAAGCTTAGAGAATAATTATACATTGTTATTGCTCAAAGTAGATTCCGATAGTGTTATAGAAACCTCGGAAAATTCCAATAAGTTATCTTTAATCATTTCTAATATCCAGTTGTTCAGAGCTTAATCTAACAATTCTACAACTCTGCTGTTACATCCGGTATATATATATATATATATATATATATATATATATATATATATATATATATATATATATATATATATATATTATCCCTCACCAGTTGCACGACTCGTAGTTTCATGAACAACAACCGAGCACCTGAAGATAGCAGTGCGCATGCAACTCCGAGTCATGCTTCCGGTACGGGATAATATCTATATTTATTAATATATACTTGATAGCCCTGTTTTATTATGTGGAGCACATAATTGTGTGACTTGACCCAAAGTTTTTTTGGAGTTCAATACCAGGTCACAGCAGAGGGAACAACAACTTGGGGAGTTGTGTTACTAAGGTTAATTAACTGAAACTGAGATACCAACTAAAGGCATGTCACGTGGAATTAGAAGAATCTACCCCCGTGGAATAAATAAATGTTTCAGTTCGAAATTCTAGCCAATATCCCCTGAAGGAAGCCGGACCGTACAACCCCCGAAACTTTGATATGGAACAAGTTTTTTTTGGTAGTTATATTTTTCATGCCTGTTTCGAATCTCTCTCGCTCTGTTCATATATATCTATCTATCTATCTATCTCAGTTTGTTTCTATCTCAGTCTCTTTCTTTGTCTTTCTCATTCTGTTTCTTTCTTTCTTTCTTTATTCTGTTTCTATCTATCTATCTATATATATATCTATCTCCGTCTATTCATATCTCTCTCTCTCCGTCTATTCATATCTATCTATCTATCTATCTCTATTCATATCTATCTATCTATCTATCTATCTATCTATCTATCTATCTATCTATCTATCTATCTTCGTCTATTCATATCTATCTATCTATCTATCTCCGTCTATTCATATCTATCTATCTATCTATCTATCTATCTCTTTCTATTCATATCTATCTATCTATCTATCTATCTATCTATCTATCTATCTCCGTCTATCTATCTATCTATCTATCTATCTATCTATCTATCTATCTATCTATCTATTTCCGTCTATTCATATCTATCTATCTATCTATCTATTTCCGTCTATTCATATCTATCTATCTATCTATCTATCTATCTATCTATCTATCTATCTATCTCCGTCTATTCATATCTATCTATATATCTATCTATCTATCTATCTATCTATCTATCTATCTGGTATAAGAACAATCCGACGGCTAAGTGTCCGATGGACAACTGCCCGATAAGTTGTTGTATCGTCGATGCAAATGATACACAGAGAAGAATGAGTGCTTAATATATTTACTCAGCACCAGTATCCAATGCTAACGGATACATACAAAAAACACAGAGCAATAAGTTACAAAACAATTAACAAGACAACTTACAAGGAATAAAGCATAGCCAAATGCTGTATATCAAATTAAGTAAGATCAGTCCGAATATTAATCAGCTTAGTATCAACTTACTAATTAACTATTGAAGTCCTTAATCGTAGATTATTTAAGGGTGTGAGTCAGGTTCTCTGGTACATTGCTGAAGGGGTGCTAACTACTCTACAAAATAAGGACAACTGCTCGATAAGGACAATTGCCTGACAGAAAAATACCCGATGTTATATATATATATATATATATATATATATATATATATATATATATATATATATATATATATATCAATTATGTAGTGCGTATTCAATTTATATAACGTAAATCATTCATACGAAAAACAAATAATGAAGCTAATTATATGGCAAGAATCACTCTCGCAAACAATATTTAATAATAAAATACAATCAACCTCGAATCCGTTAATGAATGGTATGATCCTTGTTTATAAATTCCGGTTTTATCAGGTCTTATTTTTTCTACTAGCCCGGCTTTCAATCGTTTCAAACGACCATCATCAGGTAGACATTTAAGTAAGTTTTCTTTAAAATCCAGGTAATAATGAGACATCGAAAGATAATGCAGACCGAAAGAAGTGTTTTTTAGCAATGTGATATTGTTAAATGTAAGAATAATTTTGGAGCGTGCAGTCGTGACGCTGAGGTTGAAATTTTTTTTTTTTAAATTTGAAAAATGTGAGTTCTTGTACTGAAGAAGTAAGCTTTTTTTATAGTAAAGGTGGCATGAACTAAATTGTTCAATAATTAGAGTAATGTCACAGTTATTATCAGGAATTCGCACTTAGGATCAGGTTATTTTAATATCAATTATGTAGTGCGTATTCAATTTATATAACGTAAATCATTCATGCGAAAAACAAATAATGAAGCTAATTATATGGCAAGAATCACTCTCGCAAACAATTATTATTCTTACATTTAACAATATCACATTACTAAAAAAAACACTTCTTTCGGTCTGCATTATCTTTCGATGTCTCATTATTACCTGGAATTTAACAAAAACACACTCAAATGTCTACCTGATGATGGTCGTTCGAAACGATTGAAAGCCGGGCTAGTAGAAAAAATAAGACCTGATAAAACCGGAATTTACCAACAAGGATCATACCATTCATTAACGGATTCGAAGTTGATTGTATTTTATTATTAAATATTGTTTGCGAGAGTGATTCTTCTCATATAATTAGCTTCATTATTTGTTTTTCGTATGAATGATTTACGTTATATATATATATATATATATATATATATATATACATACATATATATATATATATATATATATATATATATATATATATATATATATATGTATATATGTATATATATATATATATATATATAGTGCTGTTCGATAAAAGTGACTCACCTGATTTATTTTTTACTAAAATATTTTTTGTCTAATGTTTTTGGAGTTAAAATAATTTTTAATCTTACTAATATAAAGACCCCTTCCCGACCACCTAGGAACAAAGTTTATTCACCCTAAGGTATTCTATTGACAATTATAAATTTGGATATAAATGAGATTCAGGGAAAAAAACGCTGTGCAAAAAAAGTGACTCATATATCGCATTCTATTGATTAAACTGGTAAATTTTGAGGGCTTTTGACAAAATATTGAAAACTATTTTACAATACACTCAGAAAAATATTCTAGAGAATTCTAGAACAGCTTAAATTAAATCTTGATGATTCTAGAATATTCCAGAAAGCCACATACAGTATAAAAACAGCTTGAAATAGCCACTCAAGTCACTAACCAGATGAAAGGGTACAAACACGCATCAGAACCACTTAAGGCATCTATTATTGCCCTCTCAAAAGCAGGCAAGTATACGAGAGAAATTTCCGAAATTGCTATAACCTCGCAATCAACTGTCTTTCGAGTGTTTAGGGCACATAATGATGCCACTACTGCTCCAAGGAAGGAAAAAAAGGGACGAAAGAAAAAGATTGATGATAGAACTGGCAGGGTAATCAAGAGAGAAGTTACGAAGAATAGAACTATAACTAGCCAAGAAATTGCAGCCAGTTTAAGCGAAGAACAAGTTGTTAGTCTTGACTCTCCAACAGTCCGTCGGTGGCTGTTAGAACAAGGCTACAAATCTTGTACACGAAGGTTTAAGCCGCTAATAAGCAAAGCCAACAAAGCCAAGTGACTTGAATTGGCTCACTATTACAAAAATTTCACCGTAGAAGACTGGAAGAATGTTCTCTTCGCCGATGAAACGAAAGTTGAGCTAAATTCGAAGGATAAGGTGAGTCACTTTTATCGAACAACACTGTATATATGTAGAATATTTCGATATTTTTGCTGTCATTCGAACGGGAAAATATCATGCCATCATTGCCATAACACGTTGAAAAAAATACAACCAGTTTTTTTAAAGTGAGCGAGAAAGAAAGAGAGATAGAGAACGAGAAAGAGTGAGATAAAGAGAGAGAGAGAGAGAACGAGAAAGAGTGAGATAAAGAGAGAGAAAGAGAGAGAGAACGAGAAAGAGTGAGAGTAAGAAAGAGAGAGAGAACGAGAAACAGTGAGAAAAAGAGAGAGAAAGAGGATGAACGAGAAAGAGAGAGAGAAAGAGAGAGAAAGAGAGATTTTAATTCTGACCTTCATTGTCAATTGTTTATCGTTCTAAGAAGTAAGTTTCAAGAGCTTTCAAACTTTGATATATTCTTTATGATTTCGTTGTTTTTTGTTACATTAATAATAATAATATTCCAGTAATAATAATAATAATAATAATAATAATGTTAATAATAATATAAATAATGCAAATATTAATAATAATCTTAAATATTGATGAAGAAAGCAATAATGAAGCTAATAATAAAAATGATTTTATATAAAACAAATCAACTCTTGCAGACTCACGGCATAGTTTTTCCTTCTCAAAAATATATTGTATGCGACAAATAGTAAACTTCACCTAGGCACAGGGTCTTCATCTCCATGAGAACGGAGATGGGACGGTAAGCTATTATCTATAACTTTCCCCTTCGAATGACAGCAAAAATATCTAAATATTCTACATACAGACTTGTGAAAATGAATTGAAACAACCAGTTTAGTTTCCTTTCTTTCGCCATATGGTCAGTTTTAAACGCAATGGAGTGACAGGGTGTGATCGATTTCTAACTTTTCCTTGGATTACGTCATTAATAAAAAGGGGAAATACACAAATAAAAATGATTCCAAAATACAAATAGCGTAAATAAAAACAATTTAGTAAGAAAGAAAATCCTTATAACCTTAACTGATGGTGCACGCAAATAGTCAACTATTGAAGAGTACTAGTTAAAGTATGCAACTAAATTTTTAAGTTTTCCATTTACGTCGCGGTATTTCTTGACGCTCTTGTTATTTTTACAAACTGCTCTTACTTTTGCAATATGCATTTCTTGCCTGTCCTGTTCGCTTTTAAGGGCGTCTAAGAATTTCCATATTGTGTGATGATGGGATGAAACTTGCTGCTACAAAACCCCTATGCCATCCTTCAAAGGCGTTATTAATTCTAGGTAAATTAGCATTGACTCTCTTAAATCAAAACCACATACGTATTTCAAATATAAGTATTTCGAATAATTATCATTTAATATAATTGTCCTTTCGATTAATTTCCATTTGAACAATTTACAATTCGAATAAATGTTTTTAAAATAATACTTTTCAAACAATGGTCACATAATCTTATAAAAATATTGGCATTTCTTGGCGTTCTCCATATTTTGGCAGCCTGCTCTTGCTTTTGCAATATGAATTTCTTGCAAGACATGTTCTCTTTTAAGAGCGTCTAAGAATTTCCATATTGTGTGATGATGGGATGACATTTAATGCAAAAGAGACCTTCAAGATCGTTATTAGCTCTGGGTAAATCAGCATTGAATCTCTCAAAGCATGACCACATACATATTTCAAACATATGCCCCTGTGCAAATTAATTGAAACAAACGCTTTAGTTTCCTTTCTTTTCTCATACGGTCAGTTTTACACCCACTGGAGTGAGAGGGTGTAATCGTTTTCTATTTTTCCTCAGATTACGTCATTTGCAGTGGTGTGCAGTAATATGAATCTATTTTCGGGGTGTATGATGAAATTTGTTTGTCCTTGAAAAATATTGCGTCATCCGTGATTGCATCAGATTTTTATGACGCCCAGACACTATTGTCTCGACTGTCGATTAGTTGTCCTACGGCATTGTCTGCGATGGATATTACTCCAAGGAAGCATACGAGAATTGTAACGCTGCACGACCACACTGGCAAGCCTTATCACTGAGCAAATCAATGTACTATAGAGCGACACGGAAACTCTCCTGATTTAAATCCAATCGAGAGTCCGTGTTTAATTTGCAAGGAAAGACTTCGTGGAATGGACATACGAATTACTAACATGTGAACTGAGTTATGTTTCATTTGAAAAATACGAAAAACAAGTCAATAATAACGAAATTATTCGTTTTGTTTCAATTAATTTGCACATGAGTGTATATATATATAAATATCGGACAATTTTTCCGTCAGGTAATTGTGCTCATCGGGGAGTTGTTGGTAGGGCTCCTGTCAGTTGGGCAGTTATCCGTCAGTGAGTTGGCCATCGGGCTCTTGTCAGTCGGATAGTAGTCCTAGAACCCTCTCCCTCTCTCTCCCTCTGTCTATCTATCAGTCAATCTGTCATTCGTCCATGTATTAAATATCGGTGTTAAATCTGGTCTTCTTCTTCTGCTACGTATTTAGAGATTCTTGATAAAATCCGAAGAAGAAACTGAAATGTTAGCCAGCCCACCATCGTAATGTGGCTTCCCTGTGTTTTTCTATAAAACATTTCATAGTAGTTATTTTAATGCACTTTCCTCTTTGGTTTCCACGGTTTTACGAATTTAACCCTAGAACACTAACCTTCAATTAAAGTTACACCACTACTAACCATGGTTATATCATACACGATTTTGAAAATATCAAAACAAATATTAAATATGAATCTTTATTTGAAATATTTTACATGCAGGCACTTCAAACTTTGTACTTTGAGTTAACATTAAAACGAACTGAAAAATATTATTTAAGTAAGAAAATCAGGTACTGAAATTGTAATTTAAAATAGGAAAATTTGCGTTGGGTACTATATACCCATGGTTAGTGTTCTAGGGTTAAAGTTACACTACTGCTAACCATGGGTATATCATACCCGATTTTGAAAATATCAACAAAAAAAATTAAATATGATCTTTATTTGAAATATTTTACATGCAGGCACTTCAAACTTTGTACTTTGAGTTAACATTAAAACGAATTGAAAAACATATTATTTAGGTAAGAAAATCAGGTACTGAAAATTGAAATTAAAAATACGAAAATTTGCGCTGGGTACTCATGGTTAATGTTCTAGAGTTAAACGTCGTACTACCTGGTCTTTAGTTCTTTTATTTTTACAGTTAAAATGGCTATATGTAACTGCAAGTTATATGCTAACAGTTCCTCACGCTCTTCACGGCCGTAAAACTCATTTCGGACCATTCGCTTTCATGTCAATTTTCACCTTCAAAAATGTCTATGCAATGTAAAACGTTATCTTCCGTCTTCTTAATTCTTTTTCTTTTATTGTTATCTCTCCTTAATAATGTTTTTCTTTTTTTTATATTCTTTCACAGGCAGTGTGACTTAGTGGCTTCACTGCCTTGTTTCGAATTAAATGATTAGAAATGACTTATTATTCTATCTATCTATCTATCTATCTATCTATCTATCTATCTATCTATCTATCTATCTATCTATCTATGTTCATACGTATTTCACTCTGTTCAAATCTATCTATCTATCTATCTATCTATCTATCTATCTATCTATCTATCTATCTGATTTTGCTGATTTTCTATCACAATCTGTTGACTATCTATTTATCTATATATCTATCTATCTATCTATCTATCTATCTATCTATGTTAAAACCTATCTCACTCTTTAAATCTATCTATCTATCTATCTATCTATCTATCTATCTATCTATCTATCTATTCACATCTCTACGAAACGTTTCCTATACAGAACAGCGCAATCGTAGAAAGAATTAAATTATTAATCCGACACCCACCAAAAAAATTATCGTTGATACGCATGCGCACACCAATGTAAAAGATTTCTTAATGAAAATAGAATTAAATTTCTTGTTCAGTGTAGCAAGAAAAAAATGGCGGTATCAGGCAGCGGATATAATTCTTTTAATAATTGTTTTCATTGTTTTCAACTTCGTTCGTTTAATTTGATAAAGTTCGAGACAAAAACTAATGGCACTAATAATAAGAGTCTCCAATAATCATCCATCTGATATTTCGCGATGAAATATTTCCCGTAACATTTAAAATTCTATCTTCATCATTGTTGTTCTGTCATTTTCTTTCCGCCAATTTATATTCTTAGCTTGATTTGAGGCTCGTACTATCGTCTGCTTCCCCCATTGTATATACAGGGTGACCTAAAAAAAAACGGAAATTTTTAAGTGGGTATTGCCAGAAATGAGCAAGTGGCAACACTGCGAGACAGTGACCTTGAGCAAGTAAACATTTCGCCATTTTATTAATGAGAATGAAATTCACAGTATCCCAGCTGAGATGTTGCAGCAGTCAATGAGGTATCTCAACAGCAGATTTCAAGAATGCATTCGTACAGGAGGACGCCATGTACAGGACGTAATTTTAAAACAAATGAAAATTCCATGATTGTTTCTTAAATGGCAGGTTTTAAGCTTTCAATTAATATGAATTAAATATTTTTCTTCCATCACTCCTGGTTTTATTGGATTGTTGAAAAGTTCCCGTTTTTTGGGGTCACCCTATATTACTTAGACATTTATCTTTGTTCTTTTAATAATTTCAATGCAGTCACGATATGTTTCCACCATATGAAGTGTTGTTTGAATGTTTACAACAGCGGCTTTTATTCAATAATTTATTTCACTTTGTTTGTTTCATGCTCGACCATTGTGATTAGGCCGATAGATTCTCTAGTTACATGGGATCTTCTGAATGTCAAAAATTGCGTACTTCATTATTCCTAAGTTTGTCACATTTCAGGCACTTCGACGTTGTGTAATTGTTAGAAAGTTTGCCTAGTAGTGAATTCTTTTCTCCCAGGTTGCTCCACACTTTTGTGCTTTTGTCACACGGAATCGTAGCTTAGAAAAGCTGTTGTGGGCACTTCGACGTGGTGTAATGTTTCGTAAACGTGTTTGGCTAGACCGCTTACGGTTGGATATTGAGTTCGATCCGCACTGGGTGCCCCATACTTTCGGCTTTTTTGCCACATCTAAGCAAAGCTTACAAAATCGCCATAAATTTGCCACCCTGAGGATGTCCCCTCAGAGTTAAGAATTCTGATTGGAACATGCTGGGGCATTGCCCAGTGGACGCAATAATACGTCGACACTATAATTGGGGCCATTACGAATTATATGATCAACATAAACTGGAAAGTTCTTTGCTCACGGTCAAAGGTTATGCGCTGCATTTCAACTGACCCTCTTGTCTTCGAAATGCCCTGTGAGTGTCCTTTTTTCCATTTCCTTCTAAACCTTCGTTGTTGCTCACAGGTTCAGTCCATGGTATTCTCATCCTCCTCCTGTAGAACCTCTTTTCTCTATTTGTTTTTAAATCAAGTCATTGAAAGTCAACATTTGAAATTGAATGGTGTATTTGGACTTGATTCCAGAATGTTAATGTCACTGACACAAACCCAACTAATTCAGCCACTGCAGAATTCTAATGATTGATTACGTTTATATGCAGTTTCTCGATTATTACTGCTAATAATAATAATCATCATTAGTCCACTTTTCTTAAGTGGTTTTTACAAGTGTGCGAAGAGACGATACTGGTGTTATTTTCACGAAGTCGCTCCACCCGCCATTGAATTCTGGACTCCAATTTCCTGCAGTCTTGAAGGCTATAATTTGTTCGCCAGAAATTCCAATTTCCTCAAATGCAATAACACTTTGTGGTTGAATCGTCCATTGAATAGCAGAGGAAAAGAAGAGAGACTTGCTCAAGTGAGTGAATGTACGTGAAAGACGGTTGTTGCCCAAACGAGAAAGAAGGGGACGTAGGACATAAAAATAAATACCACCAAGTTGAAAAGAAAACACGCATGCGCACACAAATCGCAGCTAGTTCAGTTTACAAAGAAGAAAATATTTTTTTTCTATTCGCAATGAGCTGTTTGTGTTTGTATTGTCCTTCCTTATTCTTTTGTTAATTAACATGTATTTTTTAATTAACAGGTATTTTTTTAATTAACAGGTATTTTTTAAAAATTAACAGGTATTTTTTTTAATTAACAAGTAGTTTTTTTCCTGTTTAAATCAGGAAGTTGTCGTATGAGGAATTCACAAGTTTTATTTTTCTTCCTGTTCAAAAAAAATCGAGAACGTTTTACTATTTGCGTTTCACTCCATTCTACATGTGCGACTTCTGTAGGGTGATCAAGGTTTCACCCTGTCGTCATTTGATTAAAAACGTTTTATCCCTACAGGGAATCCTATCAGGATTTAATATTTGTGGACATACGCCTCCCAACATAAGATATACAGATGACACGGTATTGATGGCCTTGTTTGGGCTAAAATGCAAGAACCCAGAACGGTTGGAGGTAGGTGCACGGGTATTAGGATTGGCGATCGCGATGGAACAAGGTAAATTGCGGTGGAGGCAAGGAAGGGTGGTTCCTAACGCCCCCCGGTGTCCTTACGCGACGGAGGTGTTCTCTCTGCGTGGAAGGCTTGTTGGACACCTTCCAATGTGTTTTTGGCTCCGTGTGGCATGCGGAATGCGCAAGAGAAGAGCAAGTTCGGTTATGAAGGGCTGGGACGCACTTGCCCTCTACATGGAAATGGAGGAGAAAGATCAGAGAGATGTTGATCAGATCGAAGCCAGTCTGAAGCAGGCATTTTCGGACGACGCGTTTTCAGCGTACAGAAAACTGACCATGGTCAGGTGGACCGGCGAACGCGTGAACGTCTACGCGAATTAAATCAGGCAGCTTTTTGGATTGACCGGGTTCAAAGGAGCTGAGATGGGATGGCTCGCCAAATTAGCCTTCGTCAAGGGGTTCCCTGATACGATCTCCATTGAACTCCGACAGAAACAGAAAGCAAACTTCAGGCAAAATATAGATTGAACATAGAAAGAGCTGTGCCAGGGGTAGTTTCGCCCAATACCGCAAAGTGTTACGGAACCAAAACATCACCCTGAAAACTCGTTCTTAAATAACTTCGTTATATCGAGATTTTCATATGAATGTCATACATGCAAGACCGTTAAGCAGCATCTGAACTGTCAGCTGGTAGTAAAGTAACGCGAGAAAAAGAGAGAAGAAAGGACTCAGCATCGATCGTGAAAAAAAAGCATAAATCGAAACAAGACAAGATACCAGCTATGAATTGGTAACGTCAAAATCGAACTAGTACAAAAGTTCAAATATCTGCGAATTGTTTTAACTGAAGACGAAAAATGGGAGACCGGAATTCGAAGGCGTGTGAGAAGAGCAAAACATGCCTTCCAAAAACTCAGCAAAGCATTAAGAAACATGAAAATCTTGTTAGAAACAAAGAAAAGCGTGCTAAACTGCAATGTAGCATCAATCTCCCGATATAGCAATAAATATTGAACAATTTCCTCACAGGTGATAATTCTAGAGGGGGATGCTGAGAATGCCACAAACGAAGCAGGTATGAAAGAATATGAATGCAAGAGGAACGGAAGAAAACACCTACCTAACGCTCTTGTATAAATGGACCGCAGAACAGAGGATAGTAAAAAGTAAACCACTGTTATGAGCTACAAAGAAAAAGAATTTGTAGAACTCTCTTCTGACTTATTACTTCCCAGTCAAGTTTGATATTCTGAAATTTAAATGCAATGTCAATCGTTATCGTCTGTATTCTTAATTCGTGTTCTTTTATTGTGGTCCGTCTTTAATCGAATATTTTTCCCATATTTGCAGATACTCAGTAACCCTCTTTTCTGAAGTGACAGGACACGCAAAAAGATAAAATTTTGTGTTTCTATCTATTCGACATTACAACTATAATAATTTTAACTTCTTTTATCCGTTCAGAATTGGATCGAAATGTTTTATTTGCATCTATGATTTGTGTTTTCTGTCAATCAATTCTATATTAGTATGTTCGGTAATCTTCCCTTCGTTTTATACGACCATGATTTGATCAAAGTTTTTTTTTTTTTTATTCGCATGTACTATTTCTGTGCGTTTCTGTCAATCCATTCTACAGGTACACGTCCAGTTTTAACCTTGTCATCAATTGATCAAAACGTTTTATTCGAAATTACTATTTGTTTGCGTTCATCAATCACTTCTCTGAGTTTTTCGAATTGCCTGTGCTATTTATTTTAGTTGTTTCTGCTGCTGGTAGTGTTCAACTGATGTGTTTTCTGTTAGGTGATACAGTTCTTTGTTTGGGATTATGTAGCGCCAGTTCACAATGTTCAAAGAAGTGTGTGATCTTTGCCAAGATCATCAGGCTTTAGTCGCTCAAAGCCTATTTTCACCGTTGATCTTTGGAAGCGGTTGTATGCAGTTGACAGTTTAGATATTTCGGGTTTGGTGCCATACATGACACCAATATGTAAGTCTCGACCTGACGAGACTAAGAACGAGATTTCATGGTGATGTTTTGGCTCCGTAACAATTTGCGGTCTTGGTCGAAACTACCTCTGACACAGTCTGTCTTATGCTCAATTTATTCTTCTCCTATACGTCATTTGTTATAGGCTTACAGCCAAATCACGTTGAAACACAGGTTCCTGTACAAGCACCGAAGTTAAGCAAAGTCAAGCCTGCTCAGTACGTAGATTGGTGACTGCTTGGGAATACCAGGTGATATAAGCATGGGTGTGCGGATGGTTTAATGAATAATGGCTCAGAATTGTTAATCGGATAGCCGATTTCCAGTTCTGGTTGGGTTCGTTATGTTCATTTAGAAACAAGCGGTATGAATCCACCTCTTCTCCCCAGCTTTGAGTTAATTAGTAATATTATCACTAAATGATTATCATCTAAAAACAATTCTTACAATCTAAATATAGTTTCTGGCTTTAAATAACCTGAAAATATTTGACAACTCATTCAAAACGAATCACTCAATAATTTGTTGTAGCTGATTCATAAACATCTGGATGATGAAATTGCCCAAATTTCACTGACATACAGAAGGTTAGACATTATACAGCGATACAACACTATTTTTCTTTATAATGATATTTTCATATAACTTATTATTTTGCTTAGATTCTCAAAAGCATCTTTCGTGTTCTTATGTCCTTTCAGATTTTTCTTTTTAGATGTAATGACATTTTTCCGATATCTTAATATTTTGTTCGATCGCTGAAACATAACTTTCGTTATTCACGTGCACTTTCGCAATTTGTTGGTAAGGCGATTGTCACATTTCATATAAGTAATAGGACATGATACTTTTAGAAAGAAGTTATTTGTTTTGTTTATTTTTAATTTTTCTAAATGACTTGAGAATGAAAAAAAAATAATATCATTTAAAAGGATAATATTTAGAGAGCTAGACATTTTACCTCGTCAGAATCTATGTTACATATTTACCATTCGTCCATGCTTAGAATATTGCTGACACATCAAGTTTCGCGCTCCTGCTATATCTTCTTCATGATATCCAAAGAGGAATCTGCAACGCTATTAGTCCTGACTATTAGTTTCGGCTTCAGCCACATTCCTACCGCCGTATTCTTGCTTCCCTGTGCCTTTTCTATCAATGCTGTCATGGCTCGTCCTGGGTATGACGATAAACTACATCCGCGTCCAGTATAAGACGATAAACTACGTCCAACAGCAAGGCCTCTGATCAGGAGGCTTTGAGGAGCATGGAACCACCTCTTAACTGCTGGTGTTCCCAGGTCCACCCTGAACCGGGGTGGTAGGACCTGTTAGGATCCCAGCTATGGGTAAATAGTTAACCCCGAAACTGAGGTAAAAAGCATTATAAAAGTGTAAAAATAGGTTTTAATACCAGAAATACTTCGTAAAAAAATTATTACCAGAAATAAATTTTTGAAAAAAAATATTACCAGCTGTACAATTTGGAAGAAAAAAATACCAGAAATAGAAACAAAAATATTAACAGGAAAAAAAAGGTTGTCGCCATTAAATGACCTATTGAGGTTGATATGCTCTAAAACAAAAACGAAAACCAAATCAAACTGTCATGGTAATTGTTCTGATGAACTTTCCTCTATGGTACCTAGACTTTATGAATTTAAGCACAGTACTAGATTGGCGGAAAGGTCTCATCATTTTACCGGTGAAATGGCTAGATGTAATCGTACGTTCTATGCTAACAGTTTCTTCTCTCGCAATTCTCGCTGGTGTAACTTGATTCTGTCTTGTTGCTTTCCAATCATATTTGATATTCTGTAATTTAAATGCAATGTCAATTGTTATCGCCTGTCTTTTTAATTCTTGTTCTTTTATTGTCGTCTCTCCTTATTTTTCACATATTCGCAGATACTCAGTATCACTCCTTGCGTCTTAGTCGATTTATTGCCTTGCTTAGTGGTTAAATGATTTAAAAAAATATCTGATAAAAAAAATCCCCTCAGGGAATGTAACGCACTCGATTGAGATTCGAACCGGACCAGCGGACATAGTCCAACGCGCACCAGAGATGAATCTACAACCAGAATCTGTGTTGTCTTATTGGCCACTATGGTCCTCTTTCTCATGGGGTTTTAGACAAACTTGAACCGTACCTTTAGCCTGAAATTAATGGAACCGTAGCTCCCGATTAACAATTTCATGCTCACGGGTTTTTCTTCTAACTGATCCGGGCATCGAGGCGTATGGATCTGTTATAACCAATTTAGAATATGAGATTGTTTTAACAGATGATGAAAAATACGACACCGAAATCCTAATTCTCATTGCATTAGCGAAAGATACAATTTTAAAGCTAAACGACGTACTAACAAAAAAGAAACGTACTTAGAAACTAAAAAGGAAATGAGTGCTGAACTGCGATGTGATATCAATTCTCTTGTTTTGACAGTGAATACTGGAAATCTTCCTACAGATGAGGAGAAAACTGGAGGCAACAGAAATATGGCTCTGCAGAAGGCTACTGAGAATTCCAAGAACGGAGCGAGTAAGAAACGATGAAGTCTTAAAGAAAATGAGAATAAAGGAACACTTGAATCTGTAAAAGACAGCGGAAATTTCTTGAACAATTTCGGATTTCTTTTCGGTAAAGCGATTGTTGGACTGAAATAAATATTAGGCAATCATTATAGAAAGTTATTTTCTTTTTTTTTTTTGTAAAACATTTTAAGGGAATATTGTCCATAGTTGCGACAGATATTTTATCTGTCAATATTTCTGAGATTAGGTATTATGTCCACTGTTGACATTATTCGGACTATTGCCCTCATCTTTATCGCCATATTTAGTACAACATTTCGGCCGTTTTACGCTCCGGCCTTCTTGAAATGTCGAACTGAACCCTTTATTTCGCTCACTGGGGTAGACTGTTCTAGTTCCACCTGCGATGTTTAAGGATGTCAGCAAAAATTGCAATATGAGCACTGGTAAAAACAGTTTGCTGAACACATTAGGTTTATAATACCAAGAAATTCATACACAGATGTCCTCATGGAAACATGGAACAGTAGACAAAGGCGTTTATTAGATCCAGTGACAGGACCCAAAGAGTGTGAGTTCAATACTCGGTTAAGGCAGTGGAGAACTTGGAGAGGGGAATTAACAGGTGATAACTGATATCCATTAAACATAGCACGTTTTCTTATCACCACTATGGTCCTTTTTCTCATAAGTGAGCGAAATAAAGGGTTCAGTTCGACATTCCAACCACCTGAAGAAGGCCGGAGCGTACAACGGCCGAAACTTTGTAATAAACATGGCGACAAAGATGAGGACAATAGTCCGAATAATGTAAACAGTGTAAAAAATATTTTAATAGATATCGCCTCTGTTTTGGTCGCGAGCGCTCAGTATTGGAATATATTTTCCTGTTTTAGTGTAAAAAGAGAGAGATTTGCTCAATTATATTAGGATTACTAGCGAGAGTTTCTGTCGTTGTGGCAATGGTACTGCCACAATGGTTTGTTGGCAAAGTAAACAAATCTAGGTGTAATTAAAGGCATCAAAGAGACGGTCGAAAACTATACACACATATAGCTGCTGTAGATGAAACTCTTTCCATCTTCTTCCGTCTATCTCTCTCCGACTCTCTGCTATTCCCTCTCTTTCCAGAAAGCATAAGTATGGAAATAAAACTCGCACACTTCAATAATAATTTAGCGAATATTTTCAGACAAGAGACTGCACAATGACAGCCATGTTTTGGAAACGCGAACAAAATACGAAGAAAGATTTTAGTTCGCGGAAGAGAGTGGGGTGCTTAGAGCAAAGCGAATTAACCAACCTGGAAAATAAAGATAAAATAAGCAAACATCCAATTAGAAATATACATCCAACAACCAAAACAATGATGCGTTTCCCTCTCTCTTTGCCTCTAAGTTTTCTTTCCCCGCTCTCTTCTCTCTCTCTCTCCCCACCTCTTACACATTCGTTTATCCTGAAATATTTATATAAGCATATACTAATATATAAGCATATACAATATAGACAAATATACAGGCAAATATATAGACAAACATAAAAATATACGAAGCTGTACCGAAAAGTTCTCGGCGGCGACCCACTTCCCAAAACCCGACCACGTGACTAAACATCAGATTTATATTTAGAAAAGGCTTCTGGGCCAGAGAAAGAATTTTTCAAGAACCGAGAGACCGAATGAAGTTAGATGAATTCGTACATAAAGACCGTATACACTCGAGCATAATACGCGTTTTATGGTCAGTTTATATATGATCGTACTATACGCAGGTAATTTACGTATAAAGAAAAAGGTTCGATAATAACTGTTCGAAAATAATTATTCGAAAAACAGTTATTCGAAAAACAGTTATTCGAAAAACAGTTATTCGAAAAACAGTTATTCGAATTGTAAATTGTTTGAATGAAAATTAAACGAAAGGACAATTGCATTAAATTATAATTATTCGAAATATTTACACACTTATGCAAATTAAGTGAAACAAAACGAATAATCCCGTTATTATTTACTTTTGTTTCGTATTTTACCAATGAAACATAACGTGTTAGTACTTCGTATGTTCATTCCACGAAGTTGTTCCTTGCGGACTGTCCACAGATTCTCGATTGGATTTAAATCAGAAGAGTTTCCAGGCCAGTCTATATTGCTTTGATTTGCTCAATGGAAAGGCTTGCCAGTGTAGTTCGTGCAGCGTTACAATTTTAGTACGCTTCCTTGAAATAACGTCCATCGCAAACAATAACCGTAGGCCAACTAATCGACAGTCGAGACAATAGTGAAGAAAAATCTTCACTATCTTCGCAGGCCTGAAGAAAATCTGATGCAATTACGGATGACGAAATATTTTCAAGGCCAAATAAATTTCATCATACGCCCCTAAAAGAGAACCATATTACTACGCACCACTGCAAATGACCTAATCTGAGTAAAAAATAGAAATCGATTACACCCTGCCACTACAGTGGACGTAAAACTGACCGTATCGTGAAAGAAAGGAAACTAAAGCGTTTGTTTCAATTAATTTTCACAAGGGCGTATGTTTGAAATATGTATGTGGTCTTGCTTTGGGAGATTCAATGCTGTTAACGAGATGTAATAACGCTGTTGAAGGTCTCTTTTGCAGTAAGTATCATCCCATCATCATACAATATGGAAATTCTTGACGCTCTTAAAAAAGAATATGACTTGCAAGAAATTCATATTGCAAAAGTAAGTGCAGGTTGCTAAAATATCAAGAGCGTAAAGAAATACCGCGACGTAAATGGAAAACTTAAAAATTTAGTGGCATACTTTAACTAGTAGTTTTCAGTAGTTGACTATTTAAATGATAATTATTCGAAATACCTATATTTGAAATACGTATGTCGACTTGCTTTGAGAGTGTCAATGCTGATTTACCTCGAACGAATAACGGCCTTAAAGGATGGCATAGGGAATTTTTTGCAGCAAGTGTCATCCCATCATCTCACAATGTGGAAATTCTTAGACGCTCTTTAAAGGACGAGAAATTCATATTGCAAAAAAACAGGTTGCCAAAATATCAAGAGCGCCAAGATATAACTATATTTTTATAAGATTCTGTGAACATTGTTTGAAAATAACTATTTAAAAAATATTTATTCGAATAGTAAATGGTTTGAATGAAAATTAATCGAAAGGACAATTATATTACATAATAATTATTCGAAATGCAAAATTCTTTAATGCAATAAAAATGTAAAAATTAAAAGAGGAAATATTGTAAGGTGGCCGCCTTGATCCGGGTGTAAGCACTCCGGTTCTCGACGTTAAACCCCACCTTGTGTCATATAACGTCTCAGTGGGGAGAATAGGTTAAATACCAAGAAAGGTTAATCAACACCTGATGCCCCTAAACATCAGCAGCAGAAAACCGCTTCGACAACACACATTAAAACAACCCCATTGTGAGATGTTGAATTATCATAAACCCAAATATGTACTTTTTGAAAAAAAAATATTACCAGCAATAAAAGTTTTGTTGGCATTAAATAACCCATTGTGGTTGATATATCATAGCACATCCAGCATTATGTACTGGTAATTCTGATAAAAAGTTTGTCATTGGAAACCCTTGGGAAACGATGATGAATGCAAATTTGAAATAGGAAAAAGGTACTTGTTGATTTTACGCGGCACACATAGTGGATACTGTTTTGCTCTTCATGTCGCTATAAAGGGGAATACACTTAGGCTACGCAGGGACAGTTCCAGGGTAAAGGACTAACGTAGTCCGACATGAACGAAAACAAAAGTACGGTAGCAAAATCTCTTTCTCAGATATTTTACGCTAAGTAGTTTTTCTCCCCATTTTGCGATAACTTTGTACAAAAGAAAGGTTGAATTATTATAACCCAAAGTATGTACCTCAACTCATGGGACACCCTGCATTTGGTGCCTGCATTTGGTGATGGTTACACTGACAAAAATGTTATCATTGGAAATGTAATCGCTCAATAATGTAAACACTTGCGAAACGAAAAATGCAAATTTGGGAAAGGGAAAAATCTATTAATTCTTCATTTATATAAAGGCATTTGTTGATTTTAAGTGGCATATATAGTGGAAGAGATTTTGCTCTTCATGTAATGCCAAAAGGGAAGAAACTAAGGCTATTTAGGAGGCAGGGCTAGGATAAAGGAACTGTCGTAGTCAGGCATGAACTAAAACAAAAGTACGGTATATAAATCTTTTTTTGATGGGGTAAAATTCATCCATTATTGTTGACTGTGACCTACTTGATAGAACTGCACTCTCACGATACCGTAACGACACATGTAAGCACCGTAAGCCACCTTCCGCTGTCTAGTTTCCTTCTTTCTGTTAGTCCTTCATTTATATAAGGTATTTATTTATTTTAAGTACCATACATGGTGGATGAGGTTTTTCTCTTTATTTAACAAATGTCTTTATATAGCGACAAAAGAGAAGCAAATAAGTGTTATATAGGAATAAATTGTAGCTGCCGACACTTGAGTTTGAACAAACTCAGGGGATCCCATTATTGAATTACGTAGACCACGTGACAGATAGAGGGAACGCATAAGGAGGAAGAAGCTTGGCGTCTAATTGATCGCTATTTCTATTCTATCCTCTTCCTATTCGGATCGTAATTTCTACTCTATCTTCTATTACTGTATGGACCGCTAATCTCTACTCTTTTCACTATAATATTTCTCTATTCGGATCACTATACGGTAGTTACTATTCAAGCGAGTATTACCGAGAAAGTACTATTTGTGAAAGTGTCATTCGAAGGCGTCTGACACCAGCATTGTTCAACGGGGTTACGATTGTTGTATCTGTGATTACAAAGTCTCTACTACAACGAGTATTACGAAAATGACAACGAGTATTCTTTGGCATTACAAAAGTTGTAACCAGTGTTCGTTGATATCACAAAACTTAGCCTACGTAGGAGCCAGACCCAGTGTAAAGGAACCACCGTAGTCAGGTATTAACAAAAACATGTTTGACAAATAAATCTTCATATTAGGTATTTTAAGGTAGTTTTTTTTTCTCATCATTTTCAGTTGGCTTTGTACAAGAAAGAATGAAGGCCATTTATTTGCTATAAAATATGTCCAGGATGATGCCTGTTACGGCAATATTTGACTACGTAGGCCCACTATTTTCTTTCAGAAACTGGAGTCGCATTATACACGATTTATATGGAAATATAAGGTTTTGCGCAAAAACATCCAAGTGTCGCATTATATATGAGTAAATAGAGCATTATTTGGAAACATAAGTGATTTCGGTTTGGCGGATCAAATTTTAATGATTAAGGTAGCATCCTGAATACAAATCATTCGAAGAATTTTAGAGTAATTTTCCAGTAGACTTATATCCAAATCCAAATCCATGGAATTGTCACTCCCGTTGGAGGAACCACTCCCTAATTGACACTAGTCAGGGATGTAAGCCATAATCACCACGATTGCCGAATTGTGGGCTGATGAGACTATTTAATCCTTATTTAGATGTTTCGAATTCAAAGTTGATCTTCTCTCAGACCGGTTGCCACCCAAAGATTTTGGACCCATCGGGACACCGGAAAACACTGAGGAAGGTAACAGGCCTAGCATGTGGTGGTCGATACAATTTCGCTACTTATATAAGCAGAAGACTTCGATCCGTGCCTGTGCCTCTGAACTGAGAGGTCGTGTAATCTACAGGGAGTTGGTTGAGAATAATTCTTTAAGAAGCCATTCATTGTGAAGACCATGATGATTTGTGCCCTCCTATATCGCGCCGTTGGTGGATCTACTGAAACGGTCCATGTGATCCCATATATATTTCGACAGTGTCGTTGCATTGGTGTATGTTAAGCAAAAGTAAAAACTCCTGTGGAAAGATTCTTATATGCTTAGAGAATTTAACAATTTTTCAACATCTGAAGAACAATGCTCTTCAACTAGAATGTATGTATATATGTATGTATGTATATATATATATATATATATATATATATATATATATATATATATATATATATATAAATAGAGAGAGAGATAGAGAGAGAGAGAATAAGCTTAGATACATATATAGATATGATCAGCTATACGTACGTACATACGAATGCAGTTTAGAATGCAGTAATCGAAAGTGCACTAAAAGAAAGTCACGTAGGTAAAAGCAATTGAAACCAAAATTTCCGCCAACTGAAATTATATGGTTCGCTCTCCACCGTCCGCATTGCATATTTTCCCCGCCATGATTGCTAGCATGTTACATATTGCAAATGACTTCCGCTCCCCTTTGAAGGCGACCAATCGGCATTGATTTCAGTATTTTTGCGTTACTTACACGAGAATAGTGACCAGTTATAATAAAATGCTTAAAAGCAAAAAAGAAAAAAAATGGTGGAACGATATAATTGATATATTCATTAGTTTTATCAGTGGGTGGTTATGCTCATTAATTTAAACACACCGGCTTTCGATATATCGATCACTTTCGACAGGTAAATAAGAAAAAAAATCATAGTTTCTATTTTTAGCGTCGTCATCTCAGAGTTTGTTTGGTCAGTATGTTGGGCTGTCTATCTATTTTCGTTCATATCTATATCAGTTCATACGTATGTATGTATGTATGTATGTATATATGCAGTGACGGTGCAGATATTTGGAGATGTTTGGCGATGCCAAAGTCCTTGATTGTATGCCCCCAAGACTCAAGACCTATGGAGCTTACTACTGAGAAATGGGAGAAAGGAAGATATTTTAGATAAGTATAAAAAATGAAACAGGAAATAAACACTTTATTCAAGTTAAATATAAACAAAATATATATTTATTTCACTCATTAAAAGAATGCCCTCCCAATATATATATATACATATATATATATATATATTTTTTTTATTTATTTATTTTCTTTTTTTATATTTATTTAAAAAAAAAAATTAAGTAATTCATTGAGTCTGAAAGAAACCTCAACAGAAAGCACAGGACGGCCGTTTCGTCCTATATTTGGGACTCATCAGCAGTGCGCATCCACTACCGAGAATTGAAACCCGGACAGTTAGGTTATCAAGCGAACGTCATACCAACTGTTCAACTGTTAAGGCAGTGGAGAACTTGGAGAGGGGAATTAACAGGAGATAACTGATATCCATTAAACATGGCACGTGGAACTAGAACAGTCTACCCCAGTGAGCGAAATAAAGAGTTCAGTTCGACATTCCAACCACCTGAATAAGGCCGGCGTACAATGGCCGAGACGCTGTAATAAATATGGCGACAAATATGAGGACAATAGTTCGATTAATGCAAATAGAGTTGGCATCTATTCTGACAAACAAATCATATTCCTTCTTCCTACCTCTTGAACAAAAAGGGCGCAAACGTGGCCCTTACGACTGTAAAGACCAATTACTTATTAATAGGATGATCTTGGAAAACTGCTTCAATACAAAGAATCATCTTCGTACTGCCTGGATAGATTATAGTAAGGCATTTGATAGTGTACCCCATTCCTGGATCTTAATGTCTTTAAATATATACAAAATATCAGCAATCATCATAAGTTTCCTCAAACAGCGTATATCGATATGGAAAACAACACTTCGCCTCAATCATATAAATGAAATCTATAACTCTGATGAATTAAACATCAGCAGATGAATATTTCAAGGTGACTCTTTATCGGCCTTAAAAATTTTGTACAGTGTTACCCGGATATAAGAGAGTTGTCGGGACCGGAGAATAAGTATCTTATATCCGGGTTTATCTTATATCCGGGTTTGGTCTATTTTGATTAGGTCAGTATGGCTCTAATTGGGGACCAGAGAAAATCTCTCTTATATCCGTGTTTCTCTATATCCGGGTTACACTGTATATCCCTAAAAATATTAACTAGAGAACTTAACAGGACGGAATATTGCTATAAGATATCTCAAAAGAAAATAAGCCATTTATTTTACATGGATGACTTAAAGTTGGATGTTATGAATGACCGTGACCTTGAAGGTCTCCGTAAAATAGTAAAATGTTTCTGTGATGACATTGGAATGGAATTCGGTTTGGATAAATGTGTTAAAGTCAGAATCTTATGAGAATCACTACATCAAACCTTCTCTACTAGCTTAGATCCTGGGTTAACAATCAAAGATTTACAGCAAGAAGAATCTTATTAGTACTCCGGGTCACATGAGGGTGAAAGAATTCACCATAAAATTGCAAGAAATTGATGCGAAAAGAGTAATGTAGAATGGTGCTATGATAATACTAACGGAATTAAATTCTCAGCACAGGAGTATGGTCATTAATAACCTTGTCGTCCCAGTGGTTCAATATCGTTTCAAAATCTTAAACTATACTCTAAAAGAGCAATGGATTCTAAGACAAGAAAGTTTCTTTCTAAGCATAACATGCTTCATCCAAAGGCTTAGTTGAATAAAACCTCTTCCATCTTCTTTACCCTGTGAAGAAGCTGCAAGAGGTTATACTCAACTAGAATTGTCATACACGACAGCAACTAACATACATGGAAATAACAAAGAACTGGATAATAAAATTAGTCAAACCACATGAAAACAAAAAGAGAAAATATTCAATCATGTCTGAAGGTTGTAAATACAAACGAGATTTATATTTAATAGATTCTTTAGAAAACCAAAACAGAACCCAAGAATCAACTTTTGCAGCAAAAAAATATGAAAAACGGAATCCAAATATAAAGCTCTTGAACAGATGAAACAACGTTACCAAGACAAACCTCTGCATAGCAAATATGCAGAACGTGATAATACAGCTGATGTTGATAAAATTATATCGATGGCTCCGGGAATCTGGATAAAAGGTTGAAACGGAAGGCTTTATTCTTTCAGCGCAAGACTTTTCACTTGGAATTTTCAGGCAAATATCATACATAATAGCGTGAATACAAAATGCAGGTTTTGTGACAAAGATCAGGAAACCATAGACCATATAATTTCAGGATGTTCTGTACTTTTGCTAAATGAATATAAAAATTGTCAGGACAGAGTCGGGCAACATTTACATTGGACAATGTGCAAACATTTTTGGAAAAGATCTTAACAAACAATGGTATGAACATCACCCAGAAACGGTTCGGTTACAGAAATAGATGCCATCAGAATTCTATGGGATTACACCATCTTTACAGAGAGGAAGTTTGCAACAAATAGACCGGACACAATTGCCAAAAACCGAAGAGGAAAAATGTCTACTAATTGATATGGCTTTGCCAGTGGACTGTAATATGGCAACAAAGGAATTTGAAAATCTATCGAAGTATAAACACCTGGAAATCGAAATAGAAAAAGATGTGGAAATTGAAAACAAGAATGGTAGCAGTTATAGTAGGTGCGCTTGGAATGATAAAAAAAAGAACCACAACAACACATTGAAAAAAATCCCTGGAAATCCCAGCTTAAGAAAAATACAAAACAATGTCTTGATAAGTACACTAAGAATAACTTTGTCCATGTAACGTTAGTATGGTATGGGAGTTACAAAAACATATCATGAAATGTAGTCATAGCAACACACCACTACTTGTCTTAGGTTTTCTCTCTAAGACTTGCAAGTTAATGTGACCATAGCAGAAATCGAAATATAATAATAATAATAATAATAATAATAATAATAATAATAATAATAATCAATAAATCAATCAAAGACAATCGCCCAGATATCGGGATCAAAGACCACAAAAACGGATTGTGCTTTCTTATTGGCATGACATTCCCTGCAGAATGTAATGTATCTTTGAAGATCTTCAAAAAAAACTATCAAAATACAAGGATCTTGAAGGGGAAATCTCAAAAACGTGGCACGTGAAGACATCAACCATTCCAGTTTGTAGTTGGAACTTTGGGATTGATTGGAAAAGTTTCCGATAGACTCTAATGAAGGGATTCCTGGTAGCCCATGCCTTAAAGAAATACAAGCAAATGTAATCACAAAAGCAACTCTTATATTATAGAGCTTCACCTATGTAAAATATATATGATCATAGATTTTTCTCTTTTACAAAAAATGATCATTGGCAAAAGTCATGAAGCCATTCCTGAACTTAGGTCACTGGTTGGAAACCGGAAGGAAATGTGTATACATCAGAAATCAAAGGAAATAATAATAATAATAATAATAATAATAATAATAATAATAATAATAATAATAGATAAATAAAATGATCCTGGAAAATGGCAGGAGAAGACGTAGAAATCTTAGCGCAGCGTGGATTGATTATTGTAAAGCCATTGATAGTGTTCCACATTCTTGGATCCTTAAGACTTTAGAAACGTACAAAGTCTCCCTTGTGGTATTAAATTTCCTTAAGCACAGCATGGGAATGTGGAACACCAAACTATACCTTAGTCACACCAGAGGCACTGCCATATCCAAACGACTAAATATCCGACGTGGAATCTTTCAAGGAGACTCCCTGTTACCCCTTCTGTTTTGTTTGTCCTTAATCCCCCCTTACGCTTGAACTGAACAACAGTAGCTATGGTTACAAAATAAATAAGAAAATATTCAATCACCTACTCTTCATGGATGATCTCAAACTCTTTGCCAAAGAAGACAATGAGTTGAAGGGCCTCCTCAATATGGTAAAATAGTTCAGTGACGACATAGGTATGAACTTCGGATTAGATAAATGTGCAAAAGTTACATTCAAGAAAGGCAGAATTACAGAAGCACCCTTAATAGATTTAAATTTTGTCACAAAGATTAGGTAACTGAAGCATGATGAAGCTTATAAGTACCTAGGAATTAGCGAAGGAGATGGCATACAGCACCCCCAAATGAAGGAGAAGGTAAGAAAGAAGTACTACAGGCGTGTACGTCTGGTACTAAATACCGAGCTAAACTCAAAAAACAGAATATCAGCCATAAACACCTTGGCTGTCCCTGTGGTGCAATACAGCTTTAATGTCCTTAACTGGACCATAGCTGAAATTAAGCGAATGGACGCCAAAACGAGAAAGCTTCTCACTTGCTACCGCTTGCATCATCCCAAAGCTGATGTTGATCGCCTGTATGTGCCCAGATCCGAAGGAGGCAGAGGATTAGTTCAACTAGAACTGTCCTACAAAACTACAACAATTGGCCTCCAAAAATACTTGGAAACTACAGAAAACTGGATGATGGTATGTGTCAAGGAACATGAAAGTAGTAAGCGTCTTTACTCCGTAATAAAGGAAGCCAACAAATTCCAAATGGAGTTTCAAATGGGCGCAGAAATACAAGTACAGCACGGCAAACCGGCTAAAGCTGCAAAATACTTAAAAAAAAAAGAAGGCAAAGACAGATGCAACCGACCAGATACAGAAACAATGGCAAGATAAACCGCTTCAAGGCCAATACTCTGTCCGTACCAAACAAGCTGATGTAGACAAAACCCGAACCGATCAGTGGCTACATAGTGCAGGGTTGAAAGCTGAAACTGAAGGTTTTATCCTTGCTGCACAGGACCAATGCTTGTTAAATAGGAATTATCAAGTACATATACTAAAATATTGTGTTAGCCCAAAATGCAGATTCTGATAAATATCCAGAAACGATTGATCATCTTGTATCATGTTGCACGATATTGGCACCCACTGAATGTAAAAACCGGCATGACAGAGTGGGCCAATATCTGCACTGGAAAATTTGCAACTTCTACGGGAAGGAAACTGAAAGAAACTGGTACGAACACCACCCAGACCCGGTTACGGAGATAGGACCTGTTACAATTCTATGGGACTAAACAAAACACACTGACAGAACAATCAAAGCCAACCGCCCAGACATTGTTATTAAAGACCACAAACAAAACAAATGCCTCCTTATTGATATGGCAGTCCCTGCAGACTGCAATGTATCTTTGAAGATATTCGAAAAACTGTCAAAATACAAGGACCTTGAAACAGAAATGTCAAAAATGTAGCACATAGGAACATCAACAATCCCTGTTGTATTTGGAGCCCTAGGATTGGTTGGAAAAGATTCCAGTAGACTAATTGAAGGGATTCCTGGAAGTCCATGCCTTAAAGAGATACAAAAAATTGTTCTGGCAAGTACTGCCCACACTGTACGAAGGGCTTTATCGATGTAATTTTTTCCGAGGAAAGTGTCATGATACCATTTCTAACCTTAGCGGGACCCGGAAAGAAATGTGTGAACGGCAGATATCAAAGGAAATAAAAATAATAATAACAATAATAATAATAATAATAATAGCACCTCACGTATGGAGTGAAGGCTGGAGATCACATCGACAATGATATCATGATAAAATATTAATGAAATATTCAGATAACTTTAATATATGAAATAAAGGTCGGAGACGATAGCGACTGAGTGTTTTCTTTTTAATCAATTCACTCCAAGCAAGGCGATAATGCCACTGAGATGCAGGGGTTACTAGGAGTGAAAGAGAATGAGATGACTTTAGATAGAACCGGAAACAATGCTAACAGGAAACAAGTGATAAACCTCTACACCTGTTCAAGTGTTCGTGGAAAAGTGTGAACCAGATTGTAGGCGAACCTATCCAAATATTAAAATGGACGAATATAACTGGGATTAAGAATTTGGTATCAATGAATAAATCTTTGCTATTATCGTGAGAGAAATTCATA
>OZ038512.1:27063694-27156194 GCA_964036315.1 Acanthosepion esculentum | reverse complement strand
CGCCATGACTAGTGCTCCAGAATACCTTCGAAATAACAATTAATTCATCCAATCCTTTCCAAATCTTCTGAACTGATTGACACCCAAACACTCTGAAATGTTCGTATTGGAGCTTCCGGCGCGAATGCCGAGGAGTATTGCATGCCGTTTCCAAATTTCTGGTGGAGTGAATTGCGCCATCTTGCTTTTTCTTAACATTGTCCAAGTAGCCCAACTATATTGTGCAGTTTACAATATCATAAACAAACATTGCGAAGTTAAAGATATAAAATAGCGACAATTTACCCATCGCAATCAGAATATCGTTTAGTTTACGAAGTGCTTTTTTTTTCCTTTTCTTTTTTTTTTTAAAAATATTCTTATATAACTTAACTAAATATTTATGGTCATTTATGGTCATTCATAAAGCAACAGAAATAAAACATTAATACCGAACAAAATTATATTGTTTGGATATATCCAGCTCTTTCTGAATCCTCTGCACTGTCCTCAGATTGACACCCAAACATAGTGAAAAAAAGCCTATTTGAGCTTCCGGCGCGAATGCCAAGCAGTAGAGCATGCCGTTTCCAAATTTCTAGCGGAGTGAATTGCGTTATGGTGCTTTTTTTTTATTACAGATGGTGTCCAACTCGCCCAACTATATAGTGCAGTTTACAACATCAAAAACAATGTGAAATAAAAAAATATATATAAAATAGCGACAATTTACCCATCGCAATCGAAATATAGTTTAATTTAGGAATTTGTTTTTGTTTTTAACTGTTCTTACATACCTCAACTAAAGATTGATGGTTGGGATGCTGAATGTAAGATCAAACTGACAAACCTTTTACTCGTATTACATATATATATATATATATATATATATATATATATATATATATATATATTCATACATGTTTCATTAAATAATATAGATAAGTGTTGTCTATATATTTTATGTAAGTTCTTTTCATATCGTCTGATAAGCTTAATAACATTTTAATGTTATTAAGCTTATCAGACGATATGAAAAGAACTTACATAAAATATATAGACAACACTTATCTATATTATTTAATGAAACATGTATGAATGAAAAAATGCTGCCTAAATACACACAATATATATATATATATATATATATATATATATATATATATATATACACCCTTGTGTAAAGCAACAGAAATAAAACATTAATACCGAACAAATTTATATTGATTGGGTATATCCAACACTTTCTGAATCCGCAGCATTGTCCTCAGCTAGACACCCAAACACTTTGAAATATTCGTGTTGGAGATTCCGGCGCGAATGCCAAGCAGTACAGCATGCCGTTTCCAAATTTCTGGCGTAGTGACTTACGTCATGGTGCTCTTTTTGTCACGGACGGTGCCCAACTGACTCTACTATAATGTGCAGTCGATATAATAAAAAAGAAACAAGCATGAATTTAAAAATTTAAAATGGCGACAATTTGTCCATCACCCCCAGTATGTAATGAATTTATAATAATCTGATACTTTTATTACTTCAAACGTTGTTTTCAGTGGATACTCGTATTGTAATAGACGCCGTAAAGCACATTTTTCTCAAGAGCGCAAAACGATAGATGTAATACACACGGTTTAAAAAGTCATAAATTCATATATAGCATGAGGTAAAAAAAAAATGAAATATGGAGTATATAGTTTTTTTTGGTCAAGTCAATATTTCAACGAAAAATATTGACACTTGTTAAGTTATTTTGTGTACATAAGTATACTAGTGAGCAAACCAAAATCAGCTGACTCATTTTATAGTTTACCAAGACAAGGTTAACCAATTAGAAGACGTGGAATATTCAATCCGACGTATATAAAGGCGGCCATTTTGTTTTGTTTTTCTTGTCGGAATATCCACTGGTAACCTGTCAGATGAAAGACCTGCAGAACTACGCTTTCCCACTCTTTCCGAATATCCACTACCAACCTCTGATATGGAAGACCTTAAGAATTCCTGAATAGCTGCTACTAGACATTGGTGTTGTTTCATTTAACAAATTACTTACTACGTTGGATTTCTACATGCAGACTACATTACACATGTCTTACAACACTGACGAACCGATCTTCGTATAAATTTCTGGCTCGATTTATATCATAAATATACCATGTGAATATCAGTTTACATTAACGGGTTTTTCTAGAAAATTTATCAACTCTGACTTATGTAGTGGTTTGAAGTATTACTGTGCAACATATAAAATTAATAATCTCTATCTATAAAAGGCAGGATGTGTGTGTATGTGTTTGTGTAACGAATGCACGGCCGCAATTTTCGACGGATTTGCACCAAAATTTACATGCAAAGTTAGCGGGAAAGCCAAGACTGGCTTTGTATTTCCCAACTCCCATCGATAGTGGAATTAATCGATTTTTTCATGCTTCTACGACAGTTTTCATGTAATTTGTGGCCATTTCCCACTGGCCAGAGTGAGAGCCTATAGCTGGCTGCTGCGAATACGCTGCAAGATTCTATTGGCCAGTGTGAGAGCCAACAGCTGGCTGACATGAATGTTAACTAGCATGCTAGCATGCGAAAAAAATCGATAGATGCATTCGTCACAAGTGGGAACAATTTAAATCTGCATGGCACTTTACTCCAATTGGCTCATTCGCTTGCTTAAACTCATCGTTGATTCTGATTCCGCAGAACTGGGTTGGGCGTGAAAAAGTATTTGTTGTTAACATTCTTTTTTCATTCGGTTTTTCCAGTTACGAGTCCTTTTTTAAAGCTGATCGTTTTGTGTTCATTTTGTTTAGTTCTTTTTTCGTAACAGATTTATTGTTTAGTATAGAGCTTAGAAGAAATTCGCAATGTGAGATAGGCAAGTAGTAAGGCATGTAGTAACATCAGCACGGCAAAGGGCACTCCTTTAAAGGCAAGGAAGGGCAAAAATATTTTAAGTCAAGTGATAGCGATTGCTGTATGAGTCGGGCCATGCTGCTCGTAGCAATTAATTCCATTCCTCGATATACTGAAAAACGCTAATAACAATAAATTAACTATCTCCCCATATAAAATATTTACCAACAGAAATTCTTGTACCCTTAACTATAAGAGCAACTGCCCATATTACTATAAAGTAGCAATTATAAAAATATAAATACCGTGCAAAAATTAATTCACCCACAAAGTAAATTTTATACAGCGAACTAAAAAATATAAAACAAACATTAATCAATAATAACTTCCCTAACTATATTGTTGACGAACAAATTAGATGATCCGCCAGAGATCTTTATACATAACAAATGGAACATAATGCTCCTCCAACTAACCCTAAACATATCAACCTTTTATATCGTAACCAAATGTATGTTAACTATAAACAAGACAAAAATATCCTAAAAAATACTATACATTTACCACAGATCCTAGTAAAAAACTAAAATTAATTATATACTACATCCACTATATCTAATAAAATCATTCGTAATGAGTCTTCTCTGCTGGCTAGCGTGTTGCAGAAGACATCATTGTTTTTATATTTAATATGATGGATAGATGACAACAACGCTTTCACGTAGGCTAGGTCTTCATTCGAATAACGCGTCTATTATTTCTAAACATTTACAACAACATACCTGTCTACATTCGCATTTCAGGAAAATCCTCGTCAAAAAGATCTCCATACATTTCCTCGAAACACAAACTTAAAATTCTCGAAGCTATATATATATATATATATATATATATATATATATATATATATATATATATATATATATATATATATAAATTAAAACCAAGCCTTAATAAAATTAAATATGAATACCCCACAAACATTTCAAATAGATAGTTTTTAAATGTCAATATTCGTACTAATAGTTCTTGCTGTATTTTTTCGACTATTCATGTCAGAAAATCTCTCCACCACATGCCTCGTTACCTCCCTTGAAACGATGCCTGTTAGCATATATATATTAGTGGTCAATATATTTTTGAATTTGTAGGTCTGCTGAATTGGATCGTGATTACGATTCAAATGTATTAAATTATAACCATGGAATATTAGTGTTTATATATATATATATATATATATATATATATATATATATATAAAAGGTTAATGGTCAATATTTTGAGGGTGGATTAAAAAATATATATATATATACATTTCAGTTAAAAAACAACAATTTTATAATACTCTTGCTTTTCTTCACTTTCCCTTTCTTCTACTTCTTCTTCTTCTTCGAATTTGGGGCAAACAACAAAAAAAATTGACATTAAATTTAAGTAATCTTTTTATATAATATTATTAACGGTTTATTTTAATATTATTCTAATATTTTTAATATTGATCACTATATATATAAATATTTGCTGTTTCTTAAATGTTAAAACTGATATATATATATATATATATATATATATATATATATATATATATATATGCGCATTAAGGTATTTTCTATGAATTATGCTGTTTCAATAAAATTCACTTATTTCTGCATATATATATATATATATATATATATATATATATATATATATGTGTGTGTGTGTGTGTGTGTGCGTGTATAAGCGCTCATCAATTCCTAATTTTATTGATTAGAGTTATTCACATATTCGTGATGTTGTGTGTATATATACAAATATATATATATATATATATATATATATATATATGTGTGTGTGTGTGTGTGTGTGTATGTATATGTGTGTGTGTGTTTGTATTTAAATATATCATTTCAAGGAAGAATATGTTTTAGGAAATCGAACAATTTCTTCGTCTTTAAGTCAGGCATTAACTCAGAATCTTACTTCCTTGTAAGAAGGTCAGAGATATTTCCCGCGAGTTTTCGAGTGAAGTGCGCATGCGCAACAGACGGATTACGCATGTTCATGTTACACAATTCGTAGGCGCGCCAGTCTGAAACACGCGCCACTGCCTAGCATTAGTCACAGACAGAAATTTCACGGGATCACGATTCAAAAGCTTCGCTTGCTTTATATCCAATGAAACTGGATATATTTAGTTCTCTCCCTTCTCTTTATAGATTTTATTTTATTCTTATGTTTTTTTTTGTTTTTTACTGATATTCATAACGCGGTTATGGTTTTTTGAGAGCGTGTAAAACACTTCTTCGATAAGAGCTGCGAGAAGTAGGTTATTCTGATGCGCTTTGAGAACGGTTTTCGGTAGATAAGCAGTGAGGTTTTATTAGTACTGAAAAGTCTCGGCACGCCCTAACATATGATGGTCGTTTGATCAGGTATATAAAGCGGGTGAAACTAAATACTTTCATTATCTCTTTGTAAATTAGCAAAAGTGTGTTTCGTAGGTGACATTGATTGTAAGTATTAGTGGCTTTCCAATCTTTTAGAAACCGTCTTTTACGACACTATTTCTTTTTTGCCTACAGAATTAAGTGCTTCCGAACAAATGACGTCGATATACGTGTTTTCATCCGATGACCGAAGATGAGCAACGTTGAGCCTGGTCAGTACCTAGATGGGTGTCCGGGTGTTGTCATTACCTAGATGGGTGTCCGAGTGTTGTCATTACCTAGATGGGTGTCCGGGCGCTGTCAGTACCTAGATGGGGGTCCGGGTGTTGACAGTACCTAGATGGGTGTCCGCTTGTTGTCAGTACCTAGATTGGTGTCTGGGTGTTGTTAGTACCTAGATGGGTGTCCGGGTGTTGTTAGTACCTAGATGGGTGTCTGGGTGTTGTCAGTACCTAGATGGGTGTCCGGATGCTCTCAGTACCAAGATCGGTGTCCGAGTGCTGTCAGTACCTAGACTGGTGCCCGGGTGCTGTCAGTACCTAGACTGGTGCCCGGGTGCTGTCAGTACCTAGATGGGTGCAATGGATAATTACTTGGAATGAGAAGTCGAAGAGCTGAGTTCGAATTCCATTCGGGTTCGTTACCTTCGTTTACGTGTAAATACCCATGGAAAAGGTGTGAGTCGAAAAGAATTTAGTCTTACTCAGAGAATACAGTTTCCACAGAACGCCTTCTACAAACACTTCGCAGCCCCAATCGTGAAAAACAACTAACCCAAATCTAAAAAATTGGTTATGGTAATACGAGATTTGATGAAAAAAAAAAAAAAAAAAAAAAAAAGAATAAAAAAAAAATATAACAGTAAATTCTCCGGAAAAGAGAGCTTCATTTTATTATTTATTTCTTGTCTCCTTGATAAAGGACATACGTGTGTCCGTAAATTCCGATATTTAAATTATTTCTCATCATACTAATACAAAATAAATAGTATTAGTTTTATTAATCATATTATTACTATTTGTTGTTGGGCTCTCGAATTTCATTAACCGGCATATTAAATCTATCCATACACCCCCCTATATATATATATATATATATATGCAGAAATATAGTTATAAAGTGTGCTATATTTATGGGGTAAAGTGCTCAATATCAGAGATAGAGCGTGTGTGAATATAAAAGTTGACATGGAAGTCAGCACTTAGAGGCGACAGTCTGTTTCATGCTAGTGCAATCGTCAGGCCTTTTGTTCGCCTGACGATTGCACTAGCATGAAACAGACTGTCGCCTCTAAGTGCTGACTTTCATGTCAACTTTTATATATATATATATATATATATATATATATATATACACATATATATATATATACACATTTCATTGAATACAACAGACAAGGTGCTTTTATTTAGTTTTTTATACAATTTCTCATGCAATCTAATAATTTTTTCTTTTCGGATAATAAATTATATAAAAACTGTCGAAATGTTATTTTTATCCGAGCTCTTTCGGCTATACGTTTAACCATTTTCAAGGATTCAAATATTTTAACTTTTAAATAAGAAATAGTTTGTTGTATGCATGTTTTATAAAATGTTTTCATTTTTCAAAACATGGTCAAGATATTGTGCCCATGTTCGAAGTTATTCAATGAAATGTGCATGAAAGAAGGATTGCTGACTAAATACACAAATATATATATATATATATATATATATATATATATATATATATATATATATATATATATTTTGAAAACAACAGACATTTATGTCGATTAATTCTAGCGATCGTCTTTTCATTATTAAAAATAATTCTTCTCAAACAAGGAGGAAATTCTGTCAGGAATTGTTAGGACAAGAAAAAAAAAGTAATATGACTCAAAATTTCGGCTTTCTTAAGTCATCTTCAGGGTAAGCAGTGACAAATTTGTGAGTTTAATAAAATTTTAGAAAAGGAGTAATGCCGCAATTTTTTATGCCATGTTAGAAATTTCCTAATTTATATTTCCAAAGGTAAATGAATGCATTGAACTTGACTGCAATTCGAACACCGATCCCTCGATCCGCGACACTCTTCATTACTCCACTCTGCCTCCGACACACAGTCTTTAAAAAGTGGTCGCTGTGGTTATGTTTAAATATCTATGTCGATTAAATTGCTTCAATATCATTGGGCGATTAAAATATTTTTTAATTATTCCACCCGAAGTAAGGCGTTAATGTCACTATGACGCAACGGGGCTGCTGGAAGTGAAAGAAAACAAAATCAACCATCAATAAAAAGAAAGAAGATTTATTGACTTAAGATCCCACATCCTTAAATGTACTTTTTAATAATAGCATACATTATTTGGGACATAGGGCCACAAAAGCTTAAATGTATATAAACACCCAAAAATAACAATCACTATTTGCATTGTTCGGACAGTTGTCATCAAGGACACATGGGCCAATAGATAAAAGCGTTGGTTAGATCCAGTGATTTGACCCAAAGAGTTGTGAGTTCAATACTAGGCTACGGCAGTGGTGAAGAAAAACTAAGAGAGTTGAGTTAAAGGGAGATAACTGAGACATCCTGAAGAGGCATGGCACGCGGAACTAGAACGATCTAGCCCAGTGAACGAAATAATAGGTTCAGGTTCGAAATACCGATAACCTGAAGAAGGCCGGAGTGTACAACGGCCGAAACGTCGTTAACATGACAATAAAGAGGACAACAGTCCGAACTCGGTAAATATTTACAATGGCTCATCTCTGAAATATAGACAAATATTGAAGGCAAATCCTAATTTTCTTGTTTTTTTTATATACATTGAAGGATTTTACATTTCCTCACGTAACAAAAATATTTATATGAAAGAACATTTGTTGCCTAAACATACACCCCCCCACACACATATATATATATATATATATATATATATATATATGTATATATATATATATATATGTATATATATATATATATATATATATATATATATATATGTGTGTGTGTGTGTGTATATTAAGGCATATCTCGTTAAAAAATTTAGAGAAGTTTTGTCTGCTTATTTTTAATAGTATCCTCTCGTAATTACGTACAAATTTCTTAGTATCCTTATTAAAGGAAGAAAGAAAATTTCCATTTTCATTCATGTTCATTTTCTTCCGAGTACTTTCGACATTAGCACAATGTCATCATCAGGGTGTTGTTTTTTCTAAGACAAAAAATTGTTGAGGTCATCATTTTTTTTTAAGACAAAATTGCTGTGTTCATCTGAAAATTAAATTTTTACTTGTGAAGTGAAAAACGCAAAAGTTATGCAGTGTGCATATTTTTAATTTTACCTTGTGAACATCAAGTGAGGCAACTAAGTTCTGTTTTATTTTATTAAGATTTTTATTTAATCTTCTTTGTTCATATAAGTGTTTTCTTTTCTGGACATGTCCTGAATATCCGAGCGCTTTTAACAATTGTTGTAGCCATTATCATGGACGATTTTTATTATTATTTTTATTTTTAACTGAATGCACGAGATTTTTGCGTATGTATCTGGAGTTATGGGATTTTTATTTTTATTTTCCCGAAAAGAAGACACTTATACGAACGCAAGAAAGATTAAACAAAAAGCTTAATCGCAGTTCCTTATCAGTCGTCTATAATGAAACACATATAAAAGAGGGATTACATTTCTGCCTAAATACACAATCATTTATATATATATATATATATATATATATATATATGTATATATGTATGAGTGCATGTTTGTGTGTGTATGCGTGTGTGTTAAAAAATTAAAGAAAACTGTAGAATTCATAACCTTATGCTATTTAAAATATATAAAACATGAATCAATTCAAAATTTAAATAATAATAATATTAATTTGCATAAAACGTTTCAATAAAACCTAACTAGATATTTCATCTAATCTGATGAATATTCATGAACGTTTCTGAAATTTAAAATTTTGAAAAATACCATTTTTCTTCTTGTATATAAATATCAGTGTATATGTATATATATATATATATATATATATATATATATATATATATATCCTGGGACTTAAACCTAGACCTCAAGTAGAGCTCGTACGTGTGATACATCGCTAAAGATGTTGGAAACAGGTTGATTCCCTGTACCACGCCATCAAGTACCTGAATGTTCTTGATAAACCATGCTTTTATAAGAGAGAGGTCAGGCCGAAAATACTGCTGACGGGTAGGTTACATCACTAGCTACATAGGATATTAAAAATTTGGGATTTAAAAGTAAGATTAAGCGCTGTAGAATCTGAAATTTAAAAATAAGATTAAGCGCCGTAAAATTTGAAATTTAAAAAAAAAATTTACCGCTGTAAAATTTGAAATTTAAAAGTAAAATTAAGCGCTGTAGAATCTTAAATTTAAAAGTAAGATTTAACGGTGTAGAATCTGAAATTTAAAAGTAAGATTAAGCGCTTGTCAGAGATGTAGCCATGAAAATATTTATAGAGAAGCCACATCACGTCTGTGAGAAAATGTCTGACGTCGAGAAGCCAATTCAGGACCGATTACATTAAAAATCCTTCTTTGGCTTTTGTGGAGAACCTCGAGATGAACGGCAATGACACTAGACCAAATGTGGAAACAGTATTCAATGCAAGGACGATTGTCGATTTGTAGATGTGTGAGATGGGCGAGAAATACCTTTTGGCACGGCACAGTGAACCAACTTGCTGTAGATACAGCTATTTCACTTCAAGTCAGTTGAGACCAAGAAGTCAGAGTGACACTCTCACGAAGACGAGCATCATCTGTGCTGTTTTGGAAGGCAGAGAGATTTCTCTATGGTGATTAAATGAGAGCAGTTTAGTTTTGTAGGCATTCAGATTTACAATCTATTTCCTGCCCTAGTCAGCCACTGATTGGACGTCCTTTTCGAGAGCAGCGGCCAGGTCAATTTTGTCAGCGCTGCCGGAATACTACTGAGACAGGAGTAAATGGTAGTGTCATCTGCATCGATGCCTAATTGGGAACTGATGACATCACGTAGATCATTGATGAAGATCATCAATGCATTAATATGAAAGGAACTGGAAGAGAGCCCATTTAAGACGACATTCCTTTTCCGATTACATAGGAATTATTGGATTAAAACAAGTAAACGTCCTGAAATACCGTAGTCCTCAATCTTATGTAGAAGACCAGCATGCCAAACTCTGTCAAATGCCTTTGAGATATCTAGAGTAACAGCTCCAGCTTCGCCATTATTATCAAGAGCTTTATGTATATATATTGTTATGGTTGTAAGCGGAAGACGGGGGCAAAACGGAATCCATATTGTTTGCCAGAGAGTAGATCGTGAGAGGTAAGATGCTTAACCACTTGGGCGTAGATTAAGACTTTCGAAAACTCTGCCGAAAATCGGTAGGAGGCTGATAGGACGAAATTTAAAAAGCGTAGAATGTTCCCCAGAGTTCTTAAAGACGGGGACGACGGAGGAGGACTTCCAACAAGCTGGAAAGCAGGAAGCTGTGAGGCAATCGTTGAATGGTTTGGAGAGAATTGGAGCCAGCTCGGGAGTGCAGTTCTCTAGGACGACGGCTGGTATCCCGTCACCTCCACTTGTCTTATGGGAGTCTAATTTAGAAATGATGTCCGAAACCATCAACGGGGTTATGTACATATCATTCAGTATATTCTCGGTTCTAGGGGGAGGTCAGCTGTGGGCAATCCAGATGTCTCAAGTGGCTAGTTGGAAGAGAATTTATACGCAAAGCATTCAACCTTATCCGTTGTAGATGTTAAGACTTTGAATTGATCGAATAGTGAAGGGAGGGGGCATTTGCTGTTGTTCAGCACACTATAGCAGAGCCTTCAATAATCTCTAGAACCGAACTTGCAAGATTCTATACGTTGTTTCATTCTATCAGCAAATAGTCATTTTGCTTTCTTCAGGACGCGCTTGCACTCGTTACGAGCAGGAACAAATAGACGACTGTTGCAATCAGACATATCGCTCAGGTAGAGTCGGAAGAATTGATTTCTATGGAATATATGGCTATAGGCTGAGCAAGCAGGTGAGAACGAAGGAAATGAACGCGGTTTTACTTGGTATTTCCTAGCAGGAAAGAAAGCTGCAATGCCGGCTTTCACCTAGGAGGAATCCTCAGACGCGCATTTTGGAACGGGGTTTTTGAAAACTTCGTTCCAATGGACGTCACGAAGGAAATTACGGAAAGATTCCCGGGTCTTCTCGTTGAAAGATATTCCGTTGGTATGAGGTTCATGTCTGTGGGGAAGCGGAACGAAACGTTTATAAACACTGCTGCATGATCAAAGTTGCCAAGGGGGGTAGAGCTACGTCGCGCGACAAGAGTCAGGGATAGAGGAAAAAAAAGAGATTAAGAAGAGAAGCGTGTCCATCAGAGTTACTGAGGAAACGCGTAGGATTGTCAACCCCTTGCATGAGGGATTGAGTGTTTGAAAAATTCAGGGGTGAGATGCCAGCGATACAGTGTTTAAGCCACCTAGTATGCTGGGTGTTAAAGTCGCCAAACACATCTATGTTAGCAGGCGGGTGTAGGGAGATGGCTTTGTCTATATTATCAGAAATAATGTCTAGTACGTAACAGTCTTAAGGGCAAGGGGAACGGTAGAGAAATAAGAGATAGCTGATTGAATTAAGTAGAGAGAGACGGAAACACATGTAAGAATGGCAAGGAAATTCGAGAGAGGGAGCTCCCTAGCGGGAGATGTTAGCGAACATAAACTACCAGGCCATGCATGTAGGCTTTAGAGTCCTTTCTCAGCGGAGGAAGGTAGCCAGGAATCGAGAAATCAGAGGGAGGGATTGGTGAGCTAAGTGCGGTTTCACAGAGAGCTCGAATTTCCGGAGACATTTCGAAGAGGAACGATTCCACACTGTAGAATTTGGTACGAATACCAAGAATGTTGGGTAAGGACAGGTTAAGGGGTTTAGACAATTTTTGCTGTTAACATGGGTAGAATGAAACTCGCGCAGACTGCCACATAGTGTGGCCTCGGGTTTGCCCACCGGAGGCGCTTGCAGGGACAAACATCTATGCGCGACATGGCACTGTAAAAACACCAATATTATATAACTGTTGATCAGAGCAGCCTCTCAAGAAGCTACGCAAGGTTTTGAGCTCCTAACTACCAGTCGGGAACAGCAACAAGAAAACTGTCAACCCGGCGGCCTGGAGTATGAAGAGACGTTGCCGTAAACAATGCACATCAGAAGAAAATAAAGACAACACCACTATTAAGGCCAGAGAAAAGGAAAGGAACCGGGAACCCTTTCGTAAGCAAGTAACAAGTGATGAGCCTCTAACCTTGATCAAGAGAAGAGGGAGAAGTATGGACCGGGCGATTGGAGAGCCTATCTATTCCAATAATAAAAGTAATAAATTATGTAAGTTTTATCTCAGTTAATGTTTGAGTGGATGATCTTTACATTAAAATTTGTTTGTCCAGAGGTGGGAGTTGTGCAATATAATATTACTACACATTTTCTTTTTTCTTTGAGTGAACGCCTCAATTCCAACTACCTCAAGGAACAAAACTAGCTTTACTAAGGGATAAGAAGCGAGAACTATCAAATCTACACGGACACGTGCCACTTACCCAACAAGTAGTAAAAAAAAAAAACGAAAGACATCAGACAAATGATACGATCGGTTCGATCGAAAATTAACAGGGTTATATCACGATTAGTACAAACACTTTATAATGTAATAAAGGAAACGAACGGAGATGTTGCAGATGTGATCAATACAAAAAAAATAAGGAATATTAAATTAAAAACGTGGGCATGCGTTACGTTTTCAGAAAAGGTAGGAATCGTTCAACGAGGCGGCCGAGATGTCTTTCATGTCAACAACTTTTTGTCGAAATATATGACAAAATATCTGATAATAATAAGCGTCATTGTTATGTACATTTTTCTTAAGACTTCCTAGACTTGGTTCATGAATTTAATGAAGTCAATCGTTGGACCGGGCTGTGTGTATACTTAGACCCAGTGGAAACTGAGCAGGCGATAACTAAGCATGACTAAAAAACAAGAACTAAACAAGCTTTTCCCTAGACATTGTCTGTTGAACGAGAACAGCCTACATCCCCGTAGATGAATTAAAGTGTCCAGTTCGATATCCACTGTAGTCAACCCCGATCGACATATACGTGATGAAGGCGGGAACAAGCACTGAAACGGTGTGATAAGTACAACAAAAGTGTGAAAAATAAGGCAGGTTTATTTTTCATTTTCTTGAGAAAATCAGTATTGCATTCGGTGTGAAGCAGGGTGTGTGATGTGACAAGTACTGCCACTATCAATTAAATTCATAGCTTTTTACCAATTTTCGACAATTTGCTTGCAAAGCTCATCTGAAAAAAATGTAGTGAAAACCTAATTTCCGCAGGTTGCTTATATTGTACTATTTCAAGAATAAATCCAAATAGGGTTGGTAATCTTTTTGTATTAGATACATCGAACGGAAAGTATATTCAAACCAGGATGCTTTCTTAAAATGAATCTATTAGATGCTTTAGTACTCATCATCAGTGTGTTTCTCGCCAAGGTTCATTAAGGGTTTCGGGTTTTTTCAACATCGTACCCCCTCTCAACGGTGATCCAGACGATACTGATCGGGTATCGACTTGTGCACCTTCCGTTAGCTACTAGTTTTTATATCTTCTCCACCACACACTGCGACTCGTGTTGGCAATTTACAGTCCAATCAACTTCCTTTTCGCCAGCAATGTTGCGACGAAAGACATAACTTATCTTGGAGTGCAAAACGAGTGCGAACATGTCTTGCCTGCAGAGTACCCCCGAAAAGAAATATGGTCGTTATTTCGATAGCGGCCATATTTATGTGCGTAGATCTCGTCCAAAACGAGACGATATCTGCACACATGCAAATTTCGGCCGTGTCGGCCTGGCATAAAAGCGAGGTGCCAGCGGCATGAATCGGGTCGAGTCATTGGGGGGGGGGGGGGTCTTTTAACTTGTTATTTTATCTTGCCCCCCACCCAATACATTATTTGTACATATGGGTTTAATTAGGATTTTCATTGAGACAGTGAGGTATTTTGGTGGGTGGAGTAAGAAAGGTAAGTATGAATGTGTTGCTTTGGTGGTAGGAATATTGTTTGGTATGATTGGGTCAGTGGTTGTGGCTAGCTAAGTTTAAAATTAAGACAATTGATGACCGTCCTTTATCCTCACCCCCTCTTTTGGCCTTGTGCCACATTTGTTGTAATTCACAGCAATAAATATTGTCGAGTCATTCGGCGGACTTCGTGCAACAGAGTTGGACGTGCGAACTGACTGGCGGACGAAGAGGAATTTGAAGTAGGCGCGTCTGAGTTGGCGTCTGTTTCACGACTGCCCGGTGTAATGGCCGAGAAAGGGCGACTCGCAATCCATTTCCTCGAGGCGACCGACGACGAAAGCAGAACAGCTGGTCTGCCGGCGAACGGCGCACTGCAAATTTCTAACCCCGCTCTTCACTTTTTTCTTTTTGTTCACTAAAAATGTACATTAATTATGAATAAACACAAGCAAAATATACAATTTTTTTACTCTATTCAATAAAAGGAAACTGTAAAAATTGTGAAAGATTACAAAAAAAGGCTAATCGATGGATAAAATGGTAGAGCATTTGTTAGATCCTAATTAATTTAAGTAAAATAGATAAAAGTGTTTATAATACCGTAATACGGCTGGGCATAAATCATAAGAAAAAATACTTTAAATTTACATGTTTATTGACAATAACTCTAAAACTACTGCATTTTATGACATATCTATTAACATATTACCTCATAATATATAAAATATTTAGTATTATTTCCTTTTGAAGAAAATGAAGGTCTTATTTGATGGTATAATGATGAAGTTGTTATGTATAATCAAGAGTGGTATCCCTTTGTTTTGTTACTCTCCTCTTTGAGAGAGCTATTTCTGTTTACTGGGACTATAAAAGGACACTATACGCGAACCTTGTATTCCCAGTTGAATAAAGCTTTCTTAAAGCCTACACCTGCGTACTTTTGTCATTACAGTAGTATTAAAGTGCTTGTGCTTTGCATCTTGTCTATATAAATTTTTTAAAAGTTCAGTAGTTAAATTAACTCCTCTTTCCACACACTGTGAATTTGCAGGTAAAGTCCAAAATTGTTTCATTTATTAGAACTTCTTAAAGTTCATTATTTGAAAAACCTTCTGCAAACGCAAATTCGCAAACTCCATTTTACGAAAGATTAAACAAATTTGACCAGTGTGTCGCTTTAGAGTTGATGAAATTCATTTTTTATATCTTTTTTTTTGTTTTGCTGGCTCGCTACTATTGAGACAAACAATCAATTTCATTGGAAAATTTACCTATGGTGATATTTTTTGCTGTGAAATTTGAATGAGATTTTCAAATTAGTCTTGTAAATTGACTTAACTAATTAAGTATGAATAAAAGTTTATTTAAATTATGGACATTTTTATTTATAGCCAATTCACTCACCTCCAATTCATCTGACTTCAACATTAAGAAACTAATGTTTTCTGGGAGAAAACCGAAAGCATTTTGCTGTATATATTTTTAATTCAACATTCTGTATTTTGAAAGACTGTTGCTTTATTCTCTGCATCAGGTTGAAGATATACACTTGTTGGTCACGGAATTTATTATCCCTATTAATTTCAAACCAACTGACTGTATATAATTCAATTATAAATTTTATAAGGCTTTTACTGCTCACCATAATGAAAATTCAAGACTCCAATTTTGAACGTAAATATAATTCTTAAACTCGTTTTCGAAAAAGCGGGAACGGTCCAAAACAAAACAAACTGTTATTATTTATCAAACATCAATTTCCAAATTGAGGGCAATACCACGGTACCAAAATCGACCTGCATATGTAAATGTTGAAAATAATAATATTTTGTGCTATTTAACTTGTCACACACAACTTTCAAATTGAGTGCAATACCGCGGTTCCAAAATAGACATGACTTTGTACATAGTGTAAATAAAACTATTTTCCGTTCTTATTTAACCTGACAGACACCAACGTTCAAATTGAGTGCAATGTCACGTTACCAAAATCAACCTGTATATGGAAATATTGAAAATAAAAATATTTTACGCTATTTAACTTGTCACGTACAAACTTTCAAATTTAGTGCAATACCATGATTCCCAAATCGCCCTTCCTATGTAAATATTGAAAATAAACATATTTCCCGTTATTTAACTTGTCAAACACAAACTTTAATACAGAGGGCAATACAACCGTTCCCAAATCGACCTTCCTGTTTAAATATTGTGCAAAACACTATTTTGTCTTATTATTTATCTTGTCAAACACCAACATTCAAATTGAGGGTAATACCACGGTACCCAAATATGCCTGCCTTTGTAAATACTGCAAATAAAAATATATTGCGTTATTTATATTGTCAGACATTAACTTTCAAATTGAGAGCAATACCACGGTACCAAAATCGACTTGTCTATGTTAATAATGAAAATAAAAATATTTTGCCTTATTTATCTTGCCTAACACCAATTTTCAAATTGAGTGCAATACCACGGTACTAAAATCGACCTGCATATGTAAATGTTGAAAATAATATCATTTTGCGCTATTTAACTTGTCACACACACACTTTCAAATTGAGTGAATTACGATGGTTCCAAAATCGACCTTCCTGTATAAATATTGTACATAAAAATATTTTGTCTTATTATTTATCATGTCAAACACCAACTTTGAAATTGAGAGTAATACCACCGTACCAAAATTTACCTATGTATTTACTGAAAATAAAACTATTTTGCTTTATTTATCTTGTCAAACACTAGTTTTGAAATTGAGTGCAATACCACTGCACCAAAATCGACCTTTCTTATGTAAATATTGTAAATAAAAATAACAGAAATTTAGACATGAAACATCTTGTTTGCATCCTTATTTTGCCATCTAATAATCCAAGAGTCACATAGGAGAAACCTTAACGAGGCAATGATCGAAGGAAAGTGGTCGTCGCCACTGGCAGTGCGACGCTCGTAGTGAAATTCTTACATCGTTTCATGGCGTACTGCATCGATGCCTTTTGACAAGCAGGTTTTCCTCGATCAACGGCGAAAGTCGAAGATTCGAAGACGATCAGATAACACTGTCGTTCCGATCCTAAAGAATGCCGACCGGTGATACGCCGACGTCCGCTTCCGTTACCTGGCGGGTATCCTGCGATCAACCAGTATTCGGTCCCGGGGGGGGGACTATGTTTTCAAAGCTGAAACTCAAAGGAATTGACGGAAAGACACCACCAGGCGTATAGCCTGCGACTTAATTTGACTCAACACCGGAAAACTCACCCGGTCCGGACACCGGTAGGATTGACAGATCGATAGCTCTTTCTCGATTCGGTGGGTGATGGTGCATGGCCGTTCTTAGTTGGTAGAGCGATCCGTCTGCTTGATTCCGATAACGAAGGAGACTCCTGTCTGCTAATTAGTGCGGCGATGTGTGTGTTTATTCAACGGCGGGCTCGTCGTTCATCGCAGCGGCCGGTTTTTTCACGCACTTCTTAGGGGGTTAGGTTGCAGAAAGGCACGCGAGGCAGAGAGACAGCAGATATGTGATGGCATTAGATCTTTGGGGCCGCAAGGGCGGACCATGGATGCATCAGCGGGACCCCCTCGGCTCGAGTGGGTAGTTTTACCTTTCTTTTATTCTAACTTGAAGCAGCCAGAGAGAGCAGACGCTCCCGTCGAAACGCGTCGTTTATAGTTTTTTTTTTCCACTTTTGCTTCGGATATAATACCTCCTCCAAACACGCATAAAAGTTTATGTAAACACAACAGCGGTCTTTTAAAAAATAACATTCAGAATGCTAAAGTCACTCACCGTAATAAGTCGGCATGATTTTTGATAAAAAAAAACGATATTTAAATTAAAATAGAATGCAATTTATAGAATGTCCTTCAATCACCAAGATCATCTAAAGTAAATTTTTTCCAGGTTCTTACACCATTTCACCCTTCTTGTCAGATCTTCTATGATCACAAGGTCGGATAATTAATAACAAAATTGATACAATCGTAAATAAAAAGAAATTAATTAAAATTAGCCAGAATATATACACATTAACAGATCATGACAGCTATTAGAAAGATGTGATTAAATATACTTTAATGTTTAAAAAATTATTCAGTACAGTGTAACCCGGATATAAGATACCCGGATATAAGAGAAACCCGGATATAAGGGAGATTTTCTCTGGTCCCAAATCAGAGCCTGTGTTAATGTATATATAATAGATCAAACCCGGATATAAGAGAAACCCGGATATAAGAGAATTCTTCTCCGGTTCCGACAACTCTCTTATATCCGGGTTACACTGTACTATTATTGCTTAGGTAATAAGCATTCTCAGTCAGTTATGTGCCATGAGTGATACACGCTTATGCGAGCATGTATCTTTCGATATATTAGATTGAAAGGGGGAAGGGAAAGCGAGAGAGAAGAGAGGAGTGGATGAGGAGAAGAAAAGTGACGGATGGTCAGGTTCTTTTAAAAAAGTGAGACAGAGATATATAATACCTCCTCCAAACACGTATAAAAGTTTATATAAACACAAAAGCGGCTTTTTAAAAAATAACACTTGCAATGCTAAAGTCACTCACAGTAATAAGTCGACATAATTTTGATTTAAAAAAAAAAACGATATTTAAATTAAAATAGAATGCACTTTATAGAATGTCCATTAATCACCGAAGTCATCTAAAGTAAATTTCCTTCCAGGTTCTTACACCATTTCACCCTTCTTGTCAGATCTTCTATGATCACAAGGTCGGATAATTAATAACAAAATTGATACAATCGTAAATAAAAAGAAATTAATTAAAATTGACCAGAATATATACACATTAACAGATCATGACAGCTATTAGAAAGATGTGATTAAATATACTTTAATGTTTAAAAAAAATATTCAGTATTATTATTGTTTAGGTAATAATCATTATAGTTGTCATATAGGAAGAAAATAAATACCGAGTTTCGAGCTTGACACTCTGGACTTATAAATATGTTTTCCGCCAGTTGTATAAATAGCGACGTCAGGCTACTGACTGCAGTGATTATTGTGTGATTGTTGAGTGGAACTATCCAGTCGAATTAGTGTGAATTATTGTTAGTCAATGATTTGGGTTTTGATTTAGGATTTATCAGACGTCAAACCGAGCCGCGCTAACAAGGTATTCACTGAAATGGTTAAGTATCTTTTGGTTGAATTTTACTTCTTTGTTCTTGTTAAGTATTTGTTTATGGTTGTCAGTAAATACTGTTTTATTTAACATGAAAATCTTGAGTTATACTTCATTATTAACGGCCACCCTACGTCACATATATAACGTAGCACAAATATCTAAATTGTGGAAAACTCCATTTTCCGTAATATACGTATTTTTTACGTATTTATACTTTTTAACGTTTATTAAAAACGACATTCTTGTACAGTATGGGTAATATTATAGATTAATTAATATTTTTTTAAATTAATAACTAGTTGTGCTCAGTTATTGACATTAGTAGCTATCTGGTGATGTGTTAAAATCTTGGAAAAATACAATACTAAAAATATATATTTTATCTCTCTGATAGATGTTGCGATCTGTAAAAAAAATGATTTAAATTTAATGTTTAAACTTTTAGTGTTCCCGCCACTTCGTGAGTATGTGTTTATAAAACAACGTAAACATCAATTTACTCCGACGAAGTCATAAAGAACTAAACGCGTAACATAATTCTTTTTTTTACACTTTGACATGAATTTAAGTGGAGGGCCATGATCGCCTACGTCCTGAAAAGACACGGCATTAAAAAGAAAAAGATGTATAGCCGAGTTCGAATTACAGTTGAATCCAAAACGCTCGCTTACGTACTATTATCCTTGGGAAAGTTAAGAATCCCTTTCTCCCTCCAGCTATGGGTAAATAGCAGGACAGACCGAGTTCTATAGCCCTGGATTGCAATTGGGCTAGGAGATGGACAGCTCTGAATTCAAAACATGCGGAGGGTCGTTTGGGGATCTTGTGGCACGTAGTGCACCAGGTCTCCGTATTAGGCCCTTCAAAAGGTGCGGTTGGTTCTGTACAAAGCTTTATCACTGTAAAGAAGTCATATGTAGGGGTGTCGGTACCTAGGAACTGCTAACACGCATACGTCGAAATCGACAGGAGAGTCCATTATATATATATATATATATATATATATATATATATATATATATATATATATATATATATATATATGTATGTATGTATGTACATATATATATATATATTATAGTAGTTTGTCGAGTTTAGAATCCTCAACAGAATACAGAAAGCACTGGACGGCCGTTTCGTCCTATCTGGGACTCATCAGCTGTGCGCATCCACTACCGAGAATCGAACCCGGATCGCTTCGATACAACGCGAACGTCATACCAACTGTACCACTCGGTGACGAAGAATATATAAACTAGACTCGATATAGCGCCGCTACCCACTCAGCTCCGTTCACCGATACCCATCCAAGTATACAGAGTTATCCAAAGTCCCCGAATAACCTCGGAACCTGTGCCCCAAGAGCCACGACTACTATTTTGACCCTTAACCGCTCTATCACAGAGCTTAGCTGGATCTAGCAAGATATACAATTCTCGGTAGTGGATGCGCACTGCTGATGAGTCCCAAATATAGGACGAAACGACAGTCCAGTGCTTTCTGCATTCTGTTGAGGACTCTAAGCTCGACGAATTACTATAAATTAGCCTAAATCCACAAATCAATCATATATATATATATATATATATATATATATATACATATATATATATATATATATGCATGTATGTATGTATGTAATTTTGTATTTGAGCAGCAACTCTTTTTTATAAAGGTTTCATTAAAGATGACTGCTGAAAATGTACTGCGTTGAAACTTTTTATTCAATTTTTCTGTCCAAATGATTTAGATATCCGGCTATTCTCTTATATGTATCTATAGTGATGTATATCAATGCTTGATCCGGCTTCAGTTTGAGCGGCTTGGTGATAGTAGTCGTGGCTCCGCGGGTGCACAGTCCTATGGTTACAGAGAATTTCAGTTGAGTTCCACCACGGAATATGTGAGCGAGCGGCGCTATATTGAGTCTGATTTGCTACCTCTTCGTCACCGAGGCGCGTTTGAACAGTTGGTACGATGTTTGCTTGACAACCCATTTGTCGGTTCTCGCACTTTGTCATAACTGTGCGCTCTGGCTGCTTGTTTAGCGTTTATATACATCACATATATAACACATTAAAAGATTCCTTTACACTTCCGGGTAGAGTCCCTGACTGATGCCATATCGGTCTAGTTTCCATCCAGGCTTGAATCATTCAGATGTCGAGCTACACTGACGAGCAGTGATACAGCGAAACAGTTGATATATATATATATATATATATATATATATATATATATATATATATATATATATATATATATATATATGCAAGTTTAGGATTGGTATATACGGAGTGAAATCCAATAACCAACAATTACTATTCTTTAAAGAGTGCTCAATACAGAGTAGAGCAGATATAATTATTTATTTTAATATTACAACATAAATATGTTATAAAATCACGACAAAAGTGGCCATTTTGTTTCAACACTTCTAGTGTCTTATCAAGTGACGATGTAGAATATAGAATAAATCTTATAAGGTTTATTCTATATTCTACATCGTCACTTGATAAGACACTAGAAGTGTTGAAACAAAATGGCTACTTTTGTCGTGATTTTATAACATATTTATGTTGTAATATTAAAATAAATAATTATATCTGCTCTACTCTGTATTGAGCACTCTTTAAAAAATAACGACATATATATATATATATATATATATGTCGTTATTTTTAGCGGATACTCATATTTGAAGAGACGGACAGTACATACTTTTTAATTTTCATCTACCAGCCTGAATATCCGAGAAATCTTATTAGAGAACAATATGCGTTCCACTAAAAATAACGGTTAAATAATAAAAATCTGTCGGATTAATAAATAAAAATCCATATATATATATATATATATATATATATATATATGGATTTAAATATATATATATATATGTATATATATATATATGGATATATATATATATATATATGGATATATATATATATATATATATATATATATATATATATATATATATATATATATATATATATATATATATATATATGTATTAGCCTGTTTTCTTTCCGTTAATATGTATTTATATTTCAGCGTGTTTTCCCTTCGATAAATTTTTCATCAACAAAGGAAGGATTGTTATTAGATTGTCAAATAGTTTTACTATAGAAACAGATGCAACACTTGTATTATAGAAAGAGAAAAGATTATTATTATAGAAAAGAATAATTACCTTTGTATGGAATTAATGTACGGTTTACTGACAGAATATGGCTGATATATGCGTCTAAAATGCATTGCTATTCGTCGGGTTTGGAAATGAGCCGAAAATCAGATAAAATATGATCATCAATGAATGCAAATTTTTCTGACAGAATTTGGAAATTATGTGTATAGCATACATACAATGGAGGGGAGGTATCGCAATGTTCTCGGACCAAACCCCAGTCAGAAATCACTACGCATATTTCACAGTTCTCCCTGTTTTTTTGAACGGGAGTAGAGGTGTATCCATTGTTTCCTGTTTAGGATTGGCTTTTCGGTTCCTTCTAGAGCCTACTTCAACTCTATACGCCTAACATCTCTGTCGAAACTCTCAAATTGTATTTACTATTTATTTTTTTATTTTTCTCAAATGCATTAGATAGGTTCGCCTGTCGTCCAGTTCACACTCCTCCCTGGTATTTTGAGATAGAGTAGAGGTTTGTCACTTGTTTTCTGTTTAGGATTCCGTTTTCGATTGATTCTAAAATATTTCCATTCTCTTTGACTCCCAGTAGTCTCTTGCGACTTAGTGACATTATTTTCTTGGGGTGAATTGATAAAAAAAAACAATTCTAATGTTTCGGCTTTGCAATACTGATTTTCGAAAAAGTGGGCTTAGACTGGGATTTCTACCCTCGTGTGTGTGTGTGTACACACACACACACACACACACACACAGATATATATATATATATATATATGTATGATAAAATACAATTTTAAGGCATGCTATATTTATAGGTTAAAGTACTGAACACAGAAGTGTGAATGAATAAAATAACTTCACCTTTCTGATTTGACAATGCCAACATGCGACTTGTTGGTTGAAATAGCTATTCTTATGAGGTAAATTTGAATTTCTTTTTTGTAATTAATATGCTCTGTTATAAATGCATAGAGCTCTTTTTGTGGATCAGTTTTAATATTTTATATTATTAGGATTCACTTGGATGATATACCAACGAATTATTACATATATATATATATATATATATATGTGTGTGTGTGTGTGTGTGTGTGTGTGTGTGTGAATAAAGATTAAAGGAAAACTTACCTTAGCCGACGCGTTTCATTTTCTGAGGGACTTTACCAAGGCATATGTAAGGATTTTATTTTGTAACAAGTATTTATATTCAAGAGCAGAAATTTTATTGGTTTATCTAAATTTTTAGTTGTAAGAACGCATATAAATATGCGTCAAGTTTCCCGAAAAAAAGTATAGCCGTTATATGGAGGAAGCCACGTGACATAATTCAATATCTGCGGCAGACAGATGTAAAAAAAAAAAAAAAATACAAATAAAAAATAAAAAAAATAAAAACGGCAGCGGAATTGAAAGGAGAGGAAAATCATTCCCAAAGACTCAGTCACTGCGCAGCTTAACACCTGCCCAGCGATCCTCCAGCCACACCCGGTCGTGGCACTGATGATGGTGGTGATGACGTTGGCGATGGCGACCAACAAAGATTTATATGTTTTTGATATTTTTCTCTTGTTAAAACAAACGACAAGTCAAAGAGCGATGTTAATCCGCCTGTTCATACGTTTCACATATCTCTACTACTCTCCCCATTACTACAGCACCTGATATTTCTGGTGCAGCCTTGTCATTACATTTGAAAAAAAAAAGTGCAGACCCGCAATTACTCATAATGCTATAAATGGCGATCTGGTGTGAATAATTCACCAACCAACAACTACTTCACTAATATTTACAAATTAAAAAAAATATATGGTTGATGACCAGCTGACTCAACAGACTGATGACTCACATTTAGTAGATATTTGTTCACTTTTTATATATATATATTTTAAAGACATTTTATGTTTAACATTCTTTTTATAGATACAAGTATTTATGTAAATGCTCTGTTAAAATAAACAGTATTAAATAACATTTACCAGCCTGAATATTCGAGAAACTTTCATAGAAGACATTAGTCCTCGACAGGATTCGAACCCGTATCCTATACGGAACCGTCATATAGCCTGACGTGCCTTAACCGATTCGGCTACTAAGGATCGTTCGGTTGGCAAGCTCGAATTTACTGCTTATAAACTTCAATTGCAAACCGAACGATTTTTAGTGGCCTTAACGGTTAAGGCACGTCCGGCTATATGACGGTTCCGTATAGGATACAGGTTCGAATCCTGTCGAGGACGAATATTTTCTATGAACATTTCAGGGCGGTAAATGTTATTTAATACTGTTTATTATAAAACAGAGAATTTACTTAAATACTTGTATCTATAAAAAGAATGTTAAACATAAAAATGTCTTTAAATATATATATATATATATATATATATATATATATATATATATATATATATATATATATATATATATATATATATATATATATATATATATGTGCGTAATTTAATCACCAGTTACCGTCGCCTGAAGAAATACAATTGAAACATAAATGCTTTCTGTAGCTATTTCAAAATATTTTTATAATAATCTTTTATAATAAAAAATTATAATAATAATAAATTACTCTAATTTCTATTGATCATTTTTTCAAAAGTAAATGCTACGAATAGTGGATTCTTACTCCATGTATTCTTTCTCTCATTTGTATATATATATATCTATATATATATATATATATATATATATATATATATATATATATATATATATATATATATATATAAGGTTAATGGTCAAAGTTTAATCAGACGAGGAAACAGTAGTATTAAAAAGTGCTCAATACACGTGCGAAAAAATAAAAAATAAAAGTAAAAATAACGTGTAGAGCTTTTAACTTTAAAAATCAGGAGGTCAGTTAAAATACGCGACCTTGGTTTTATCTTGTCCGTATATATATATATATATATTAAGTCACATACTGTTTCCCTTACGCAATCTGATATACGTAAAATACTTGTAGAAAATACTAAAATTATAGATAAACATACAGACATTAGACGCCTTAAAATCTTAGAGGCATTACATATTAAAAGAAAAAGACCTCTTATTAATCGTATAGATTATAATATATCTGGTAATATATTGCAATGTTTATAATATATTTAAATTTTGTAGCGTATTCTTCGATCTTTTGGCTTGTGTATTGGAAATCTTTTTCACGCTGTCACATGATAAAAATCTACGCCATGCACGTGATATAACATCATCGCGTCTTTTGAATTTAAAAGGAATTTAACGTTTTTAGTTTGTAAAAAAGTAGCAACATGATTACGCTACAAGATAATTGGCAAATGTTTGTTTAAAAAAAAAAAAAAAAAAAAAAAAAATTTTTTGACTAAAATATTGACCCTGAAGATGAACAATGATGTTCGAAAGCGCTAGGTCATCGTATGGAAAATACATATTTCGGAACTATTTTCAAATAAAAAGTCTCATTAGAGAATATGAGAAAATTCAAAAGAAAATATGTAAGACTATGTTGTCTTTAACATTCAACACTACATGTTTGAAAGAAAAGTTGCTGCCAAATTATACATATATATATATATATATATATATATATATATATATATATATATATATATAGTCAAACCTAGAGAGCCAGACACACCTACCAAGTGGTAGATTTGTCTGGCCCTCTAGGTTTGACTAGGTCTGCTCTACTTTTGTATTGAGCATTTTTTTAGTTAGTTGATTACTCGTATCGGCTTTTTTTTCTTTGGGCTTTGGACCTGTATGTTGTACGATTATTTTCGACAGACGTTCATGTTCATAGCTCTTTCTTTTTTTAAAACCTTTTTTCCTTCGATTTTGATTTGATCATTGGCAAATAAAAAAACCGAAGGTTTTCCGAGACGAGTGTAGTTACTATATATATATATATATATTTATATATATGTGTGTGTGTGTGTGTGTGTGTGTGTGTGTGTGTGTGTGTGTAGCGTATATTTTGCCTGCACGTTTTCATTAAGTTTTCATATCACTACTACATTGTCTCGAAGGTTGAGTTTTCATCTGAATGATACATCTAACCTCAGTCAACATTTAAAGCATCATGACTGTCCACATTCGCAATTTAGGAAAATTCCTGTTGAAAATACATCTATACTTTTTCATGAAAATAATAAACATAAACTAAAAATTCTTAAAGCTATCTATATTAAAAACATTGAAACCAAGTCTCAATAAAATTAATTAGGAATACCGCACAAATATTTTAAAATGTTTACAGTAGATAATTTCAAATATCTAAGTTTGAACTAATAGTAGTAAATATTTTTTCTTTTTTCAAAATATTTAGTTATTTTAATAATTTAGTTCCCTCCATTGATGGTTGTGCCCACATGATGAAATTTTAAAACTGTACAGTGCATAAACTTAGCGTTTTTTACTTCACACGGAAAAAAACAATTCATTTTCAGATGAATACAACAATATTGCTTTAGAAAAATTATGAACACAATAATGTTTTGTTTTTAGAATAACAAGACCCTGATGACGACATTGTGCTAATGTTGAAAGTACTTGGAATAAAAATGAATGTGCATCAACATGTTAATTTTCTTTCTCCCTTTAATTAGGATATTAAAAAAACTTGTCCGCAATTACGAGAACATTCTATTAGAACTTAATAGAAAAAACTTTTCTAAATTATTTGATTAGACATGACGATGTTCAACAACATGCCCACGTGTATCGAATGTGGCACAAGGCCGGTTTAATGTGGGCTCACCGAGCCCGTAGGCTCGGCCAAAAAATGCCCGTAGAACCCGTATAAACGGGATCGGGTTGGTCAACCTCCCCGAACGAGGCTCTGCTCTTCGGGCGGAGCCTAGTCCGGGTTCCTCTCTGCCCAGAGGCAGAGAGTTCAACCGTCTAGCCGAGTCGTCCAAAAAAGACTGACTCAAACTGACTAGACATGACACACATACACACACACACATACACACATATATATTAGAGTGTTTTGCTGTAGCAGAGCTCATCAGTGTGACTAGACATCTGATTGCTTCAAGCTGGGATCGAAACCCAACCAATTTGGCATCAGTCAGAGATTCTAACCCCAAGCTATCGTCGCACACTAGAGTGGAAGGAAAATTTTAAAGTTTTACAATGCGAAAGACGTCAGTAGCTAGGAGAGCACTGCATTAGCAGCAGCCACACTTTATAAAATCACCCCTTTCTCTGCCAGAGATCAATAGAATAATTATGATATATATATATATATATATATATATATATATATATTTGTGTGTGTGTGTGTGTATTTAGGCAGCATACCTTCATTCAAGCATACTTCATTAAATATAGACATCTCTATTTTTATTATAATCCTTTCTAGTTCTCTCATTACCTTCGTAATATTAAGATGAAAGTCATCAAGGAAGGCGCCGTAGTTCTTGTTAAACCAACTACTTTCGATCTCCTCTGTAATCTTCCTCGGGGGCGAATTGCGCAGACAAACTTAACGTCTGTTGAGAGATTTTAAGTTGTCATTTGCAATTATTATTTACCTTTTGACAAGGTTAAAATTATCTTCTTGATTTTAAATTGGAATTCATCAAATTCATATGAGGAATTCGAAAGTACTGGGGTTAACAAGAATTACGGTGCGTTCCTTGAGGCTTTTCAACTCAACGAACATAATTAGAGAACTAAAAAGGGTTATTTCTAAAAATCAATAGGCATAACGTGTCTATATTATTTAACAGTGTTAATTACATTCACCGTCCTGACTGTTCGAGAAATTTCGTAGAAAATATGTGTTCTCCGACAGGAATCGTAACCGTATTCCAGTATTGAAACCGTCTGACGTGCTGTACCATTCAGTTACATAGAAACTACTTAAAATATCATGAATACGGTTTAATTAAAACCAGAGAATTTACTTAAATAATTTGTATCTATAAAAATAACTTATAAACTAAATATATTAAATAATTGTCGGACTTAATCTATTTTATTATATGTTGTCATTCTTTAAGTTAAAATAACTTAGGTAAGCAGATATGATCGATCGAGAAAAATCGTCGAAGATTTTGTGTTTAAAAACGGTTAATTTGGATTTTGCTAACTAGACGCTTTTTTTCTGTAGCTAAATGGTGCAGTACGTTAGATCAAATGACAATTTCCTTATAGGAATACAGGTTCGATTCCTGTCGGAGAGCGTATATTTTCTAAGACATTTCTATAAATTCAGGCCGGTAAATATAATTAATACTGTTTAATTAAAGAGAAAGCATTTACTTAAATAGACTGTACATATAAAAATAACGTATGAACAGAATATATATATATATATATATATATATATATATATATATATATATATATATTCCAGGTAACCGGATTTTATTTAATAAGTAGTGTGTATTACGTCTATTGGCCCTGGCATTAGAAAAATATCCGTAAGAATACCCCCCTTTATAAGGGGAATCACCGATTGATCCAGCGTGATTTAATGTTCGTTCCCCCACGAACGTCACAGCAAGCAAGGTTGTCTTTTCCCTTTTTCCCCCTCAACGGAGGCAGACCTGGGTCTAGGAGAAAAAAATACTTATTAAGCGCTACAAGGGAAAAGAAGATATGGAGGGCCATGATCGCCTACGTCCTGAAGAGACACAGCACATGAAAGAATATGTCCTCTTCACTCAGATCATTTTCGAAAAAGCTTCAGATTCCGAAATGTGAACAAAGCAATTATTAAAGAAGTAATGGATTTATTTTCAATCTGACAATTCTTATCGCTTCAAATGTTATTTTAGGTGATTTGAAACACACGCTTCTTCATTTTTTTTTATATATTTATTAAGATTTCTCGGATATAGACGAGGTAAAAATTATTTACTAAAGTAAAAATCGGACGTCTATTTCAAATACGAAGTATCCAATATAACAACTTCTGAAGTATGTAAAAATGATGTGGGACAATGCAAAATAAAAAATAATATATAAAAAAAAATGAGAGACCCTTCAGATAAATATTTCAACACCACCTGATAACGTCATATTCCAGGGCAAGGGAGGAGAGTGACCATCAGAAAATCATACTGAACATCCGCTACTAAACCCTTGTGCAATTTAATTGAAACAACTGCTTTAGTTTCATTTCTTTCGCCATACGGTCAGTTTTAGACCCACTGGAATGAAAGGGTGTAATCGATTTCTATTCTTTTTCCTCAGATTGGGTTATTTGCAGTGGTGTGCAGTAATACGAATCTATGTTCAGCCATCACTGAATATGCATATCAAGCTCTTGATAATAACGACGAAGCTCAAGCTGTGTCTCTAGACATCTCGAAGACGTCTGACAGGGTATGGCACGCTGGTCTTCTATGTAATCTCCAGGACTACGGTATTACAGGATGATTGTTTGATATATCCTCAAATGAAGTTCGTTTTGAACGAACTCCTTCCAGTTCCATTTTTTTTAAAGCTTATCACCCGAAGCAAGGCTGGAAGCCACTAGCACGCAAGGGTTTACAGAAAGTTTGGAGGAAGAGCAGATAGGAGTGGTAAAGGAGAGGATGTGGAGAAAGATAGTGGATCTATCAAGGCAAGGGGGTTACAGAAGATTTGGAGCGAGAGCCGATAGGAATGAAAGGTGAAAGGATGTGGAGAAGGGAAGTGGATAGATCAAGGCAACTGGAGATGTCGATTGACGTTACACTTAATTAGTTGGAGATTGTATTTGTCAGGGAAACAGGAATAAGGAAGGGAGTTCCACAGGCGAGATGTGCGAGACATGAAGCTATTGGAGTAGAAGAGACGTCTACATCTAACAGTTTCAACGGTGAAGGGGTGGGAACGGGATGCCAGCCTTGTAGGACGTTTAAATTCATGAGGCCTAGGAACCAGCGAAAGCAGCTCCTCGGAGCAATTACCATGAAATTAATTGTAAAAAAGACAGAGCGAGAATGTGGGTGACCCCAAGGCTATATCCTGGGTGCTATGCTGTTTCTGATCTTCATCAATAATCTTCCTGATGTCATCAGTTCTCAAGTAGGAAATTATGCAGATGGCACTACCATTTACTCCTGTCGTAATAGAAAATCCTCTGAGCTGACCAAATTAACCTGACTGCTGCTCTTGAAAAGGACTTCTAATCAGTGTTTAACTGCGGCAGGAAATGGTTCGTAAATTTTAACGCCTCCAAAACGAAATTGCTCTTATTTAACCACCATAGAGAAACACGGCCGATGCTAAAGTCCAGGAGGGCAACAGAATGCGCCTTCTTGGAAGTGGAACGACTACATCGAGTTAATAGCTGCATATGCTTCAAGAAAATTCGGGTCACTGTGTCGTGCCAGAAAGATTTATTTCCAGAGTCCATCTTGCACGTTTACAAATTTGCCAGTCGTCCATGCACTGGATACTTTTGCCATATCTCCTCTGGTGCTCCTGCTATTCATCTCGAGGTTCTTAAGAAGGATCTGGCATATAATCAATCCTGGCTTGGCATTTCGACTTCAGTCACTTTCACACCGACGTGGCGCAGCCTCTCTCTGTCTTTTCAGCAAATATTTTCATGTCTACTGCCCTGACGTGCTTTTTACCCTGCTGCCCCGAATTTGTTAGTTTAAGCGTGCTACTAGATTGGCATTTAGGACCCATTATTTTAGTTTTGAATTAGCCAAATGTGAGCGTCACTTCCACTACAACAGCTTCTTTTTTCACTCGTAGCACTACCTTTCCAAACGGAAGGGTGTTTCGCAGACGAGAAGTGCCTGTCTGATAATTTCAATCTTCAAAGATTTCAATTGCCATCTTCTATCTTCTTGAATCCCGTTCATCTTTTGTCCTTTCTTCAATCCTCCCTATCCACAGTCTCTTCTCTTACCTTCAATCCCTGTAACGCCATGCGTACAAGTGGGATTCCGGTTTTTACTTGGAGGTGAAACGATTTAAAAAAAAAAAACTCACTATGTAAACCTGGAAAATTCATAGGACATTTATACTAACATCAGAAAGAGACTGTTGAAAATTTTCGGGCCCATAATGAGGAAAGAGGGCTTGGGAAATTTGACCCTCAGAGGACAGACTGAAGGTAAGAGGGACTGACAAAAACAACACACAATCTACCTAACGAACTTTTGGAAAGAGTTGGGTGAACGAGGTTATGGAGATATAATAAAATTACGAAAAGTTCTAAAGGATAGGAAATTGTGGCGGGCCATGATTAACAAAGTCCTGAACGGACACAACCCATAGAAGTATTTTTTCCTAATTTAAACTCGGTGTAGCTGGAAAACTGCATCAAACTGCATTGCAGCTACTTTTTAAAATATACTTTCGGGTTAAACGATGAGTGACTCACTGTCTTTAACGAAGTGAATTGTTCGCGTTTTAGTATGAATTCTATAACTAAACACAGTGGCTGGGAATATTCCTTGTATTTTGAGAATGACATTCACTTGTCGTTCTTTTATGTGGTTTACAGTTGGTACTTTTTGACTGGTGTCCTATTATGTTCGTTTTTTGTCTTTTTCCCCCCGTTTCTTTTATGTTTTTTAAAACCATTTCCCCCAAGGAAAGGTAATAAGGCCACTAAGACGCAAGGGTCTGAGTGTGAAGGAATAAGTGAAAAAAATATTATTAACGAGAGAGGACAATAAAAGAGCAAGAATTCAGAAGAGAAAACGATAACGATAGACATATCATTTACATTTTCAAGGTCAAATTTGACTGAAAAGCAAGAGGACGGAAAAGAATGCCATAATTGAGAGGTGCGAGAAAATAAACTGTTAGTATAGAACTAATGGTGACACCTAGACCTTTCACTATTTACATTATTCGGACAATTGTCCTCATCTTTGTCGCCATGTTTATCGCAACCTTTCGGCCGTTGTACGCTCCGGCCTTCTTCAGGTGGTTGGAATGTCGAACTGAACCCTTTTCTTTCGCTCACTGGGGTAGACTGTTCTAGTTCCACGTGCCATGTCTAATGGGTGTCAGTTATCACCTGTTAATTCCCCTCTCAAATTTATCCACCGCCTTAACAAGGTATTGAACTCACACTCTTTCGGTCCTGTCACTGGATCTAACTAACGCCTTTATCCACTTTGCCATTGGTCCTCAAGGACACATGGCACAGTGGACAAATGACAATAGTCCGAATAATGTAAATAGTGTACATAATACCTCATCTCAGAAATATAGACAGATACTAGACCTTTCTACTGCAAAATTATGGGACCTAGTTACCAATCTAGTACTACGTTTAGCGTAAAGTCGATATTACTGAGAGTGAAAGAAACTGATAAAAATTCTTAAGGAGAGAGGACAATAAAAGAACGGTTTTCAAGGAGGCAGAAGATGACGATTGATATTTCATTTCAATTTTTGAAAATCAAAGATGACTGGAAAGCAAGAATCCGCAATCGATTTGCACAAGTGAGACGCGCGAGAGAAGAAACTGTTAGCATAAAACTTACGGTTGCATCTATTAATTTCAACTGTAAAATAATGGATACTAGCTGCCCATAAGTTAATTTCGAAATTTAAACTTTAAAATGATGGAATCTGGTACGGCGCTTAAATTCGAGATATCGAAGAGGAAATCTCATCGGAACAATTGTCATGAAAATATTTATAGAAACGGCACAAGGAAGCTATATTACAACGGTGAGATTGTGACTGAAGCCGAAATTCTAGGTGAGGACCAATAACATTGCAGATGATTCTTTGGATTTTATCAAGAATCTTTCAACACATAACAGTAGCACAAGTTCTGATGTGACATCCAACTGATATGGGAAGATTCTTTTTTAATTTTTAAGGAGGAAAATAGTTCTGTGGCGTTGCATTTATTCTTTGTTTTTCCTCTTTTTTAGTGGATTCTGTATAAATCCTTCGTGACCTTGACGACTTTCACCCCCCCCCCCCAAAAAAAAAAGAACAATTTTTATATTACAGGAATTATGTCCGGGTTAATCCAATAGTTTAGCAGTTATAAAAAAACAAGCTCGATTTTCTCAAAATAGCAAAAATCTAAAATAACTTGGTAAAAACGTACCACATTTAAATCGTCTAAAAAAATGTTCACTAAAAAATATGCAAGCTGACGAACGCAATATTGATTTGTGTATACAAAATACAAGATACGATTGTTAATTTCTCGTCATTTTTATTTTGGATTTGGCGCATGCGCGTTGTTTGTTTGGGATTTTGTCGACTGCGCAGTATCATTGGACACTGTCTGTAAAGAAAAGAGCACCATGACGCAATTCACTCCGCCAAAAATTTGAAAACGGAATGCTGTATTGCTTGGCATTCGTACTAGAAGCTCCAATACGAAAATTTTCCGAGTGTTTGGGTCCCAATCTGAGGACATTGCAGAGGATTTGGAAAGAATTGGATGAGTCTAATGGTGACTACGATGGTACGGCAGCTGGGAAAACTTACTCAGATAGTTCTGATAAAAAAACCCCCAAAATCTCCAGAATGTATTGGTGAGGGCACCAAACTCAACACGGGGTCCTACATCAAGTGATTTGAGGAGATAGTGATGCCCTGGTCCAAGAGGGTCGCTGCTGGAATACCTATATATAGCAACATGACTCTACGCTATGCCACACAAGCAGGAGAACCCAGTCATGGCTGTCAGATAATTTCTGCGATCATATCGCCCCTTATATCTGTCCCTCTAACCCCCAAAGCTGCAACCCCCCTTGATTATTGTGTGGGGCGAAATTGAGCGAGGGATCAAGAAAACTGCTTGTAACACCAAAGATAAACTGCCGGCTTTTAGGTGTGCCACCGTCAGTTATGGAAATTTTTCATGTCCACCTACAGGCATTTAATTAGTCCTAAGGTACTAGGTAATTTACGTGACCATGTATGTCACCGGCGATTCTGTAGCTCTTTCGTCGGGGAGATAGGCCATGTTCATTACAATGAGTCACATAAACAAATGAGGGGAATCCAGATGAATAGAGCGTGAAGCATAGTTATACGGGACATAGGACAAGAACAGTGTGGCTTGTCAAGGACACAGGAACAAGTAATACGGTAATCATTATCAGAATGATATCAAATAGTGCAATGCAAAAGGATGTGCATTGATGTCTTATAGATTACACAAAGCATTTGACAAGGTACCCCACAAGGATCTATTTGAACCGCAAGGAAAATTCGATCTATTTGGAAAAAAGTTATTAGAATAATCTACAAAATATATACTACAAGCAAACCATCTGTATACAGATAGAAAATAAATTGAGTACCTACACAAAAGTATAAATGGGCATGAGACAAGGGTGTGTCTTCTCGCCGGATTTATTCAACCTCTCCGGCGCTGCAGCACGGGATGTGGGTATGACTATCAATGCCTCGAAGACCAAAGTTATGCCAACCCTGGTTGATCCGATCAACTGGCAGCCACTGACGCTGGACGGCGTCAATCTGGAGGACGTGCAGTCTTTTGTTTATCTCGGTTCAACCATTATACCATCCGGGCAGGCTGCTGCTGAGGTCGAACGCCGTATAAGAGCTGCAAGGTCCGCATTCGTGCGTGTCAAGCGGTCACTATGGGGGTGACGAGAGATTTCCGCGGCTACGAAGGGGCGCATCTATCAGGCTATTGTTCGGACTATCCTTCTCTATGGCTGCGAAACGTGGCCACTTAGAGCGGTTGACCTACGAAGGCTTGAATTGTTCGACAACGATTGCCTTCGCTGCATTCTACGATGCCGCCGGATCGATCGTGTGCCCACAACCATTCTGCGTCGTCGCCTGAGTCTCCGTTCTCTTCCACCCGTCCTGCTCCAGCGTCGTCTCCGATGGTTCGGGCACGCAGCTCGACGCCCGGAGGGAGAGCTCATCCGCGATGTACTTCTCCCTCCTTCTCTTCCTGGTTGGCGAAGACGTGTCGGTCGGCAGCTGAAGACGTGGGCTAGCACGATCAAGGATGACCTAGCAGTACTATCGGGTCCGCAAGTAGTTGGTCTTCGACGATTGAATCGCGAGTGGCTCGCCATTTCGTATGACCTGGCTCAGGATCGGCAGGCGTGGGCAGCGATAGTCCGAGATGCTGTACTTGCTCGGGAGGAAGCCGGTTCAACCTGACCAGGGTGAAAACCGATACAAGTCAAGTAAGTCCGGCGACGCTCGCTTACGGTAAATGGAAACCGTACGATGATTTATTATCGGTGGGCGTAATCTTAACAATATAAGATAAGTAGATGACACTTTTTTGATGGCCGACTCAGAAAGGAAAATACGGGACCTCATAGAGAGTGTGGTAGAAGAAAGTGAGAAAAAATGGACTAAGCATCATTGGCAAGAGAAAAATCCCAAGATGCGAGAATTGGAGATTTTAAGTAGGTGGTTAAGTTTAAATACCTAGGAAGTTTTTTTTTATCAAAGGATACGACACGGAGATCCGAAGACGCACTGGACTAGCGAAAGACGCATACTAAAAGCGAAGTAACGTGATGAGAAAAGCAAATATTATGTTAGAAACAAATAAAAGAGTGCTCGATTAATATATGATATTCATTCCCTTGTATGACTGTAAATGCTGGACAATCTCCCCTGATATCAATAATCACACAGTTTACTATCGATTATTCCAAAGATTAAGTATTATCCCAAAGATTAATTTCTAGCATTTATCCCACAGACTGACTCCTATCAATTATCCCACAGTTTACTATCAATTATTCCAAAGATTAACTATAATCCCAAAGACTAATTTCTATCAATTATCACGCAGATTAACTGCTATCAGTTATACCACAGCTTACTATCAGTTATCGTAAATATTAATTACTATCAATTATTCCAAAGATAAACAATTATGAATTATCCCACAGATTAATATCTATCAATATTCCGACAGATTAACTACTATAAAGTATCCCACAGATTAATTCCTATCAATTATCCCACAGATTTAATTCGAACAATTATTCCATTAACTAATATTAATCATCCCATAGATTAACATCTGTCAATTATCCCACAGATTAACTGCTATCAATTATCGCACTGATGAGCTACTAGCAATTATCACGCAGATTAACTGCTATCAGTTATCCCATAGCTTACTATCAGTTATCATAAAGATTAATTTCTATCAATTATTCCAAAGATTAACGATTATGAATTATCCCACAGATTAATATCTATCAATATTCCGACAGATTAACTACTATAAATTATCCCACAGATTAACTACAATAAATTATCCCATAGATTAATTTTTATCAATTATCCAACAAATTTACTTCAATCCATTATTCCATTGATTAACTAATATTAATCATCGCACGGATTAACTTCTATCAATTATCCCTCAATCGAAACGTTGCTAGCCTTTAAATACTCTGTCGCTAATGCTATATCAAAATTCCCAATACATTACCTGCCGGCTGAGACCTTACGAGTTAAGATCCATGGTCACAATGTCAGATCGTCCCTATTCGCTTCTATTTCTCTTGGTAAGGAGTATCTCTTCTCCTCCCAGCTATGGGTTAATTAGTAAGTCTTGTATCAGTAATCTATTATTATCTTAAAAGAAGTGAAAATAAATTCTTGCAAGCTAAAAATATTTTCTGGCTTTAAATAACCTGCAAAGAGTTGATAAGCCATAGAAAACGACTCAAGTAAAAGAAATTGATTATTAATCTGAAGCTCTTCAAGTCCAGGGGTGCTTGTCTTACATATCATCTCAATAAGCACTCTCTGTTTTCTTATTCCACCTCCATTACAACAATCTCTCTCAGAAAGACTCTATATTGAGTGATGCCTTTGCGTTGAATTGGGTTAACTAAACTCAAAAGAAAGGGGAATTTTTTAAAATTATGATGAAATAAAATCTGAACAAAACTAAATAAAGGAGAAAGCAATCGATAGACGAACGACTGAAAGAAAGGATGCTGTTTAAACGGAGGGAAGAACGAACGGACGAATGAACGAATTAAATACAAAGCAACAAAGAAGGAACGAAAGAAATAGTGAAAGAGATAATACGCGAAAGAAAAAAGGAATGGAAGAAGAAAAAAACGAGTGAAAGAGAAATAAGCCGGAAGTAAGAACAGCTGAGAGAGACTAGAGAAGAAGGAGAGAAAGAGGCGAGAAAGAAAGAAAGAAAGAAAAAAGCGAGAAAGAAATCAAGCAAGCAAGCAAGCAAGAAACAAAGAAACAAAGAAAAATGAAAAAAGCGGGAAAGAAAGAAAGCAAGAAAGAAAGAAAGAAAGACAGGAAGAAAGAAGCGAGAAAGAAAGAAATAATCGAGAAAGAAAGAAAGAAAAAAGTGAGAAAGAAAGAAAGAAAGAAAGAAAGAAAGAAAGAAAAAAGCAAACAAGCAAGCAAGCAAGCAAGAAAGAAAGCAAACAAGAAACAAAGAAACAAAGAAAAAAGAAAAAAGCAAGAAAGAAAGAAAGCAAGAAAGAGAGAAAGAAAGAAATAAAGAAAGAAAGAAATAAAGGAAGAAAGAAAAAAGCGAGAAAGAAATCAAGCAAGCAAGCAAGAAACAAAGAAACAAAGAAACAAAGAAAAAAGAAAAAAGCGAGAAAGAAAGAAAGCAAGAAAGAAAGAAAGAAAGACAGGAAGAAAGAAGCGAGAAAGAAAGAAATAATCGAGAAAGAAAGAAAGAAAAAAGTGAGAAAGAAAGAAAGAAAGAAAGAAAGAAAGAAAGAAAGAAAAAAGCAAACAAGCAAGCAAGCAAGCAAGAAAGAAAGCAAACAAGAAACAAAGAAACAAAGAAAAAAGAAAAAAGCAAGAAAGAAAGAAAGCAAGAAAGACAGAAAGAAAGAAAGAAATAAAGAAAGAAAGAAATAAAGGAAGAAAGAAAAAAGCGAGAAAGAAATCAAGCAAGCAAGCAAGAAACAAAGAAACAAAGAAACAAAGAAAAAAGAAAAAAGCGAGAAAGAAAGAAAGCAAGAAAGAAAGAAAGAAAGACAGGAAGAAAGAAGCGAGAAAGAAAGAAATAATCGAGAAAGAACGAAAGAAAAAAGTGAGAAAGAAAGAAAGAAAGAAAGAAAGAAAGAAAGAAAGAAAAAAGCAAACAAGCAAGCAAGCAAGCAAGAAAGAAAGCAAACAAGAAACAAAGAAACAAAGAAAAAAGAAAAAAGCAAGAAAGAAAGAAAGCAAGAAAGACAGAAAGAAAGAAAGAAATAAAGAAAGAAAGAAATAAAGGAAGAAAGAAAAAAGAAAGGAAGAAATAAATAAAAAAGAAAAAAGCGAGAAAGAAAGAAAGCAAGAAAGAAAGACAGGAAGAAAGAAAGACAGGAAGAAAGAAGCGAGAAAGAAAGAAATAATCGAGAAAGAAAGAAATAAAAAAGTGAGAAAGAAAGAAAGAAAGAAAGAAAAAGCAAACAAGCAAACAAGAAACAAAGAAACAAAGAAAAAAAGAAAAAAGCAAGAAAGAAAGAAAGCAAGAAAGACAGAAAGAAAGAAAAAAGAAAGAAAGAAAGAAAGGAAGAAAGAAAAAAGAAAGGAAGAAATAAATAAAAAAGAAAAAAGCGAGAAAGAAAGAAAGCAAGAAAGAAAGACAGGAAGAAAGAAGCGAGAAAGAAAGAAATAATCGAGAAAGAACGAAAGAAAAAAGTGAGAAAGAAAGAAAGAAAGAAAGAAAGAAAGAAAGAAAAAAGCAAACAAGCAAGCAAGCAAGCAAGAAAGAAAGCAAACAAGAAACAAAGAAACAAAGAAAAAAGAAAAAAGGAAGAAAGAAAGAAAGCAAGAAAGAGAGAAAGAAAGAAATAAATAAAGAAAGAAATAAAGGAAGAAAGAAAAAAGAAAGGAAGAAATAAATAAAAAAGAAAAAAGCGAGAAAGAAAGAAAGCAAGAAAGAAAGACAGGAAGAAAGAAAGACAGGAAGAAAGAAGCGAGAAAGAAAGAAATAATCGAGAAAGAAAGAAATAAAAAAGTGAGAAAGAAAGAAAGAAAGAAAAAAGCAAACAAGCAAGCAAGAAAGAAAGCAAACAAGAAAGAAAGAAACAAAGAAACAAAAAAAAAGAAAAAAGCAAGAAAGAAAGAAAGCAAGAAAGAGAGAAAGAAAGAAATAAAGAAAGAAAGAAATAAAGGAAGAAAGAAAGAAATAAAGGAAGAAATAAAGAAAAAAGAAAAAAGCGAGAAAGAAAGAAAGCAAGAAAGACAGACAGGAAGAAAGAAGCGAGAAAGAAAGAAATAATCGAGAAAGAAAGAAATAAAAATGTGAGAAAGAAAGAAAGAAAGAAAGAAAAAAGCAAACAAGCAAGCAAGAAAGAAAGCAAACAAGAAAGAAAGAAACAAAGAAACAAAGAAAAAAGCAAGAAAGAAAGAAAGCAAGAAAGACAGAAAGAAAGAAATAAAGAAAGAAAGAAATAAAGGAAGAAAGAAAGAAATAAAGGAAGAAATAAATAAAAAAGAAAAAAGCGAGAAAGAAAGAAAGCAAGAAAGAAAGACAGGAAGAAAGAAAGACAGGAAGAAAGAAGCGAGAAAGAAAGAAATAATCGAGAAAGAAAGAAATAAAAAAGTGAGAAAGAAAGAAAGAAAGAAAAAAGCAAACAAGCAAGCAAGTAAGCAAGAAAGAAAGCAAACAAGAAAGAAAGAAACAAAGAAACAAAGAAAAAAGCAAAAAGCAAGAAAGAAAGAAAGCAAGAAAGACAGAAAGAAAGAAATAAATAAAGAAAGAAATAAAGGAAGAAAGAAAAAAGAAAGGAAGAAATAAATAAAAAAGAAAAAAGCGAGAAAGAAAGAAAGCAAGAAAGAAAGACAGGAAGAAAGAAGCGAGAAAGAAAGAAATAATCGAGAAAGAAAGAAATAAAAAAGTGAGAAAGAAAGAAAGAAAGAAAAAAGCAAACAAGCAAGCAAGCAAGCAAGAAAGCAAACAAGAAAGAAAGAAACAAAGAAACAATGAAAAAAGAAAAAAGCAAGAAAGAAAGCAAGAAAGACAGAAAGAAAGAAATAAATAAAGAAAGAAATAAAGGAAGAAAGAAAAAAGAAAGGAAGAAATAAATAAAAAAGAAAAAAGCGAGAAAGAAAGAAAGCAAGAAAGAAAGACAGGAAGAAAGAAAGACAGGAAGAAAGAAGCGAGAAAGAAAGAAATAATCGAGAAAGAAAGAAATAAAAAAGTGAGAAAGAAAGAAAGAAAGAAAGAAAAAAGCAAACAAGCAAGCAAGTAAGCAAGAAAGAAAGCAAACAAGAAAGAAAGAAACAAAGAAACAAAGAAAAAAGCAAAAAGCAAGAAAGAAAGAAAGCAAGAAAGACAGAAAGAAAGAAATAAATACGGTTGTAGACTGGGAGAGAAAGCGAGCAAGAAAGAAAGAAACAAAGAAACAATGAAAAAAGAAAAAAGCAAGAAAGAAAGAAAGCAAGAAAGACAGAAAGAAAAAAGAAAGAAAGAAATAAAGGAAGAAAGAAAAAAGAAAGGAAGAAATAAATAAAAAAGAAAAAAGCGAGAAAGAAAGAAAGCAAGAAAGAAAGACAGGAAGAAAGAAGCGAGAAAGAAAGAAATAATCGAGAAAGAAAGAAATAAAAAAGTGAGAAAGAAAGAAAGAAAGAAAAAAGCAAACAAGCAAACAAGCAAGCAAGAAAGAAAGCAAACAAGAAACAAAGAAACAAAGAAACAATGAAAAAAGAAAAAAGCAAGAAAGAAAGAAAGCAAGAAAGACAGAAAGAAAAAAGAAAGAAAGAAAGAAAGGAAGAAAGAAAAAAAGAAAGGAAGAAATAAAGAAAAAAGAAAAAAGCGAGAAAGAAAGCAAGCAAGAAAGAAAGAAAGAAAGAAAGAAAGAAAGAAAGAAAGAAAGAAAGAAAGAAAGAATCGAACGGTTGTAGACTGGGAGAGAAAGCGAGCAAGAAAGAAAGAAACAAAGAAACAATGAAAAAAGAAAAAAGCAAGAAAGAAAGAAAGCAAGAAAGACAGAAAGAAAAAAGAAAGAAAGAAATAAAGGAAGAAAGAAAAAAGAAAGGAAGAAATAAATAAAAAAGAAAAAAGCGAGAAAGAAAGAAAGCAAGAAAGAAAGACAGGAAGAAAGAAGCGAGAAAGAAAGAAATAATCGAGAAAGAAAGAAATAAAAAAGTGAGAAAGAAAGAAAGAAAGAAAAAAGCAAACAAGCAAGCAAGCAAGCAAGAAAGATAGCAAACAAGAAACAAAGAAACAAAGAAACAATGAAAAAAGAAAAAAGCAAGAAAGAAAGAAAGCAAGAAAGACAGAAAGAAAAAAGAAAGAAAGAAATAAAGGAAGAAAGAAAAAAAGAAAGGAAGAAATAAAGAAAAAAGAAAAAAGCGAGAAAGAAAGAAAGCAAGAAAGAAAGACAGGAAGAAAGAAAGACAGGAAGAAAGAAGCGAGAAAGAAAGAAATAATCGAGAAAGAAAGAAATAAAAAAGTGAGAAAGAAAGAAAGAAAGAAAGAAAGAAAAAAGCAAGCAAGCAAGCAAGAAAGAAAGCAAACAAGAAAGAAAGAAACAAAGAAACAATGAAAAAAGAAAAAAGCAAGAAAGAAAGAAAGCAAGAAAGACAGAAAGAAAGAAATAAAGGAAGAAAGAAAAAAGAAAGGAAGAAATAAATAAAAAAGAAAAAAGCGAGAAAGAAAGAAAGCAAGAAAGAAAGACAGGAAGAAAGAAGCGAGAAAGAAAGAAATAATCGAGAAAGAAAGAAATAAAAAAGTGAGAAAGAAAGAAAGAAAGAAAAAAGCAAACAAGCAAACAAGAAACAAAGAAACAAAGAAAAAAAGAAAAAAGCAAGAAAGAAAGAAAGCAAGAAAGAGAGAAAGAAAGAAATAAATAAAGAAAGAAATAAAGGAAGAAAGAAAAAAAGAAAGGAAGAAATAAATAAAAAAGAAAAAAGCGAGAAAGAAAGAAAGCAAGAAAGAAAGACAGGAAGAAAGAAAGACAGGAAGAAAGAAGCGAGAAAGAAAGAAATAATCGAGAAAGAAAGAAATAAAAAAGTGAGAAAGAAAGAAAGAAAGAAAGAAAGAAAAAAGCAAGCAAGCAAGCAAGCAAGAAAGAAAGCAAACAAGAAAGAAAGAAACAAAGAAACAATGAAAAAAGAAAAAAGCAAGAAAGAAAGAAAGCAAGAAAGACAGAAAGAAATAAAGAAAGAAAGAAATAAAGGAAGAAAGAAAAAAGAAAGGAAGAAATAAATAAAAAAGAAAAAAGTGAGAAAGAAAGAAAGCAAGAAAGAAAGACAGGAAGAAAGAAGCGAGAAAGAAAGAAATAATCGAGAAAGAAAGAAATAAAAAAGTGAGAAAGAAAGAAAGAAAGAAAAAAGCAAACAAGCAAGCAAGCAAGCAAGAAAGAAAGCAAACAAGAAAGAAAGAAACAAAGAAACAATGAAAAAAGAAAAAAGCAAGAAAGAAAGAAAGCAAGAAAGACAGAAAGAAAAAAGAAAGAAAGAAATAAAGGAAGAAAGAAAAAAGAAAGGAAGAAATAAATAAAAAAGAAAAAAGCGAGAAAGAAAGCAAGCAAGCAAGCAAGAAAGAAAGAAAGAAAGAAAGAAAGAAAGAAAGAAAGAATCGAACGGTTGTAGACTGGGACAGAAAGCGAGCAAGAAAAGTTTGCCAGGAAGAAGGAGCGAAGGATTGAAGAAAGAATTAAAAGATAGCAATCTACTCCATGCATAATACCTGCATTTTCAGCCGCTATAGCCGAGAGGAATCATTTTTTTTCCGTGATCGCAACAACCGCTTGTATCTGTCTGCTCGTAATCATTGTAAACGTGTCCGCAATGAAAGCTACGTCGTTGTTCGCTAATACAACGAAGCATCATATAGCCTCACACCCGTTTGGTTCCCGTGATTACTGATGACTCTGTAAATCTGTGTTTAACATCCCCCTTTACACATCTGTTCAATCAATGTGAAATGTTGCCATCTTCTGCCGATATAGCTTGATTCTTTGCTCGTAAATTCTCATTTAATTCTTCTGTCGGCTCCTCAAGATTAACTTTGCTTGCCTTTCAATTGAGAACTGATTCTCTACTGTGTGATAGGATTATAACTCTGTCCATGTTTCCCGTTTTCAGCTAGATCCCTTACAAAACATTTGCCCTCGACGGAATCCTTTGTGATTGTCCTTGAGTAATATGCCCTTGAACTGGCTCCTGTTCTCTCCAAGTTCTACGATATATGCATTGACGCTCATTGCTTTCCAGATTGTTTGAAATCAGCCCCTCTAGTTTTTAGAACTAACCGTCAGACTATTAACCAATTAGTCTACATCTATTTTTTGACAATGTACAAGGGGCGCTATGCAACTCGGAATTGGTTAAGCACCTAACTTCACAGTGTCTACCTTTTAACAAACAACATGCCTTTCACTACTCTAGACAAACCACCAATGTGTTGGCGGTTATTTCTGAGTCTGTTATGCTTTTGACAAGAACGGCTCAAGCAATTGCTTTAAGTGTCTCGAAGGAGTTTGGCCTGCTGGTTTTCTTCGCAGGTTGAAACGTTATTGTGTTTCTCGTCGATTTTTTTTTATTTCGATCAATCATTCTTATCAAATTGCGAAATGGATGTTGTCTTCAACGGTCAGTTTTGCGTTTCAGGGGAATGTCACCAAGAGCTCTTATTTTTTCACCGACCTTCCCTATGCCAGTTCCCTATTGAATATGTATGTTAATTGAGAGACTATTTAATTCAGCCTTGATAGTATGTCATCAGACACCAATAAAATCAAATTGGCACCTGTCTTGTTGTAACCTACAAAAGGTTACTGAATGTGGAATAACCAAAACAGAGGTTGGAAATGAAATGGTAATCTTTATAACATCAACAAAATACAATACTCGCCAGCGGCGTGAAGTAGGTAAACCACTGCTAGTGGTGGACTACTTAGACAACATATTACCCACAATTACAATAGTGTCCAACGTATTTATGAGGATTGGGTCATGCCCGTTTGAGTTCACAGGTACGGTATATAACATCTCAAAAACGACATTCATTCTGTTGTTAATGGGGAAAACAAAATCATCTTATACTATTTTTTCTCGTTTCTATGAGCATCGTTGGTGCTAACGTCCTAGGTTCACACGTTTTTCCATTGAATTGAATTATATTGAACCAAATGCTAAGTGTGATGCTAGGAAAGTTGTTTCACTGTGTAGTGTCAGACATTTTTTCTCGCCGGGATCTATCTATCATATTTGGAGATTGTGGAGATTCCTTGATAAAATCCAAAGAAGGATCTGTAACGGTAGCTGGCATCTTAGCTTCAGTCACTTTCCCATCGCCGTCACTTAACTTTCCGTTGCCATTTCGATAAATATATTCAACACTATTTACATTGCTCGGACTCATCTTTGGACGCTCCGGGGTTTTCTTCAGGTGGTTTGAATGTCGAACTGAACCCTTGGAGCTGGGGTAGACTGTTCTACTTACATTGTCTAATGGATGCCAGTCATCAGTTATCTCCTGTTAATTCCTCGCTCCAGGTATTGAACTCATACCGCCTTAACCAGGTATTGAACTCATACTCTTTGGGTCCTGTCACTGGATCTAACTAACGCCTTTATCTATTGTGCCTTGTGTCCCTGAGGACATGTGCGTATGAATTTCTGGGTACAATAAACCTAATAATTTAAGCAATCATTTTTTAACAGTGCTCATATGACTATTTTTGCAAATAATTTTTCTGTTTTTTTACCAGAGCTCATATTGCAATTTTTGTTGTTATTGATTTTCTCTGCCACACCTTATTACTGGTTCCCATATTGTATTCATTTCTATGCTTGACCGGCTCAGGAGATTTTTATGGCCTAGCATATGTGCTGATTCCTTAAGTTTACATATTTTCCAATGGTGTTCAATTATTTCAATCTGATCCCACAGAGGGCGGTGATTTCAATTTTCTCTCCCTATGTGGTCAGCCACGCCTGATTTTTTCATTTCCCCTCATGTTATAGCTTTTTGGTGTTCTTGAAGAGGGCGGCCTGTTTCCTCTTTATATTTCTTTCCGCAGCTGCACGTGATGGAGTACACACTTTCTTTAGTCATGTCCTCCTCTATTAGCAGGAGATAACTGATAACTGACATCCATTAGACATGGCACGTGGAACTAGAACGGTCTAACTCAGCGAGCGAAATAAAGGGTTCAGTTCAACATTCCAACCACCAGAAGAAGGCCGGAGTGTACAACGGCCTAAAAGTTGTGATAAATATGGCAACAAAGATGAGGATGATAGTCCGAGCAATGTAAATAGTGTACATAATACCTCATCTCAGAAATATATTCAAGATAATCGTTCTGACATGGTTTTCTCTTGGTATCTCAACCGCATGAATTTAAACGCAGTATAAGATTAGCAAGTTAGGTTTCATAATTTCCCGATTGAACTTGCTAGCCTTTACCGTAAGTTCTATGCTGATATTTTCTTCTCCCGAAATTCTCGCTTGAATCTTCCGGATTCCTGATTTCTTGTCAACCATTGTTTTCAAAAGTAAAAAATGAAATGTCAGTCTGACTTATTGAATCCTGTACATTTATTGCTCTCTCTGTGTCTTTCTTTTTTCTTCAACGTGCCGTGTTCCTTCAGGATGTAGGCGATCATGGCTCTCCACTTTCTCCTATCCCATGTAGCTCTCAATAAATTTCATCCCTCTGCCACCTCCCCCAAACAACGTTCTGTCATCCACTTGCTTAAGCCCTCCAGGTATGTCATGGGTTGCTTTCCCTTGTCTCTCTTTCCCGCTATTCGACCCGTGAGTATCAGATTCTCCAGGCCATCCTTTCTCATTACGTGTCCCAGATATTTCATCTGTCTCTTTCTAACGTTGTTTGCAAGACCTCATTTTTGCTCACACCCTCAGTCAACGATATCCTTAGCATCTTTCTGCAGAACCATACTTCCGTTGTCTCGAGATGTCATATAACAGCTCAGTACTCTTTTCTTCCTTGCCAACGAAATCCTCCTGTCTCGTAATATTCTGCCTAGCTTTTGGAATGCGTTTTTGGCCACCCGAAAAGTTTTTCGGGTCTCAGTGTCGCGCTTACTGTCCTCTGCCAAGACGCTCCCCAGATATTTAAATTTCCGCACTTGCTCGATTTTAGTGTCCCCGACTTGTAAATCGCATTTCGGGTTCATCCTTTTACTGATGACCATGCATTCTGTCTTCTGGTACTTTATGCTTAGTCTCTTCTTCGTTTTCCCCTTCGCTACTCTCTGGAGGAGGTTTTGTAATTTCTTTTCCGCCAAAACTGTGCGTCTTTTATCGCCTTGTTCGGAGTGAAATGATAAAATGGCAAACAAATAATGCCGACAGACGGAACGAGTAGGAATGGCTGTAAAAACGAACGAAAAATGACAAAAGTACGCAGGTGAATGCTTTATTAAACTGAGAATACGAGGTTCGCGTATAGTGTCCTTTTATAGTCCCAGTAAACAGAAATAACGAAGAGTAATGAAACGAATGGAAACCACTATTGATTATTCATGACACGAAGCATGACAAAGGATGTAAAATACGCACCGAACGATAGAAAAATGACGGAAAGAAAATGGAAAATGAAAGAATGAATCAAAAAAGAAAGAACGGAAGATAGTAAGAAAGAACAAGAGAGGAGGGAAGGATAAATGGTTGTAGGAAAGAAAGTAGAAGAAATGACAAAAAGAGAATGAACGAATGAAAACAAAAGACAAAAATGGAGTGAACGAAGGTTAGAATGAAAGAAACAAAAACGTGCATGGAGGACGAAAGAACGAAAGAATAGGTAAGTGAAATAAAGAAAAAATGATTGAAAGAAATTACAATGTAATGACAAAAAAAAAAAACGAATGATGAATGAAGGAAATAAAAGAAGAAAGAAAAGATAGACGTACACAAGAAAGACAGGTAATAATTATCACCAGACGAATGAAAAAGAAAAATCTTTTTATTAATTGTAATAGGTATCTGAAATCACCCCCCCCCCCAACAAAAAGGCAATATATAGACCAATCATACACACGAGTAAAAGTCGCGTGTAATACGAACATATACGAACTCTTACACTCAGGTAACAGCCAACAAACGAAAAAACGAAATAAACAAAAATTGAATGAAAAAACGAAAGAAAAATGAAAGAAATAAAGGAGAGAAGAACGAACTGGCGGGCGGACGAATTAAAAACCCAAGAGTAGGAAAGAGAGATCAAACGAAAAGGAGAAAGAAAGAACTAAGCGGAGGAAGGAAGGAATTAACGAAAGGAAGAAGAAAAGGAAAATAAATAAACAAACGAAATGAAGAGAATGGCAGAAAAAAGAAAAAGAAACGTGAAGGCCGGGAACAGAAAAAAATTAAAGAACGAAAGAAAGAAACAAAGAATTCTTCATAGAAAGTATAAAAATTGAAAGAAGATGGTAGAACGGAAGTAAATTAAAAGGAATGAAAGAAAAAGAGAAAGAGAAAAAGGCGAAAGAACTTATGAACGAAAAATAGGAGAAAAATGTGAGAGAACGTAAGAAAGAAAAATAGAAAAAAAAAAGGCGAAAAACTTAAGAAAGAAAAATAGAAGGAGAGACAATGAACGAAAGGAAGAACGAATGAAACGAAGAAGGAAAGAATAAATGAATAGAATGAACAAATAATAAAATGGATTGAGAACAGAAATATAACAAATTAAAAGAAACAGAGAAAAGAGATAAGAACGAATGAAAGAAGAAAAAATGACTGAACTTCGAACAGAGAAAAGCGGAGTTAGAACGAAAGAAATAAGAACGAAAACAAGAAACGAAAGTCGTTAAGAAAGAAAGAGGAAAGCAGACAAAAAACAAGACAAAAAAAAAGACACCGATGAAAGAAAGAAAAGAGAAATAGTGAAAAAATAAACCATATTTAGAAATTTGAATGGACTCACCGCTCTATTTCAAACTCGAGAAAGGATGAGCCTCCCAACACCGCGTTCTTTTGAAAAAACAAAACAAAAAAAAAAAAACAATCCTATGAATAACATTGTGTATTTGACAGGTTTCTCTATTGTTATCAAAACTAAGCGATTTTTGAAAAAAATTCGATTTAATCCTCAAATTCTGTCTACAATTTTACCTTTCATTTGTTAATGCAATACGTACACGTACACACACACGCATATATATATATATTACTGTTTTTTTCCTGAGTCGCATTTGTTGCTGCTGTGTTTCATTCCACCGAAGCGTCTCCAGTTAACATTGAAACTTTGTTTACGTCAGCCATGTTTTTGTTTTTAACTGGATTTAACGACTGGTTTTATATAACTTTACGGCGGTATTTTTTTTCTTTTTTTCTTGCCAGGGTTATTATTCTTTCTAATCGTCTTATTTCTAACGTCTGTCACCAGTGATATGTGGAGATTTTGACAAGGGTCATGTAATCGGGGCTTAAATCTGTTTATTTTATTTCATTTTTTTTCATAAACGGCAGGGTGTTGACGCGTAGTGAATTATTCATCTATTTTACACAACTAAATTCATGACGTAATTTGTTGTGAATTATGAATTCGATCTGACAACGCATTAATTATAATAATTTACAGCGAAAATCAATGTTATAGCATGCAACAAAAGTAGTGAATATATTATTTTTAACCGTCACCCCCACAAGCAAGGTAATAATGCCACTAACACGCGATTGATTACTGAGTGTGAGTGAATATGAGAAAAATACATTATTAAGGAGAGAGAACAATAAAAGAAAAGGAAATAAGAAATCGGTTGATAACGATTGATACTGCATTTACTGCATTTTAAGAGGAGGCACGGTAAGTATGGCATAGCGACTCGGATTGAGGAATCGGAGAGCCGAGTTCGAATGCCAATCAAAATTCATTACATTTCACTTATGTGCTAATAAACAAAATAATCTAATTGTGAGTGAAATATAACGGAATTGATTTTAAGGAAAAAGAAATAAATTATGCAATGTCAATGAAAATTCATTAAATTAAGTCTGCCACGTATGCAAAACAAATAATTTTTTAATCGCTGTTGCATGATGATTCTTTCTCTTCTAATGTCATTCTCAATTTTTTCCGCATTTCGTTTTGCTTTTGTTCTTGAAATTTTTTAAACGTAAGACACTTTTTAAATCTGCGTGCGTTATTGTAATTGTTATCGCTGAATGCTGGCTTTCTTTCCATAAAACTGACATCCTTTTCAATAGCTATTTCAATTTCAGTCCAGACTTCATCACAATCATGTTTTTTATTTATTTTCTTGTTCATTGTGATAGTGTGAACGCTGGAGAATAAATTCTTTGGAAGATTTTATATAATACAATGTTGACTTTCCTATGTTCAACTCAGCCATTAGTTACAATGAACTTTGACCAGCGTCTAGTCTGTTTAAATTTCCACTTTTTGCGATAACTCCAAAGTTGTTCTTTTCCTCTTATTCCCATCATCTTTTGCACCAATACAAGTCATTAGGGTGAAATAAGCATAAGCAATTATCCAAAGTAAAAACAGAAATTTCAAATCAGTTACATATCACACAAATGCTTCAAATATACACATCAAAATCATGTCTGGAATTGAGGGATTCCGGATAAGAGGGAGTCTACTGTATTAAAAATCTAAAATGTTCAAATTAACTACACCAGAAGCGTTTGACTTTATAAATACGGGAAATTAGCAGTAAAAGTCGCAGAGATTTCAGCGCTTTCGAGAAGTGTCGAAACTCTGGGAAGAATATAACGAAACGCAAATCAGTAGATTGATATATTTTATGACAAGTGAAGCCGAAAATATATTCCGGACATTTTCTTTCGCACGACGGGAAAATGCAATTGCGTTTTGGAAAAAAAAATGAATCCCTACTTCAAGCGTAAAACTCATAATTCATGAAGTCAAAATTTTCATCTTAGAGATTAATTACCGGGTGAACCGCTGGAAACTTTTATTTGCGCATTGCACGAATTGACAGAAGCATGAGAGTTTCCAAAGAAAAAGGACAAAATTAGAGATCGTCTTGTGATAGGAATATAGAATAAGGATTTTTCCGAAAGATTTTACAGCTAATTCCTGAATTGAAACCCGAGAGAGATATGGAAATAGCCAGGAACAGTGAGCAAATAAAATCTCAAATGGAAAAGGTTTGGTTTAATTTGTTTTACGGCATATGAACCTCAATGGGTTATTTAATTCCGACAACATTTTTAGGATAGATTCGTATGAATAGAATATGTATTCTTTGGTTTAAATTGGTTTGGTTTATTTTGTTTTACGGCATATCAACCTCAATGGGTTATTTAATGCCGATAACATTTTTAGGATAGATTCGTATGAATAGAATATGTATTCTTTGGTTTAGATTGATTTGGTTTATTTTGTTTTACGGCTTATCAACCTCAATGGGTTATTTAATGCTGACAACATTTTTAGGATAGATTCGTATGAATAGAATATGTATTCTTTGGTTTAGATTGATTTGGTTTAGTTTGTTTTACGGCATATCAACCTCAATGGATTATTTAATGCCGATAACATTTTTGGTTAGATTCGTATGAATAGAATATATATTCTTTGGTTTAGATTGATTTGGTTTATTTTGTTTTACGGCATATCAACCTCAATGGGTTATTTAATGCCGATAACATTTTTGGTTAGATTCGTATGAGTAGAATATATATTCTTTGCTTTAGAATGGTTTGGTTTATTTTGTTTTACGGCTTATCAACCTCAATGCCGATAACATTTTTAGGATAGATTCGTATGAATAGAATATGTATTCTTTGGTTTAGATTGATTTGGTTGATTTTGTTTTACGGCTTATCAACCTCAATGCTGATAACATTTTTAGGATAGATTTGTATGAATATTTATTTTGTTTTTCGGCATCGGTTATTTAATGCCGACAATATTTTTTTATTGCTGGTAATATTTTATTTTATCAGAAATCTGTTTCTGGTAATATATTTCCCTCAACATTTTATAGCTGGTAATAATTTTTGTCAAAAAAGTATTGCTGGTAATAGGTAACTATTTGCCCATAGACCCTAACAGAGTGAAATGACCAATGGTTTAAAATCCCCACAGGCGCCGACATATACATTATCTGATCTGAAAGTGGTAAACCTCTGAGAGAAAAACCTTTATTAAAACCTCCAAATGGGACTTTCACAAGTCCCGGAGGAATAGTTCAGTGCACAGGAAAATTTAATACCACAACAGAAGAAGGTAAAGACAAATATTATTTGAAGATATGTCATTAAATGTGTTAAAGGAGAAAATTACTGTCGAAAAAAAAATGAATTTAGTGAACCGTTTAGACACAAAGAACATTCAATTTTATTTGACGCCGGTGGGTGTATGAATGGAGACCCAGTTAATATAGTTCTGAAAAAAGGAAACTTATTCCTACTGTGAAACAACAGCTAGGAGAGTCCCCATTCCCTATTTTACCAATAGTAATGAAAGAATTGAATAGACTGAAAAACGAGGGAATTATTGGAAAGGTTACTGAAACAACTGATTGGTATGTGCCTCCAGTACTGGTAAGAAAAAGAAACGGTAAATTTCGAATAAGTGTAGATCTGAAGAAGCTAAATCTAAAAAAAAAAGTGAAAAGGGAACATTACATGCTACCAATTTTAGACAATAGTTCGCCTAAACTATACAGTGCTAAAGGAATTTCTAAATTGGATGCTACGAGCGGATTCTACTAAATTCTATTAAGTAAAGAAAACTGACTACTCGCGACTTTTATTACTCCTTTTGGGAGATATTGCTTCAGAAGATTACCTTTTGATATAACATTAGCTCCGAAGACATTTCAAAGAAAGATGTCAGAATTATTGAAAAATATTCATCGAGTCGTTTATCGACAATGTTCTACTCTATGGTAGAACTATCGAAGAAGACGACGAAAGACAAAAATGCCGAACTCAAGCATAATAATGAAGAGTATGAATTCAAAAAGACATGGCAAGAATATTTTGGGCACATCATTTCTGGAGACAGCATTCAATCGAACAAGTAAAGGCTTTCAGGAGTTACCTGAACCTATAAATTTAAGCGAACTACATCGTATAATCGCCAGGGTCAGATACTTAGGCAAATTCTTACTGAACCTCTCTGAAATAATACAACCAAAGATGGAATTATTTAAGCTAGCTCCTGTGGAAGGCTTTTGAGTGGACCTTCATCACAATAGGTAGGGGTAAGTAGATAAGATAGGCAACAATAAACTACAGAAGAACTCAAAATTGATCGCTACATCTAAGTATCGCATTAATAGTTAAGCTTACCTCCATCCCCTCTCCTCTCATTGTAAATGAACCATAAATTTTTATGTATAAATTTTTATAATCTTAAAATTTTTCTGTCATGTGGTGCGTTTTTTTTGTTCCCTGAGAGTATGATGCATTATGGTATAGTGATTCTCCAAGCATAGCTTAGATGTGGCACAAGGTCGAAAGTAGGGGGCACCCAGTGAGGATCGAACTCACTACTCAATCCTAATCGTTTTAGCGAGACAAGCTTGCCAACCATTACACCGCCACGAGGTGCCCTGATGTATTATGGTATATGGGGGATTGATTGGTGACGGACGAATTCTTATGGTGAATGCGCAACTTGTAATGAGTGAATGGGTCGTGAATCAAAATTAGTTAGGTATAAGATAATTTAGAAGAAACGGCTTCGCATGCTTTCTACCATTGTCCCCGGGTCCGCCTCTTATGGGACATTGTCGGCGAGTTGACGGCTCGTCTCCCTCCCGAAAAGCTCGTGCTCATGGATCGCTCATACGCATGTGACAATGTGTCGCCCCGTATTCTGGGGAGAAACGAATGGTGTTTCTGACGCTGCTGGCCACGGCCCGAATGGTGATTTGGACGATGCAACAGGAGGAAGTCTTGCGAGGTAATCGTCTTTCTCATCAGGATCTAATCCGATTCTTTGAGCATCAGCTGAAGATGAAGATTAGAACTGATAGAAAACGCATGCATTCGAGAGTCTTCAGCGAATGGTGGGTGACTGAGGCGAGCTTGGTTCGTTTGAAAGGGGCTAGCCTTGATTTTCTGTTTTAGCTCAACGTAGGTCACATCGGAGTGGTTTCCTGTGGAGCCGTCCCCTTGGTTAGGTTAGACAAGATTTGTGTACCTAGTTAATGTGGGTAAGTGTTGTTACTGGTCTGCTCACGCCTGCATCTTTGGTTAAGATCCAAGTTGAGATTCCCAACCTCCCCAGTTTGTTTTGGACCCCTTTTTCATCTCGACTGGGTCAGGTTTTATATTTCCCATGTCCATATATATTTTCTCCTTTCCCACTTCCTTAGCTAGAGAGCTTCTTGATATTGTCCCATGGGCAGAATACAGCTGCCTCTCTTTTTTGAGGGTTATGTTATGTTTAGCTTACTTTGTGTTCATCTTTAGTTTGTTTTGGGGGTTCATTCCCTCTTCTCTCATTCTTCATCTTTAGATTTTGTATATAATAATTTATTATCATTAAATTGTTATGGCATGGGTCGCGTTTTGTAGGTTCCCCTTGAGAAGATGCAGTATTATGGTGTATGGAGGATTGATTGGTGACGGACTAGCTTTTATGGTAAATGCGGAAATTGTAATGAGTGAATGGGTCGTGAATCGGATTAGCTAGGTATAAGATAGTTAGTGACGACCAGTCTCTATCTCCTCCCCTTTCTGGCCACGTGCCGTAATTGTATACAATAAATAACGTTAGTTATAAGATAGTCAGTGAAGACCAGCCTCAACCCATTCACCCTTTTTGGCTTTGTGCCATAATTGTATATTTTTATAAAATAAATATAAATATTTAAGCTTACCTTTTAAAAGTGCAACGATATTCATCTGTCGCCACTTAATTTAAAGACAATTTGATGTACCTAGCTCCTTACTTTACGTACAAACAATTATTTTTATTTCAGGGGTGACTTTCGCTGGTTTTCGCAATTAATTTCAATAATTTCCAAATTTATTTCTGATGTGGACCCGAAGTAGGGGCCAGAGAAGGAAAACACGGAACACGGGTTAGAGGTAAGAAAGATATATTAAACAGAAAAGTCACAAAGAATAGTGTAAGAGTAAGCAGATCTTACTATCCAGTGGTGTCCGATATTGGTATCGTACGCGGCTGCGCATTACTGGTGCTACTCCTCCCATGATACTACCATTCACATAATAATATAGTACTGGGAGAGTCCATGATGTTGGAAAGTATCGGTCTCACAACAATTTCCAAGTTATAAAAATTGTTATCGTACAAGAAATTCGTCGCCAAAAAATCAATTGCAGTAATGAAAACTTGGGGACCCCAAATTTTAGGCTCGCGGCCCGTTTTTAATTTGCTCCCTGAGTCGGCCTGATTCCAAAATGGTATGATATGCAGGGTTACAGCCTCGAGGAGTAAAATTGAAAACACGGAAAATTTTGCAGTAATTTTTTCATTTGAACATGAACTATTGGAAGTTCGAGAGTTGTGTCCCTTTTAATTGTTTCTATCAGTAGAAGTCAAGATGTCGGAATCTGAAAGCTCTCAGAGTAATGAAAACTTGGGAATCGAAAATTTCAGGATTGCGAGTCCGGATCTGGCCCGGAATGTTTTTAATTTGCTCAGTGTCGGCCTGGTTCCAAAATGGCCTATGTTGGACTACGGCCCCTAGAAGTAAAATTGAAAAGTGTGACACAGTGACAAACTGACATTCACTTTTATTATATAGAAGAACACTGTATTTGCTGGGAATTACTCACACGAAAACTCTTTTAAAAGAGTAAAGGAATTTCCAAATCAAGCACCAGTTCTATCGTACTACTGTCCAACCTGACCTACAGCAGTTAGCACTGAAGCTAGCAGTTATGGTCTAGGAGCAGTTCTGTTTCAAGAAATAGATTGCCTCACGCACACTCAATAGCGCTGAGAGGAAATTCGCACGAATCAGGTGTAGAGAAAAACTAGCACCAACAGAATGGTAAAGAATTTTAACAGATTCCATGGTGCCATAAATTTACCAACAAGAGGAGATAAAATTCGAACAGAATTAGACAAATAAATGTATTGAATCACCGAAGGATCGATTAAGTCAGGAGACTGGAAACAGACCGTATATTATAAGGCGATTTCCGTAGACATGGTAAGCATATTACACTTTCAGGTTTTAAAAATAGACTTTGTGATAGAAACAAATTAGTGATGATATTCACTAACCTTCACACTCAGGTCAGATGTGCCACAAGGCCGAATTATTGTGGGGTTTCCGAGCTCGTAGTCTCGGGTAAAAATTCCCCGTGGACCCCGTAAAAACGGTGTCGAGTAGTTGTCTACCACCCCAGACGAGGCTATGCTGAAGGGCATAGCCTCGTCTGGGTTCCTCTCTGGCCGGAGGCAGAGAGTTTGACAAGCGCACTGCAGAAGACCACAGTGATTCAATTGATTTACTAAGCGTGGCTTAGATGTGGTACCGAAATTATGGGGCACCCAGTGAGGATCTAGCTCACTATTCTGTTGTGACTGTTTTAGCGAGACCAGCTTGCTAACCATTACACCACGCCGAGGCGACAGAAACAAATTCGTGATCATTACAAGGATTTTTAAACAAATATTAATGCAAGAGAAAGTATTGGAAAAACCCAAATTTCGCAAGGGGAGTGAGTTCCTGCCTTTTGGCTGTAAACAAAACAATGTTTTATTTGTAATTATTTATTAATTTGGAAAAGTTAGAAATAAATTATTAAAGAAAATAAATTAGCTTAGGAAGGAGGATGTTTATAACAAATCAATAATGTTGATTATTATTATTATTATTAGTTAGATTCTAAGCACTTCCGGTCTCAATATGGAACAAACAAATCAAGCGCCATTTTTGAATAAATATAGTTGTTAAGTTTTCCACGTCTCGTGACTTTTTTTTATGTTGCTTCAGTTTTTCTTATATAATTAATCTTTCCAGCCTAATCCCAGTCGAACAATATACATGGCAAAGTGGGAAAAAAAGTCGCGTGACTCGTATTTACGACTTCATCGAGCTAGTATACACATAAAACATTGAATTTTATTTATTAGTTTTATAAAATTTTTACCATTGAACGATAAAGGAAAAAGGAAAAAGAAAGTAAAGGAAGAAGAGAAAAAAGAAAAGAAAGAATGGAAGAAAAATGAAAGGTAAACAAGAGAATGAGGGAGTGAATGAAAGAAATGATAAAGAGAAAAAAAGAGAAGATAAAAAAGAACGAAGGAATATCAGAAAGCAAGAAAGAAAAAAAGAAATAAAGAAAGTGTAAAATGATGGTGAAAAAAAGAAAGGGAAATGATGCACAGAAAAGAACGAAAGAAAAAAAAGAAATAATGGAGAAAAGAATAAAAATGTTAAAGAACGTGATCGAGAAGACAAAGAGGAGGAAGAGAGTATTACAAAAGAACGAAAGAAAAAAAAGAAATAACGGAGAAAAGAATAAAAATGTTAAAGAACGTGATCGAGAAGACAAAGAGGAGGAAGAGAGTATTACAAAAGAACGAAAGAAAAAAAAGAAATAACGGAGAAAAGAATAAAAATGTTAAAGAACGTGATCGAGAAGACAAAGAGGAGGAAGAGAGTATTACAAAAGAACGAAAGAAAAAAAAGAAATAACGGAGAAAAGAATAAAAATGTTAAAGAACGTGATCGAGAAGACAAAGAGGAGGAAGAGAGTATTACAAAAGAACGAAAGAAAAAAAAGAAATAATGGAGAAAAGAATAAAAATGTTAAAGAACGTGATCGAGAAGACAAAGAGGAGGAAGAGAGTATTACAAAAGAACGAAAGAAAAAAAAGAAATAATGGAGAAAAGAATAAAAATGTTAAAGAACGTGATCGAGAAGACAAAGAGGAGGAAGAGAGTATTACAAAAGAACGAAAGAAAAAAAAGAAATAACGGAGAAAAGAATAAAAATGTTAAAGAACGTGATCGAGAAGACAAAGAGGAGGAAGAGAGTATTACAAAAGAACGAAAGAAAAAAAAGAAATAATGGAGAAAAGAATAAAAATGTTAAAGAACGTGATCGAGAAGACAAAGAGGAGGAAGAGAGTATTACAAAAGAACGAAAGAAAAAAAAGAAATAATGGAGAAAAGAATAAAAATGTTAAAGAACGTGATCGAGAAGACAAAGAGGAGGAAGAGAGTATTACAAAAGAACGAAAGAAAAAAAAGAAATAATGGAGAAAAGAATAAAAATGTTAAAGAACGTGATCAAGAAGACAAAGAGGAGGAAGAGAGTATTACAAAAGAACGAAAGAAAAAAAAGAAATAATGGAGAAAAGAATAAAAATGTTAAAGAACGTGATCGAGAAGACAAAGAGGAGGAAGAGAGTATTACAAAAGAACGAAAGAAAAAAAAGAAATAATGGAGAAAAGAATAAAAATGTTAAAGAACGTGATCGAGAAGACAAAGAGGAGGAAGAGAGTATTACAAAAGAACGAAAGAAAAAAAAGAAATAATGGAGAAAAGAATAAAAATGTTAAAGAACGTGATCGAGAAGACAAAGAGGAGGAAGAGAGTATTACAAAAGAACGAAAGAAAAAAAAGAAATAATGGAGAAAAGAATAAAAATGTTAAAGAACGTGATCGAGAAGACAAAGAGGAGGAAGAGAGTATTACAAAAGAACGAAAGAAAAAAAAGAAATAATGGAGAAAAGAATAAAAATGTTAAAGAACGTGATCGAGAAGACAAAGAGGAGGAAGAGAGTATTACAAAAGAACGAAAGAAAAAAAAGAAATAACGGAGAAAAGAATAAAAATGTTAAAGAACGTGATCGAGAAGACAAAGAGGAGGAAGAGAGTATTACAAAAGAACGAAAGAAAAAAAAGAAATAATGGAGAAAAGAATAAAAATGTTAAAGAACGTGATCGAGAAGACAAAGAGGAGGAAGAGAGTATTACAAAAGAACGAAAGAAAAAAAAGAAATAATGGAGAAAAGAAGAAAAATGTTAAAGAACGTGATCGAGAAGACAAAGAGGAGGAAGAGAGTATTACAAAAGAACGAAAGAAAAAAAAGAAATAATGGAGAAAAGAATAAAAATGTTAAAGAACGTGATCGAGAAGACAAAGAGGAGGAAGAGAGTATTACAAAAGAACGAAAGAAAAAAAAGAAATAATGGAGAAAAGAATAAAAATGTTAAAGAACGTGATCGAGAAGACAAAGAGGAGGAAGAGAGTATTACAAAAGAACGAAAGAAAAAAAAGAAATAATGGAGAAAAGAATAAAAATGTTAAAGAACGTGATCGAGAAGACAAAGAGGAGGAAGAGAGTATTACAAAAGAACGAAAGAAAAAAAAGAAATAATGGAGAAAAGAATAAAAATGTTAAAGAACGTGATCGAGAAGACAAAGAGGAGGAAGAGAGTATTACAAAAGAACGAAAGAAAAAAAAGAAATAACGGAGAAAAGAATAAAAATGTTAAAGAACGTGATCGAGAAGACAAAGAGGAGGAAGAGAGTATTACAAAAGAACGAAAGAAAAAAAAGAAATAATGGAGAAAAGAATAAAAATGTTAAAGAACGTGATCGAGAAGACAAAGAGGAGGAAGAGAGTATTACAAAAGAACGAAAGAAAAAAAAGAAATAATGGAGAAAAGAATAAAAATGTTAAAGAACGTGATCGAGAAGACAAAGAGGAGGAAGAGAGTATTACAAAAGAACGAAAGAAAAAAAAGAAATAATGGAGAAAAGAATAAAAATGTTAAAGAACGTGATCGAGAAGACAAAGAGGAGGAAGAGAGTATTACAAAAGAACGAAAGAAAAAAAAGAAATAATGGAGAAAAGAATAAAAATGTTAAAGAACGTGATCGAGAAGACAAAGAGGAGGAAGAGAGTATTACAAAAGAACGAAAGAAAAAAAAGAAATAATGGAGAAAAGAATAAAAATGTTAAAGAACGTGATCGAGAAGACAAAGAGGAGGAAGAGAGTATTACAAAAGAACGAAAGAAAAAAAAGAAATAATGGAGAAAAGAATAAAAATGTTAAAGAACGTGATCGAGAAGACAAAGAGGAGGAAGAGAGTATTACAAAAGAACGAAAGAAAAAAAAGAAATAATGGAGAAAAGAATAAAAATGTTAAAGAACGTGATCGAGAAGACAAAGAGGAGGAAGAGAGTATTACAAAAGAACGAAAGAAAAAAAAGAAATAACGGAGAAAAGAATAAAAATGTTAAAGAACGTGATCGAGAAGACAAAGAGGAGGAAGAGAGTATTACAAAAGAACGAAAGAAAAAAAAGAAATAATGGAGAAAAGAATAAAAATGTTAAAGAACGTGATCGAGAAGACAAAGAGGAGGAAGAGAGTATTACAAAAGAACGAAAGAAAAAAAAGAAATAATGGAGAAAAGAATAAAAATGTTAAAGAACGTGATCGAGAAGACAAAGAGGAGGAAGAGAGTATTACAAAAGAACGAAAGAAAAAAAAGAAATAATGGAGAAAAGAATAAAAATGTTAAAGAACGTGATCGAGAAGACAAAGAGGAGGAAGAGAGTATTACAAAAGAACGAAAGAAAAAAAAGAAATAATGGAGAAAAGAATAAAAATGTTAAAGAACGTGATCGAGAAGACAAAGAGGAGGAAGAGAGTATTACAAAAGAACGAAAGAAAAAAAAGAAATAATGGAGAAAAGAATAAAAATGTTAAAGAACGTGATCGAGAAGACAAAGAGGAGGAAGAGAGTATTACAAAAGAACGAAAGAAAAAAAAGAAATAATGGAGAAAAGAATAAAAATGTTAAAGAACGTGATCGAGAAGACAAAGAGGAGGAAGAGAGTATTACAAAAGAACGAAAGAAAAAAAAGAAATAATGGAGAAAAGAATAAAAATGTTAAAGAACGTGATCGAGAAGACAAAGAGGAGGAAGAGAGTATTACAAAAGAACGAAAGAAAAAAAAGAAATAATGGAGAAAAGAATAAAAATGTTAAAGAACGTGATCGAGAAGACAAAGAGGAGGAAGAGAGTATTACAAAAGAACGAAAGAAAAAAAAGAAATAATGGAGAAAAGAATAAAAATGTTAAAGAACGTGATCGAGAAGACAAAGAGGAGGAAGAGAGTATTACAAAAGAACGAAAGAAAAAAAAGAAATAATGGAGAAAAGAATAAAAATGTTAAAGAACGTGATCGAGAAGACAAAGAGGAGGAAGAGAGTATTACAAAAGAACGAAAGAAAAAAAAGAAATAATGGAGAAAAGAATAAAAATGTTAAAGAACGTGATCGAGAAGACAAAGAGGAGGAAGAGAGTATTACAAAAGAACGAAAGAAAAAAAAGAAATAATGGAGAAAAGAATAAAAATGTTAAAGAACGTGATCGAGAAGACAAAGAGGAGGAAGAGAGTATTACAAAAGAACGAAAGAAAAAAAAGAAATAATGGAGAAAAGAATAAAAATGTTAAAGAACGTGATCGAGAAGACAAAGAGGAGGAAGAGAGTATTACAAAAGAACGAAAGAAAAAAAAGAAATAATGGAGAAAAGAATAAAAATGTTAAAGAACGTGATCGAGAAGACAAAGAGGAGGAAGAGAGTATTACAAAAGAACGAAAGAAAAAAAAGAAATAATGGAGAAAAGAATAAAAATGTTAAAGAACGTGATCGAGAAGACAAAGAGGAGGAAGAGAGTATTACAAAAGAACGAAAGAAAAAAAAGAAATAATGGAGAAAAGAATAAAAATGTTAAAGAACGTGATCGAGAAGACAAAGAGGAGGAAGAGAGTATTACAAAAGAACGAAAGAAAAAAAAGAAATAATGGAGAAAAGAATAAAAATGTTAAAGAACGTGATCGAGAAGACAAAGAGGAGGAAGAGAGTATTACAAAAGAACGAAAGAAAAAAAAGAAATAATGGAGAAAAGAATAAAAATGTTAAAGAACGTGATCGAGAAGACAAAGAGGAGGAAGAGAGTATTACAAAAGAACGAAAGAAAAAAAAGAAATAATGGAGAAAAGAATAAAAATGTTAAAGAACGTGATCGAGAAGACAAAGAGGAGGAAGAGAGTATTACAAAAGAACGAAAGAAAAAAAAGAAATAATGGAGAAAAGAATAAAAATGTTAAAGAACGTGATCGAGAAGACAAAGAGGAGGAAGAGAGTATTACAAAAGAACGAAAGAAAAAAAAGAAATAATGGAGAAAAGAATAAAAATGTTAAAGAACGTGATCGAGAAGACAAAGAGGAGGAAGAGAGTATTACAAAAGAACGAAAGAAAAAAAAGAAATAATGGAGAAAAGAATAAAAATGTTAAAGAACGTGATCGAGAAGACAAAGAGGAGGAAGAGAGTATTACAAAAGAACGAAAGAAAAAAAAGAAATAATGGAGAAAAGAATAAAAATGTTAAAGAACGTGATCGAGAAGACAAAGAGGAGGAAGAGAGTATTACAAAAGAACGAAAGAAAAAAAAGAAATAATGGAGAAAAGAATAAAAATGTTAAAGAACGTGATCGAGAAGACAAAGAGGAGGAAGAGAGTATTACAAAAGAACGAAAGAAAAAAAAGAAATAATGGAGAAAAGAATAAAAATGTTAAAGAACGTGATCGAGAAGACAAAGAGGAGGAAGAGAGTATTACAAAAGAACGAAAGAAAAAAAAGAAATAATGGAGAAAAGAATAAAAATGTTAAAGAACGTGATCGAGAAGACAAAGAGGAGGAAGAGAGTATTACAAAAGAACGAAAGAAAAAAAAGAAATAATGGAGAAAAGAATAAAAATGTTAAAGAACGTGATCGAGAAGACAAAGAGGAGGAAGAGAGTATTACAAAAGAACGAAAGAAAAAAAAGAAATAATGGAGAAAAGAATAAAAATGTTAAAGAACGTGATCGAGAAGACAAAGAGGAGGAAGAGAGTATTACAAAAGAACGAAAGAAAAAAAAGAAATAATGGAGAAAAGAATAAAAATGTTAAAGAACGTGATCGAGAAGACAAAGAGGAGGAAGAGAGTATTACAAAAGAAAGAAAGAAAAAAAAGAAATAACGGAGAAAAGAATAAAAATGTTAAAGAACGTGATCGAGAAGACAAAGAGGAGGAAGAGAGTATTACAAAAGAAAGAAAGAAAAAAAAGAAATAATGGAGAAAAGAATAAAAATGTTAAAGAACGTGATCGAGAAGACAAAGAGGAGGAAGAGAGTATTACAAAAGAAAGAAAGAAAAAAAAGAAATAATGGAGAAAAGAATAAAAATGTTAAAGAACGTGATCGAGAAGACAAAGAGGAGGAAGAGAGTATTACAAAAGAAAGAAAGAAAAAAAAGAAATAATGGAGAAAAGAATAAAAATGTTAAAGAACGTGATCGAGAAGACAAAGAGGAGGAAGAGAGTATTACAAAAGAAAGAAAGAAAAAAAAGAAATAATGGAGAAAAGAATAAAAATGTTAAAGAACGTGATCGAGAAGACAAAGAGGAGGAAGAGAGTATTACAAAAGAAAGAAAGAAAAAAAAGAAATAATGGAGAAAAGAATAAAAATGTTAAAGAACGTGATCGAGAAGACAAAGAGGAGGAAGAGAGTATTACAAAAGAAAGAAAGAAAAAAAAGAAATAATGGAGAAAAGAATAAAAATGTTAAAGAACGTGATCGAGAAGACAAAGAGGAGGAAGAGAGTATTACAAAAGAAAGAAAGAAAAAAAAGAAATAACGGAGAAAAGAATAAAAATGTTAAAGAACGTGATCGAGAAGACAAAGAGGAGGAAGAGAGTATTACAAAAGAAAGAAAGAAAAAAAAGAAATAATGGAGAAAAGAATAAAAATGTTAAAGAACGTGATCGAGAAGACAAAGAGGAGGAAGAGAGTATTACAAAAGAAAGAAAGAAAAAAAAGAAATAATGGAGAAAAGAATAAAAATGTTAAAGAACGTGATCGAGAAGACAAAGAGGAGGAAGAGAGTATTACAAAAGAAAGAAAGAAAAAAAAGAAATAATGGAGAAAAGAATAAAAATGTTAAAGAACGTGATCGAGAAGACAAAGAGGAGGAAGAGAGTATTACAAAAGAACGAAAGAAAAAAAAGAAATAATGGAGAAAAGAATAAAAATGTTAAAGAACGTGATCGAGAAGACAAAGAGGAGGAAGAGAGTATTAGAAAAGGACAGAAAGAAAAAAAAGTTGAAGACGAGAAGAAAGGAAACAGGATGACGAAGAAGAAGAAACGGTTAAGGGAAAAAAAGAAAGAGAAATTTATGACGGAAAGAGGAAGAAAAAAATAGTGAAGGAAATAAATGATGAGGAAAAGAAAAAAAGAAAGAAACGTAAACAAAGAAGGAAAGAAAGCATGAAGCGAAAAAAAAATGAAGAAAAAACGACGGAGGAGAAAATGAAGTAGAAAGACAGGGGAGAAGTAGGAGTAGAAGGAAAAAAAGAAAATCAAATACAGGAAAGATATTATTACAGAGAATGAAGGAAGAAAATTCTGAAAAAAAGAGTAAATAAATGGAGGAATAAGTGGAAAAAAGAAGAAGACTCATATGAATGTTCGAATTTAGAAAAAAAAAGAAAAGGATCAAGAATGAGAAAAATGGAGAAGAAGGAAAGAAAGTATGGAAAAATGGAGAAGAAGGAAAGAAAGTATGAAGCGAAAAAAGATGAAGAAAAAACGACGGAGGAGAAAATGAAGTAGAAAGACAGGGGAGAATTAGGAGTAGAAGGAAAAAAAGAAAATCAAATACAGGAAAGATATTATTACAGAGAATGAAGGAAGAAAATTCTGAAAAAAGAGTAAATAAATGGAGGAATAAGTGGAAAAAAGAAGAAAACTCATATGAATGTTCGAATTTAAAAAAAAAAAATAGAAAAGGATCAAGAATGAGAAAAATGGAGATAATGAAGAGAAAGAAGAATGGAATGATGAGAAAAGGAAATAAAAGAAACGTAGACAGATGAAAAGGGAAGAAAAACTTAATAAGTAGGAAGAAAAGGATTAGAAGATGAGGAAGAAGAAGAAAAAAAAGAGAATATGATAGAAGAATTGAAAGAAAGTCAAAAAGCTGAAGAAGAGAAAAAAATGAGAAAATGATGAAAAAAAGAAGAAGAAAGGGGCATAAGAAAAAGAAAGAAGACGATGAGAAAGAAAGAAAGAAAGAAAGAATAGAATAGAAGTCAGATGTGAAGTATGGAGAAGAATATCCCACCCAGCAAAAAAAAAAAAAAAATGTTGACAATGAAACATAAAAATCGGACTGAAAAGGAATGGAAAATACTGAAAAACTACGAAAGAAGAAGAAAAAAAGAAAAGAAGATAGGCACGAAGAATAAGGGAAAAGATGGAGGAAGAAGAGAAAATTTAGAACTAGAAGAAAAGTTTGAAGAACTAGTGAAAAAAATAATAAAATAATAAAACGTTTAACAAAGAAGTAAAGATTAAAATCACAAGAAAAAGAATGATTTGGAAGATGGAGAGAAAGTGGAAGAAAAACAAAGAATGGAACTAGTCAGACATTAGTTACATTATTCGGTCTGTTATCTTCATCATCATTACCATAGTCACGGCGTAGTACGCTCCGGCCTATGACACAGATTATCTGTCTCATCTGTTCGTATCTATCTATCTATCTATCTATCTATCTATCATTATTCGGTCTGTTATCTTCATCATCATTACCATATCTATCTATCATTAGATATCCATATCATATCCATATCATATCCATATCATATCCATCATTACCATATCTATCTATCTATCTATCTATCTATCTATCTATCTATCTATCTATCTATCTATCTATCATTATTCGGTCTGTTAACTTCATCATCATTACCATATTCACGGCGTAGTACGCTCCGGCCTATGACATAGATTATCTGTCTCATCTGTTCGTATCTATCTATCTATCTGTCTCATCTGTTCGTATCTATCTATCTATCTATCTATCTATCTTTGACACTACCTTATCTGTCTCATCTGTTCATATCTGTCTCATTTGTTCATATCTGTCTCATCTGTTCATATCTGTCTCATTTGTTCATATCTGTCTCATCTGTTCATACCTATCTCTCTATCTATCTCAATTGTTCATAACTGTCACATCTGTTCGTATCTATCTATCTATCTATCTATCTATCAATCTCTCTCTCTCTCTCTCTCTCTCTCTATATATATATATATATATATATATATATATATATATATATCGATCAATCTTTGGGGCTTCCTTATCTGTCTAATCTGTTCATATCTGTCTCATCTTTTCATATTTATCTCTCTATCTCAAGTGTTCTTATCTGTCATATCTGTTCGTATCTATCTATCTTTGACACTTACATATCTGTCTCATCTGTTCATATCTGTCTCATCTGTTAATATCTCTGTCTATCTATCTCAAGTGTTTATATCTGTCACATCTGTTCGTATCCATCTATCTATCTATCTTTGACACTTCCATATCTATCTATCTATCTATCTATCTATCTATCTATCTATCTATCTATCTGATACTCCATTATCTATCTGTCTCATCTGTTCACATCTGTCTCATCTATTCATCTATATCTCTTTATCTATCTCAACTGTTCATATCTGTCACATCTGTTCATATCTATCTATCCATCTTTGATACTTCATTACCTGTCTCTTCTGCTCATTTCCTTCTATCTATCTATCTATCTATCTATTTATCTATCTGTCTGTCTCTCTCTCTCTCTCTCTCTCTCTCTCTATATATATATATATATATATATATATATATATATATATATATATATATATATATATATATACGGTTGAGTTTTAACTAAGCTCAAAAAAGAAATTTCATCACATCTGTTGCTAAACATTATACAAAATGGCCTTGTGCCCGTACCGTTGCTCTCTCCGCCCGCTTTGTTTTCTCTTTCCAAGTGCCAAAATTCAGAACAGGAATACAGTCCCGATGCTTTGTTTGGGCTTGAGCCGCCCAGCCCTCACTTTTGTCTCGCGATAGAGCTCAAAATCCTTTACGATGCGTAATGATGAACAATGTCCCACCCTATAACCTCTTTCGCGCGGATGAAACTTCCCAATTGTATTGATCATTTTCAAACCAGCCTTATTCCTTAGTCGCCCCCCCCCCACCCACAACCGTTCTGACCGTCAGAGCTAATAGCCGCTCTGCCGCGTACACTGGAAAGAATCATCCTGATTCCTTTCGTATTCCGCTGGTAAGAACTGAATTGCACTCGGATAGCTTCTTTCCAAGTGCTACTACTTTGAGGAAATGACTCCGGAGTGTGTGCTTTCCCAATCAACGCAATCTTAACCTCTTCAAGTTTAGGATTATCCCTTGTCTTTCCTACTTATCCTCATAAGCTACAATTTATACCTACTTATCTTATCCACAGCCAACAGTCCTCATTTAGTACCCATGTTTGTCTCAAACGCGATACCTAAGGTTAAAAGGAATTTTAAAAGAATTTTTTAAAGAATATTCCTTGAAGCTTTTTAATTTTTTTTAGTTTTAAATTGAAGCTAATAGATTTTTTTAGTTTTAAATTCAAGCTAATAGATTAAATTAGGTACCTCCAAAGAAAAGCGATAACTATGCTTCAAAATTAATTTTCGAAAATGAAAAATTGGAGCTTTTAGTTCAGTTTTAAATTCTATAGAGTATCTTGATATTTATTCTGTAACATAGAGATTTCTGGCATTCTATAGAATATCTTTGTTCATTAGGTTCCTCCAAAAAATTGTTGACACGTATGGTTTAAAAATTAATTTTTTTAGAAATGAAAAATTTCTTTCTTGAAGCTTTTATTTCCGTTTTAAATTCTATAGAATATCGCTTTTTCTATTATGAACCTCCAAAGAAATGCGATACCTATATTTTAAAATTAATTTTTAAATATGAACAATCTTTCATAACGCTTTTATTTTAGTTTTAATTTAATCTAATAGATTAAATTTAATATTTTTAATCATCAAATTACTTTGCAATTTTTCAAAATTAATTTAAATTGAATGTAAGTTTTCTGTAATCGCTAAAAGTTGATAGTCATTTTTAGCCATCTGTCAGCACAGTGTAATTATTTTTATTAAAAAAAATATTCAAAAAGAAAATATAATTTTCGGAAATTTTATTTGAGGACGATTAGCTGATTTAAAGTTTAATTAGTCTGATTTGAATCAAATATTACTTACTTTTAGGTCAAAATATCGCGGAAATTAATATATTAACATGGAGGTAGGTGTTTATTTAAAGCGTTGACCGGATAACGCCTCGACTGAGAGCTAGATTGTCATCTCATTTTTTCTACGGGTGACATATCTGTAAAAATCACACGAGGAATATAACGTCAGCGCCATTTTTATATAATTTTTTAACTATCGAATAATGACAAAAATGTAAGAAATATTCTCCATAATCTAATATTCCAAGCAATTTTAGGTAGTCTGGTGTTAAATTTACTATAGTTATATCTTTTTTTTATAAAGAAATGGACGTCCGTATTTACACACACAAAACGCTTCTAAATTCTTTTTAAATTATTGGTGTCACGGAATTGTAGTAAGGGTTTCTGTTTATGTTTAGTAATTATAGTTGTTACTTAATAACAACATCAACTAACTGGTACAAATTAATACATAAATATAAATGATTTAAAACTTTGTAAATGATTCTAATTCAAATAGCAGTAGTATACATATGCTAATTCAAAAGGCAGTAGTATCCATAATATATCTTATTCATAAATAAATAAAAAATCTATTAAAAGCTTTTCTAATTAAATAATGTCTTAGTTTTATTGCATTGTTTTTATTTTACGATTCAGAGCAGATTTTCGGCAACTTTGGGGTCCTGTTTTACAAAAGAAAATCGAGTTCTGACATGAGTGCAGTGTTTGTTACTTTTTGTGCAGCCTCCACATTCTGTAACACGTTGTCGTTTCTATAGAATATCTTTTTGTCCATACCATTGTTGGTATTAATCGATATATCCAAATAATCGATATACCAAATAAACAAAGGAAAAAAAAACAAAATCAAAACATGTGGTAAAATCGTTAAAAAGAATCTCGTACTGAACAGCCTTCATCATATTTTGCCCATATCCATTTCGCAAACAAATTTCGTCGCAAAAACATTTTGAATTGGACATTTCGAAAACCCGTTCGATATAACTTGTAATTATTTTGCTTTTTGTGTATGAAATATAAAAGCAAACATATTTTTTTATAAAGTATCTTTTTTTCATTCTATTTCATTTTCACACTCGCAATTCCTAAAGGAGAAATATTATATGTGATTAAATTACGCGGTCTGACAAAGAAAAACAGTGAGAGGCCTATTCAGAAGAAAGAACAGGAAAAAAAATGGCGGCTAAAATTTCCCGCCAAATTATCAGTAATTTAAGTGATGAAAAATGCGTCTTATGTTCAGAACTTCACAACACTTTCAAATAATTTTAAATATTGTACTGCCTAGCAGGATATATTTAATCACCTCTAAAATAACTGAAAAAGAGATATCTATATACGAAAATCTATATATAAAGCATGTTTATTTTTAATGAGATAAAGAATATTTTAATATTCAGAAATTTAAATTAGTACGAAACAGGGCAACCTGTTTAAGGAATATGAGAGAAAGACGGTGCTGCGTCAGTTGTAGCAAACGCAATGAAGTCGTTGTATCAGTCAATATGTTGTCGTACATTTCAATGACACGGAACTTGAATATTTCATATTAAACAAGAGGTTTCATTTCACTCAAAAACTTCGTCAGTTACTCTTGTCCAGTGTGTTGGATGCGGTACCACTACCTCATCCGAAACAGAACTCACATCCTCGATCTACGATGAGTGCCAAACACTAGCGAACACCCTACTGTTCAAGGCGCGCACATGTCAAGCACAGCCAGCCCTACAGACGTTTTCCTCTCAGTTTCAGCACTGACAACGGACTAATCGCGGATTTCTACCGACAGCTGAAATTATCTTAGGTCAACTCAGTACCTGGCTTCCTTGTCATGTGTGAAATTTAATGCAAAGTCTGTTTCAGTATAATACTATATAAGTGGTAAAGGTTTGATACTCTAGAAATAATAGATTAAACTGAGTTACTTTTTTCCAGGTTTTCAGATAAGACCTTTAACCCTCTTGACACCATCTGTTGTAAGAATACCTGGAAAATTCATTTGAGTTATTCAGCTCAAAAGGGAACAGTTTAAAATCGTTTTGTGTCAGCCCCACTATGTCTTCCCAACTGAGCAATGGTGAAGGGTAAAGGATCATTCAGTTCTTCAGTAATAGTACCAACATTCATACACTGGCTTTCATCTTCAAAGTCCATTCAAGAACCATCAAGAAAACGGCGAATAAGTTTAAACAGAGGGAACAGTAGGGAGAAAAACTGGATCAGGAGGGCACAACAGCAAGAGGATTTATCATTTCAACTTTGAGTTAAATGCATTCTTATTGTTCGAGGTAAGTCCAGTAGTGTTATAAAATCCTTGGAGAATTCCGGTAAGATATCTTTAATCATTTCTAAGATACAATGGTTCAAAGCTTAGTCTAACAATTGGACAATTTTTCTGTTACACGATTTGGACAATTTTGCTGTTACACACGGTATACACACACACACAAACAAACACACGCACACACACACGCGCGCACACACACACATACACACACACACAAACACGCACGCGCGAGCGCACACACACACAAACACGCACGTGCGCGCTCACACACACATACACACACACACACATATATATATAACGATCCACTATTGATTCAATGCCTCGACGTTTTCATTCCTTAGGTTTGACTTGAAATTTCGTCAAGCAACGTTTTAATCTCCACGCCGCTGTTGAACGAAACATTCCTCATGTCGTTAGAAAGAAACCGAAAAATGTGGTAGTTTGAATGGGGGTTAAAGCAGGGAATATATGGTAGGGGTGACAGAAATCCCCAATTTTGGTCATGTTAGCGACTTAGTGGGTCAAGCAATGTCATATTGAATAACGACGCCGTATCGCCGGTCAGGGTTTTTTTTTTAATGAATTGCCATTTGAGCCTCTGTTCATTTGTTCAACAAACAACTTAGCACTGGCTGTTTTGAAGCATGCCGTCTTCTTGATTCAAAGCAAAGAGAAGATGTCGAGCATGTTCATTCTTGACTTCTTGGCATTCCATTTCAAGTGGAAAAAAATTATATTAGATCAATTGCTAGCTCACCTGCAAAAAAGAAAGTTGCTTCACTATGTTCTGGCTAGACAGATTTACATATTTATAAGTCTACCATTCGTCCTTGCTTTGAATATTTCTGCAATGTATGTTCTAATACCTCATGTTAGAGACCCTTGTTAAAATACAAAGACGAATAAACAGTATTAATGGTTTTTACCTGGCATCTCGCTTTCAGTCACTTTCCCGCCGCAATAAAGTTGCTTCTCTGCGCCTTTTCTATAAATACTTTAATAGTAATTGTTCGGATTAACTCGCCGCTATGGTACCTAGATTCTATGGATTTAAGCGCACTACTAGGGTGACGAAAAGTTCCCATCAATTCACAGTTGAATTGGCTAGATTTAACCGGAAGTTCTACGCTAACAGTTTCTTTTCTAGCACTCCGCGTTCATAGAATTCTCTTCCGGTTTCATGTTTTCCAGGCAGGTTTGATCTTAGACAAATTTAAATATGATGTCAGTCGTTATCTACTGGCTTCCTGATTACTTTTTTTCTTAATTTTTTTTTTAATGTTCACACTTACAAGGCCTAGGGGCCACTCAAGGTAGGGTGTTAAGCTTGGAAGCCATTAGTGTGTATAGGAAGGTAAGAGAACGGTGAGACCTAGTCTTGAAAAAGCTAAAGATTGTAGTGATCGGGGGAAACATCTTGTTGGGGGTCGGTTGCACAGGGTAGTGGTTCGTGGGAAGAAGCTGCTTGAGTAGAACTAACATCTCACTGATGGAATACGGAGGGAATGTAGGCGGTTTGCTGCTATGTATGTGGTAAGGCGCGTTCTTACTGTGATGGTTTGCCTCAGAGTGACCAGGGGATATATTTGGTCCGAGCACTTTCCGTGGAAGTAGTGGTAGAGCAGTGAGAGGCTTGCTACATTCGGCCTGTTGGGGAGAGGTTGAAGGGTGGAGTATAGTTCATCACCCACAAGGCTGGAGAGTAAGATCTGGGCAGCTCCCGCCCAAATATGAAAACTGTGCTCCATTTCCGACCTGATCTGGATCTTGTAAAGGTAGAGGATTGTAGGAGGAGTCAGGTACTTACTGGAGCAGTAAAAGAAAGGAGTCGACCATATTAACAGCATCCTTAGTAATGGATCATATGCACGAGTTTCACTTGAGGTCGGGGGTAGGTTTGAGGTCCACTAGTCTTCCGAGGCACGCTGCTTCCTCGAGAGGACCTTCATTTATACAGATAGGTGGTAGTTCGGGGTTAGATCGGTGATGAAGGAATGGAATTAGCTTGGTCTTCGAGGTATTGAATGTAACCAGTCAGTATTTACGCGATTGCAAGATCAGAAGAGAGATCAGTCACCAAATCTCACCATCATGAGTTTTAGAGGTGCTCCCATATATCGTCGTATCATCGGCATATATGTTTACAAATGATCTGAGGATATTCTTAGGCAAATCATTTATGTAAATCAATATTATTGGTCTACATTAGTGATAGATCGGAAGAGAAATCACCTGCCAATCTCCTATCGTCAAAAGTTTTAGAGGAGTTCCCATATATCGTCGTATCATCGGCATAGATGTTTACAAATGATCTGAGGATATTCTTAGGCAAATCATTTATGTAAATCAATATTATTGGTCTACATTAGTGATAGATCGGAAGAGAGATCAGCTGCCAATCTCCGATCGTCAAGAGTTTTAGAGGTGCTCCCATATATCGTCGTATCATCGGCATATATGTTTACAAATGATCTGAGGATATTCTTAGGCAAATCATTTATGTAAATCAATATTATTGGTCTACATTAGTGATAGATCGGAAGAGAAATCACCTGCCAATCTCCGATCGTCAAGAGTTTTAGAGGAGTTCCCATATATCGTCGTATCATCGGCATAGATGTTTACAAATGATCTGAGGATATTCTTAGGCAAATCATTTATGTAAATCAATATTATTGGTCTATATTAGTGATAGATCGGAAGAGAGATCAGCTGCCAATCTCCGATCGTCAAGAGTTTTAGAGGTGCTCCCATATATCGTCGTATCATCGGCATATATGTTTACAAATGATCTGAGGATATTCTTAGGCAAATCATTTATGTAAATCAATATTATTGGTCTACATTAGTGATAGATCGGAAGAGAGATCACCTGCCAATCTCTGATCGTCAAGAGTTTTAGAGGTGCTCCCATATATCGTCGTATCATCGGCATAGATGTTTACAAATGATCTGAGGATATTCTTAGGCAAATCATTTATGTAAATCAATATTATTGGTCTACATTAGTGATAGATCGGAAGAGAGATCAGCTGCCAATCTCCGATCGTCAAGAGTTTTAGAGGTGCTCCCATATATCGTCGTATCATCGGCATATATGTTTACAAATGATCTGAGGATATTCTTAGGCAAATCATTTATGTAAATCAATATTATTGGTCTACATTAGTGATAGATCGGAAGAGAAATCACCTGCCAATCTCCGATTGTCAAGAGTTTTAGAGGTGCTCCCATATATCGTCGTATCATCGGCATATATGTTTACAAATGATCTGAGGATATTCTTAGGCAAATCATTTATGTAAATCAATATTATTGGTCTACATTAGTGCCAGATCGGAAGAGAGATCAGCTGCCAATCTCCGATCGTCAAGAGTTTTAGAGGTGCTCCCATATATCGTCGTATCATCGGCATATATGTTTACAAATGATCTGAGGATATTCTTAGGCAAATCATTTATGTAAATCAATATTATTGGTCTACATTAGTGATAGATCGGAAGAGAGATCAGCTGCCAATCTCTGATCGTCAAGAGTTTTAGAGGTGCTCCCATATATCGTCGTATCATCGGCAAAAATGTTTACAAATGATCTGAGTATATTATTACGCAAGCCATTAATTTAGGTCAAAAAGAGAGTTGGTCAGTACAGAATGCTGTTTTCAAATTTGTGGCGCTGAGTCATGGTGCTCTTCTTTTCACATACGGTGCCCAGCTAACACGACGAATCAAAAACAAACACCACGCATGCTCAAAATTAAAAATATAAAAAGGGATAATTTACCCATCGCACCCTGTATGATGTAAATGCATTTTTAATGACTTTCCTCGGTTAAAATCAGGAAGAAAACGTATGTCGTAAATTAACGAAAGCCTTACTGAGCGAAAGACCTGAGCTCTGAAGCATCTATCGTATAACCAGACGAACCACTACTGAAAATACAATTACATAACGCGGTTTCTATTGGAAATTTTGAGAAATGATATCGGAAAAAAGAGGAAAAAATAATGAGAAAATGGAGGATGACATTACAATTTTTTGATTAAAATTTCCGTTTCACAATAACAGAGGGTCTTTAATTAATTTAAATGGAATCACATTTTCTACTTCCTCGATTTTGATCGACGAAAAATAAACAAAAACGAAATAAAAATCACATGAAGGATACAAGAAAACCCCCACCCTTTTCTCATTTAATTACCCGCCCTTGTCATCTTTACTTCCGGTCCTCGTCAGCAATAAGGATATATTTTGACGTCGTGAAATCATTAATGATTATATTCGCCGAGATTATTCAAGCGAAATTAACGTCAGTACTTTGAGTCTTCCTTGGTCTTCTAAATAATACATTCTTCACTTGCTCTATATCCGAAGTGTGTATATAACATTGGTTAGTTCCAATCTTCCTCACCCTTATTAGGCTGTGTAACTCAAAGATCTAAGTGCGGGACAGCAATGATTCTATGTTGGTATTCAGTTGAAACAATTAGAATCGATCCCTGCATTGAGGACATACACACACATACCACGACATTATATATATATATATATATATATATATATATATATATATATATATATATATATATATATATATAGAGAGAGAGAGAGAGAGAGAGAGAGAGAGAGAGAAAGAGAGAGAGAGAGAGATTTATGCTATTAATAAGTATACATTTTTTTCCCTCATTGTACCATTTGTTTTTTGTTTTTTGTGTTTTACGGTCTATCAACCTCACTGGCTTTTTAAAAAAAAATGCCGACAAGGTTTTTTATGATAGTTTCGTATGAATAGAATATGTATTGATAGTTTTTCAAACATCTACAGCTACTGGTTATAATTTTTTTATCAAAAATTAATGGTAATATATTTTTCAAAACTTTATTGCTGGTACTTTTAATATACAGATCAATTTTTGTACTTTCATAGTGTCTGAGCCTAGTTTGGGCGTTAACTATTTGACCGTAGCTCCTATCCTAACAGGGGATATCACCCTGGGAACAACAGTAATTATTAAGTGGTGGTTTCAAGCTGCTCAAAAGCTCCCGATCAGAGGCCTTGCTGCCGGATGTAGTTTATCATCTTACCAGGATCCAGGACGCCCTATCATTCGGTACAATGCACGTAGCAATCTTCAGCTACAGACTGAAAACTCATTTTCAATCAACCTTTCAACCAATATTTGAAAAAATATTACATACATTGCATATATATATATATATATATATATATATATATATATATATATATATAGCAGCGGCTGTAAGAAATGCTAGCATGCCCTCATTGGACCTGCGAAGGGTAACCTTCCTGAAGCAAGGTGCGACTGCCACAAGGCAGAAGACCAGGTCGGAAAATTGAAGGAAGTGGAGAGTGTTGGTGGATGCTACACTGCCAGTGGAGATCCTTGTGTCTGGTCTGAGACCAGATCTGGTCTTAATTGATTTCGAGAAGCAACATCTGTTGCTTGGCGAACTGACAGTAGCATGGGAAGAAGTGATTGAGGATGAGGAGCCGCATGAAAGAAAGTTGCTTCGGTATGAGGAACTGGTGGCTGAAGTCCTTGAGAGAGGATATAACTGCACCCTGGTGCCATTTGAGGTTGGCTGTAGAGGATTTCCTACTGCCTCTTTAGAGAGATTCCTCAAGTGTGCTGGGATCCCACAGCCGGAGAAGGTGATAAAGACTTGTGGTGAAAAAGCGGTGGAAGGAAGTGTATGGATTACCCAAAAATTCCCACCGAGTCGCACTTAATTAACATAGACCGGTTGCAACGTAACCTCATCCAGCTGGTGCGGGCCAACCGTGTGGAAAGGTACTGAGCTTTATTATAATGTATCAGCTTTCCCCTCCTCTATGATCTCCCCAAGACTCTTTCCATTAATCCCTTACATCGTTTTATCTCCATATCTTAAAGTTATATTTAAACACTTTTCTTCCCACTTTTAACTTTAAATTAATATTTCATTCTTTATATAACCCCAAATTAATGCCATAAGTTTAATATTCGGGTTTAATTTGATAACACTTCTTCCCTTTTAGACGAATACATTCCACTCTCCCCAGACAAATGGTTAGTGCCTTTCGCCTGACTGAAATATTGAAATGGATAAATTCGGTATTAGTTTTTCGACTGTTTTTTTAACGTTCAGAGTTAAATTTCTATTTCTGACACAAACTCAGTCCACACCGAGATTGATAAACAGAATACAGATAATTTTGTCTGCCGAAAAGGCTATTCCCCATATGATGTGATATTGGATTTTATTGTTTGTTAATTATTTGCTCTGTAATAATAAATACATTGAGCTCTTTTTGTGGATCGGTTTTAATATTTTATGTTTCTAGGATCCACTTGGATTATATATCAACGGATTTGTTATTTACCATATATATATATATATATATATATATATATATATATATATATATATATATATATATATATATGTGTGTGTGTGTGTGTGTGTGTGTGTGTGTGAAAATTTCAGATATAGTAAAGTAAAGGAGAATATGAATAAAGATAAAACAAAAACTTACCTTAGCCGAAGCGTTTGCTCCTCTGAGGTACAGTAGCAAGACATTTTGCGGTGAAAGACGACTTAAAATGGTTAAGGCGGTGGAAAACTTGGAGAGGGGAATTAACAGGAGATAACTGATAATTAACATCCATTAAACATGGTACGTGGAACTAGAACATTCTACCCCAGCGAGCAAAATAAAGGTGTTCAGTTCGGCACTCCAACCACCTGAAGAAGGCCGGAGCGTACAACGGCCGAAACGTTGTGATAAATATGGCGACAAAGATGAGGACAATAGTCCGAATAATGTAAATAGTGTACATAATACCTCATCTCAGAAAGATAGACAGATACCGAAACAAAACAGAATTAAAGAATCCAAGGATCGAAATAACATTGACTTTTTCACTAAAAAAGTCTTTTTGCGTAGCATTTGCTGGTATCGTCTTTATGGTGTCCAGGTGATTCATTATAGAGAACTTAGGTTAGATGTGGGAAGGCCGAAAGTATGGGGCGCCTAGCGAGGATCGAACTCACTAAATTAGTCGTAATTGTTCTAGCAAGGCAAGCTTGTTAAACATAACACCGCCTCGAAATGCCTCCTGGGGATCATTGTATCTAGCGTACCGTAACTAAAAATTTCTACTCTGATATATAAGTGAAGAATTGAAAAGGAAATGTATTTGTGCAATCAATTCTCAGTCAAAGATGTCCAAATTCAAAGATTCTCTCTCTCTTCTACATATATACATATATATATATATATATATATATATATATATATATATATATATATATATATATATATATATATGTATGTGTGAGTGTGTGTGTGTGTCTGTGTGTGTGAAAAAATATAGTTTTAAGGTGTGCTATATTTATGGGATAAAGTGCTCAATACCAGAGATAGAGCGTACGTAAATATAAATATAAAAGTGAACATTGAAGTCAACACTCAGAGGCGACAGGCTGTTTCATGCTGGACGCAATCGTCAGAGTGGCCTGACGATTGCGCCCAGGATGAAACAGCCTGTTGACTCTGAGTATTAACTTCAATGTTCGCTTTTATATATATATATATATATATATATATATATATATATATATATATAAAGACTACAAGAACATCATAAAGCGGTAACACAAGTGGAAACAGAAAAATCAGGTGAAGCTGACCACATATGGAAGGAAAAGAGAGATCACCGCCCTTTGTGATGAGGTTGAAATAATAGTCCGAGTGCGTCACCGGAAAATACGAAAACTTAAGGAATCAGCACATATATATTTCATGAGGTGTCCAAGCATAAAAATGAATAAAATTTGGCAACCAGTAATAAGGAGTTCTTGAGAAAAAGCAATGAATTACAAGACAATTTCAATATAAGCTCTGGTAAAAATACAATAATAATAATAACAGAAGAAAAATTACAATATGAACACTGGTAAAAACTGTTGATGAGACATTAGGTTTATAAGTCCCTAAAATTTATACAGAGATGTCCTCAAGTTCATATGACCCAGTGAATGAAGACGTTTGTTAGAACCAGTGACTAGACGCAAAGAGTTGTGAGTTCAATGGTGAACCAAAACTTTAAAAAAACAAAACAAAACCTGAGTTAAAGTGAAATAACCAAATGGTCCGGAAGAGGCATGGCATGTGGAACTAGAAAAATAAACACCGGTGGATGAAATAAAGTGTCGGTGCAAAATTCCAATCATCTGAGGAAGGCCAGAACGTAAAACGCTCGAAACGTTATAAATATGCCAATGGAGATGAAGATAACAGTCCAAATAATGTAAATAATAATCCAAATAATCATAATATCGCATCTCATATCATGCGATATTATGATTATTTGGATTATTATAATCATAATATCGCATCTCATATATATATATATATATATATATATATATATATATATATGAGATGCGATATTATGATTATTTGGATTATTATTTACATTATTTGGACTGTTATCTTCATCTCCATTGGCATATTTATAACGTTTCGAGCGTTTTAGGTTATGGCCTTCCTCAGATGATTGGAATTTTGCACCGACACTTTATTTCATCCACCGGTGTTTATTTTTCTAGTTACACATGCCATGCCTCTTCCGGACCATTTGGTTATTTCACTTTAACTCAGGTTTTTTTTTTTTTTTTTTAAAGTTTTGGTTCACCATTGAACTCACAACTCTTTGCGTCTAGTCACTGGTTCTATATGTATATATATATATATATATATATATATATATATATATATATATATATATATATATATATATATATATATATATATATACATATATATGTATGTATATATATATATATATATATATATTGTATATGGTGCGATGGATATATTGTCATCTAAATTACTCAAAATGAAAATAACACTGACATGTCATTTTAACAGGTATAATTACCGAAGTTAAACAAACATATCTTAAAATATTAAAGAGTAAATTTCTTCAATAAAGTCGCCATTAGCTTCAACCATCGCCTTCTGATCACTTCGGAATCTCCTGCAACTCTTCTGGACGGTCTCCTTGTTTAAGTTTGTGAATGCTGCCATAATCCTTGCATCCAGTTCATCTTTGGTGTTAAAAGCTTTGTTAGTATTTTGCTTTACTGTTGCCCAGACATAATAATCAAGGGAGTTTGAGTTTGGAGGCCAGATGTAAGGTGATGTGGCCGTAGAAATTGTCTGTCAACTATGACCGGGTTCTCCGGCCTGCGTGGCATGGTGCAGTGTCCTGTTGCCCGACATAGAGTATTCCAGAAGCTACCATCTTGATCCAGAGCAGCATTACCTCCTCAAGGCACTTCATGTTGGACTCCGTGTCGTGTCTCAGGCTCCGTGGGAAGATGAATGGAGGCATAAACTCGCTATCACGAGTGATCAATCCAAACTCTCATAATGTTGACTGGATATATCATCCAAATATTTCCGAATCCTCTGCACTGTCCTCAGACTCACACCCAAATACTATGAAATGTTTGTGTTGGAGCTCCCAGGACGAATGCTAAGCGGTACAGCATGCCGTTTCCAAATTTCTGGCGAAATTGCGTTATGGTTCTCTTTTTCTCACAAACGGTGCCCAACTGACCCTACTATACTGTGCGTCGATAAATCAAAAAACCAGAAACGCGCATGCGCGAAAATTAAAAACATAAAATGGCGACAACTTACCCATCGAACCCTGTATACTGTCTTTTTTTTATTTTCTGAATCCGGCATACAGCTCACATCGTTCTTTTTTGCTTCTTGTAAACAAGAATAATGAAAGGCGTCTCTTTTCAACTTTAAAAATCAATCCGTCCTGAATATGTTGTTTTTTTTTTAATGTCGTTGGCAAATGAAGAGAAAAGAGAAAGAAATTCTGAATAGGACTGAAGAAAAAAAAAATTAAAAGTAAAAGTTTATTCTTACGCAGCGATATCAGTGGAATAATATCTATTGATTGGTATCGATTGCTAACTGATCGAATGATGGACAATATTGTCAGGTTTTAATGGAATTGTAAACAGTTGATTGAATATCTTTTAAGTTGGATTTTAATTAGAGAACAAGGAGTAATTAAAACGGATGCTGGTGCTACAATCGGAAATTTCGACCGGTATCCCGATCTATAGAAGTGCGATTGATTTGATGGGAAAAACAGGTTGGGTTGCTAACTTGGAGTAACACTGTAAGACGCGACACAACAAAAATACTGATCTGAAAACATGAGTCATATTCTTAAAAAGCCCTGTCAGGTCGAGAATCTTATATTAATGTCATACTTGGCGTCCATCTTATTCAAAGATGACTAAACTAATGTTTCTCCTCATTTCTTTTTTAATTCAGTGGCACACTTGTCGAATAACTTAAACTCTGGGAAGCACTTTCAATTTTAATAAGGAGAAATTAGTCACGAAATTTTAAATTTTTAATTTCCTTTAAATGTAAACTGAACTGCTAATGTACAGTTTTCATTTAAAGGGATTTATAAAGAATCTTTTTTTTTTATAGAGACCGATAATAACTTATTTAAATCTCTTGAGGAAGGCAAAGAAGAAAGGATTATCCACTCCTTCTTAAAGATTAAGGAATTTAGCACCCACTTTAAATAATCAAATCACACAGATTTGACTTAAACATGGAAGACATGTGTTTGGTTCATGTGGCTTTTTAAAAATACTCTAGGGCGCACTTGTCGAATAACTAAAACTTTAGGGAGCACTTTAAATTTTAATAAAGAGAAATTAGTCATGAAAATTTAAAATATTACATTTTGGTTTAGCATTGCATTTAAATGAAAACGGGATCACTATTGTACAGTTTTCCTTTAAAGGGATGTATGAAGAAATCTATTTTTTTAGAGAGGCCGATAATGATCGATTTAAATCCATTGAGGAAGGCAAAGAGAAAGGATTATCCACTCCTTCTTAAGGATTATCCCCTCCTTAAAGATCAAGGAATTTAGCATCCAGTTCAAATGACCAAATGGCAAAAACTTGAGTTAGATATGGAAGACATGCATTAGGTGTTTTTCTTCTATAATTTTAACCCTCTGTAAGTTCACTTTCGCCCATTTACTCTTAGGAAGGGCGTGAATCTTGATTTTCCTCCATTTTGAGTTCAGACTACTCATTCTCCTAGAGCAGTGGTTCTCAGCCTGTTTTTTTAAACTCCAGAGTGCACTTGTAGAATAACTAAAACTCCGAGGAGCACTTTAAATTTTAAGACGGAGAAAGTAATCACGAATTTGAAAATATTTAATTATCTTTAAATGAAAACTGTACCACTAATGGAAGGTTTTCATTTAACGGGATTTATGAAGAATCTATTTTTTTTAGACCGGTCAATAATGACTGATTTAAATCTATTGAGGAAGGCAAAGGGAAATGGATTATCCACTCCTTCTTAAGGATTATCCACTCCTTAAAGATTAAGGAATTTAGCATCCAGTTTAAGATATCAAATGGCAAAAACTAGACTTACACATGGAAAACATGAGTTAGGTGTCTTTCTCCTTTATGTGCGGTGTCCCTTCAGGACGTAAGCGATGATAGCCCTCCACATCTTTCTGTCCCTCGTAGATGTTAATAAGTTTTGTCTTTTTGTTATTTCTCCCAAACCCTATTCCGCCAGCCATTTGGTTAAACCCATCAAGTATGTTACGCGCTGCTTTCATCTGACACACTGAACAAACTTTCCTAGCAGTAGACCTAGCAATTGATTCAATATAATCACTCCACTTCATGTCAGTGGAAAACGTGAGTGCAAGAAGATGCAAAGTGTTGCTCGCCTGGAGGTTAGCATCAGCCATGCTGATGAAAGGCTGAAAAGATCTTGGAGATTATAAGAAATTCTGTAGTCATACAAAAAGTTTCTCATGCCCAATGATATGAATGAAACATCTCGGTCGAAATGTAGACATACAGGCATATCAAAGATAGCAAATCACTAGCGGAAGCACTGTCCGAGACGTCATATCCGGCGTCCATCTTATCCAGATGTGAATAATGTTTCCCCGTATTTATTTAATTCAGTGGCACACTTGTCGAATAACTAAAATCTTGGGGCGCACTTTAAATTTTAATGAGAAATTAGTCAAGAAATTTGAAAATATTATATTCCCTTTAAATGAAAACTGAACTGCTAATGTACAGTTTTCATTTAAAGGGATTTATGAAGAATCTATTTTTTTAAAGAGGCCGATAATAACTGATTTAAATCTCTTGATGAAGACAAAGAAGAAAGGATTATCCACTCCTTCTTAAAGATTAAGGGATTTAGCATCCACTTTAAATAATCAATTGATACAGATTTGACTTAAACATGAAAGACATGTGTTTGGTGTATGTGGCTTTTTAAAAATACTTTTTAAAAACACTTGTCGAATAACTAAAATCCGGGAGCGATCATTAAATTTTAATAAGAAAATGTTACTCTTGAAATTTAAAATAAGAAAATAATAAAGAATCTCCTGAGATAAGAATTTATTTTTAGTCATTATATTGTATATTTAATTATTCTTGTGTGAAACATGTTTCATGTGCATTTTTGTAACGATGTAACAGCAAAAATATCCAAATCGGGTAACTGCATAATTGTCCATCCCACAAAACGATTCCTATCTAAAAAACCTCTCAACTAATTTCATTTCTTTTTTCCGGGTTTGCAGGTAAGTCGTTTAGCCATCTTGACACAATTTCTCATAAGAATCACTGAAAAATCCTTTGAGCTATTCAGTTATAAAGAGAACAGGTTAAAATCGTTTTATGTCAGCCCCATTGTCTTCCCAACTGGGCAATGGTGAGAACAAAGAGATCATCCAGGCCTTCAGTAATGGTCCCAATATTCATATTCTGGCTTCCATATTCAACGTCCATTCAAGAACCATCAAGAGAACGGTGAATAAGTTTAAAAAAGAGAGAAAAGTAGAGCGGAAAACTGGATCAGGAGGTCACAACAAGAAGAGGGATCATCATTTAAAATTAGAGTTAAATAGACCAATTAGAAAAGATCCAATTCAATCCACAGAACGTGAAAGGGGAGATATGACAGTCAAAAGAGAAGTGAAACAGATTTGAAAATGAAATCGTACGTGAAACGTGTGACGCACCTTGTTACTCCCGCACAGAAAATTAGAAAGATAGAGAAGGTGAAGACTGCAAAATGATCCTGTAACAATAATAATAATAATAATAATAATATATATATATATGTATGTATGTATGTATATATTTGAACTTAATTTCACTCTTGAGATTCCGATCCTTAGCTATGATTAATTAATGTTATTTTCGTTTGTGATCGATTTAATCAGGATTCTTCGGATAAGCTTGGAGATTAATTATACAATTTCTCAAAGTAGAGTCCGATAGTGTTATAAAAACCTCGGAGTAATTCCAGTAAGACATCTTTAATCATTTCTAAGTTAAAACTGTTCAAAACTTAATCTTAACAAATGGACAATTTGGCTTTTACACGATTTTGGACAGTTATGTTGTTACACCCAGTATGTTGGGCATTTTATGTGATAATCCTATTCAATGCATTTAATATTTATCTGTTCTTACATTTAATGATAAGTGCAGAATATCCTAATTCACAGAGTTATGATGTGGTTCATTTCAATAAAATATCCAATGCTTTACTTGCTCTTCAAGGATGTTTCTCTTGAATGGAAATACAAAATGAATCAATGTCACCTTTTTACGTTTGATTTTTAAGTCGAAATCAGCAGATATAGTGACACGTTTCTTTTCTTCTGTTAACGAATATATCAACCCGTTTAAAATATTAAATGACAAGGACTTGGCTTAGTCATGGTAGCCACATGTTTGATGTCTCTAACTTTTTGAAAATAAAGAATTTTAAATATAAAGGTTGATTTTTGTTTTGTACGGCTTATTAACTAAATGGTTCGGAAGAGGCATGGCACGTGGAACTAGAACAATCTACACCGGTGGAAAAAAAATAAAGGGTTTGATTCGAAAATCCAATCATCTGAAGAAGGCCGGAACGTAAAACGCACGAAACGTTATAAATATAGCAATGAAGATGAAGATAACAGTCCAAATAATATAAATAATAATCCAAATAATAATCTTTGCAGGTAAGTCGTCTAGCCATCTTGACACCATTTTTTATAAGAATCACTGAAAAAATCCTTTGAGTTATTCAGTTAGAAAGAGAACAGGTTAAGATCGTTTTATGGCAGCCCCATTGTCTCCCCAACATCTCATATATATATATATATATATATATATATATATATATATATATATATATATATATATATATATATAGTCAAACCTAATGAGCCAGACAAACCTACCAAGGTTTCACTTTTTTTTCTTTGGGCCTTGAACCTGTGTTTGTGCTATTATTTTCGACAGACTTTCATGTTCCTGGCTCTTTCTTTTTTAAAACCTTTTTTTCCCTTCGTGATTGATTTGGCTATTGTTAAATCAAGAATTCGATGGTTTTTCGACACGAGTATAGTTACCTATATATATATATATATATATATATATATATATATATATATATACATTGTATATGGTGTGATGGATATATTGTCTAAATTACTCAAAATGAAAATAAAACTGACATGTCATTTTAACAGGTATAATTATCAAAATTATACAAACATATCTTAAAATATTAAAGAGTAAATCTATTACATAAAGTCGCCATTAGCTTCAAGCATGGCCTTCAGATCACTTCGGAATCTCTTGCAACATTTCTGGATGGCCTCATTGATTAAATTGGTGAATTTTGCCATAATCCTTTCCTTCAGTTCATCTTTAGTGTTACAAGCAGTTTTGTTAGTCTCTCGCACATCTGCACCCCAGACATATTAATCAAAAGGGTTGGAGTTTGGAGGCCAGATGTAAGGGGTGACGTGACAGTTTACTTGAAGCCAGAAAATAGTTTTAGATCGTAAGAATTATTTCAGATAATAATGATTTATTGATACATAACATATGATTAAACCATAGAAATGGGAAGTGAGGTGGATTCATACAGCTCCCAAGTAACTGAATATAAAGCAACCCTACAGGAATTGGAACTCAGCTCTCCGGTTTCCAAAACCATATCCATTACAACAACTGCACATCCAAGCTTACAGTACCTTCTATTCCAAAATAGTCACCCATTTAAGTACTGACCAGGCACGACGTTACTTAACAACAGTAATCGTACGAGAACCGGTGTTTCAACGAGATATGGCTATTTACATTGTTCGGACTATTGTCCTCATCTTTGTTATATTTATCACAACATTTCGGCCTTTGTACGCTTCGGCCTTCTTCAGGTAGTTGGAATGTCGAACTAAACCCTTTATTACGCTCACTGGTGTAGACTGTTCTAGTTCTACGTGCCATATCCTCAAGGACACATGGCCCAGTGGATAAGGCGTTAGTTAGATCCAGTGACAGGACCCAAAGAGTGTGAGTTCAATACCCGGTTAAGGCAGTGGCGAACATGCAGAGGGAAACTAACAGCAGATAACTGATAACCGACATCCATTGGATATGTCTGTAAGTTAAACCACCCGCACATACAAACTTACTTCACCTGGTATTCCCAAGCGGTCCCTCATCTAGGTACTAACCAGTTTCGACGTTGCTTAACTCCGGTAATCGTACGAATACCAGTGCTTCAATGTGATATGACCGTAAGCCAAAACAAAAGTTGGGGCGCACAGGGTCACGCTTCCGAACCGCGGGTTTAAGCCATCATCTGTAATAAAAGTTTTCTCAGATCAATGCTGAAAAATGGCGCTGTAAGATTAAATCCTTTAAATCTTACAGAAGACAATTGTTGATCACAGTCTATAGACTGGTGCTACAAAAGCGCAAATGAATTCCTTATAAAACAACAAAACTTGAAGACTTCCTACAGTAGTAACAAATAAGGTTAACATATGTAACAAGAGAAAATATTACAATCAAGATGTTAATATTTCACCCTAACAAATACAAAACTAAAAAGAGAAATGGAATTTGCGATACCATTTACTGGCTTTACCCTTTGAGCCGTGCGTTCCTGAACAGTTTTAAACCTTCTGTATGAGCTCCTGAGGCAAAATTCGCAAATAATTGGTATGTAATGTTTCACGGTAGATATAAAAATAATTACAAGTGTTTATCCGCCGTTCAACCGGTGGCTGGGTATTAAGTCATTTTTCTCTACCAAAGCGGTGGTCAAGGCTCAAACGGTTAAATACCGAGTGCTGTAAATGAAAATAAAGTAATGGAAGAATAACAGCACCAGGTGATATTTTTAAAATATTATCTTTACTTATTTTTAAAACTGAATTCAAATAATCTGGTTTGTTTCTTTTGCTTGGCTTTGTTTTACGACATATCAACCTTAATAGGTAATTTAATGCCGACAAGATTTTTTATTACTGGTAATATTTTTTACAAAAATATATTGCTGGTAATGGTTTTTTACCAAAAATGTAGAGACGGCAATTTTTTTTTTCGAAAGAGTATTGCTGGTAATGTTTTTTTTTTCAAGAATGTATTGTTCTGTAATATTTTTTCCAAAAATCTATTGCTGGTAATTTTTTTTTTCAAAAATGTATTGCTGTTAATATTTTTTTCCAAAAATGTATTGTCAGTAATATTTTTTTTTCGAAAATGTATTGGTGGTAATAATATATGAGTGGTAATAATTTTTCCTTCAAAAGTTAATTGCTAGTAATAATGTTTTACAAAAATTTATTGCTGGTGTTAAAACCTATTTTTACACTTCCATAATGTTTTGACCACAGTTTGGGTTAACTTTTTGCCCATAGCTGGACCCTAATAACTGCTGCCGCCCCGGGTCAGGGCGGACCTGGGAACACCAGCAATTAAGATGTATAGAATATTTCGATAGTTTTTACATACTATCTGTTCACAAAAGAAAATACTTGCACGAGTGTAAAAAAAAAAAAAGAAAATGAAATACGAACTTAATCGTAATACCCTGTTTGCCTTCCTCAATGAAACTTGTATAAAATGGCGATTGCTGCCCAAACAAACAATTATATAGAAACTATATTATTTGTACAAAATTATTATTAAAAATAGCAAGACGCTCACTTGAATTCCAGCTCCTCTCAACATGCAAAGCTAGGAGTAAACGTTTCCACTAGTATTCAATGCAAAAACGCAATTTATACAGGCAAACTTGGAGATAAATTAAAAAATACTCTAATACAGTCCCCTTGAAAATAGTTAAAGGGAGTGAGCTTGAGACTATTGACAATAGAGACAATTTTTGACTCCAGAAGAGAACAGAATTATTCCCACCAGACATAAAAATGTAAGAATGGTAAAAAAAAAAATGATTAAAACATGAATTAAATTTTCTTTATCTGTCATATCTAGGAAACATGTCCGCATTTTGAAATTATTTGTAATTTTCAGTAATTTTTTGTTGGGTGGGGGAAATTATTGTTACTTCATCGTGTCGACAAAGTAGCCATTTTGTTGCTATATTGTTGGAGGCGAGTGCGTTTTTCAATATTTCCTAGGTTATTTTTAGTGTAATGTTTGTCTTTTAGTTTCCATATTTTTGTAGATAGTGTAGTTCTGTTTCGGGTTTTCTAGTGAAGTATGAGAGGTAGTGGTTGTATTTTCTTTGTTTGATTAGCCCGTCAGTGGCACCGATGTCGTACATAGTGCTGTTGTTTTGCGCTTACGTTGGCTTTATATATAATGTTCGTTTGTTGGCAGAATATATATATATATATATATATATATATATATATATATATATATATATATATATATATTATTTACATTTTTGAAGAAGTGGTTCACATTTAGCGATTTTTCAAAATTGGTCATTGTTTCTTAATAACTGTTAGGACGAGATCTATTTGCTGTTTTTGGTAGAATTTAATATCTTTTATCTGATTATTCACCTTGTATCTGCCATTTCTCTCTATGATTCTTTTCATATTTGTACCGTTAAACATTTTAAATAGATCACTCTTATATACGTGATACGAGCAATATATATATATATATATATATATATATATATATATATATATATATATATATATATATATATATATATATATATATATGCACATTTCATTAAAAACGACTGACAAGGTGCTTTTATTTAGTTTTTTATACAATTTCTCATGCGATCTAATAATGTTTTTCTTTTCGGATGATAAATTATATAAAAACTGTCCGAATGTTCTTTTTATCCGAGCGCTTTCGGCTATACATTTAGCCATTTTCAAGGATTATATTTCAACTGTTAGAATTAGAAATAGTTTGTTATATGTATGTTTTATAAAATGTTTCATTTTTTTTGTTTCAAAACACGGTCAAGGTATTATGTCCATGTTCAAAGTTAATATTATTAAGTGTTGGTTTGTTTGTTTTTATTAATAAGGCTTCCATTATTTTTAGCTAGGATCGGAACCCGACTGATTTGGCGTCAGTTGGGGATTCTACCCCTAAGCCGTTGTCGCATGGCAGGGATGAAAGTGAATTTAAGCGTGTTTATATTATATGGATCTTTTCTGTAACTTGTTTTATTTTTATCTGGAATTGAATAAACAGATATAAACACGCCGAAGAACAACATTGCATATGTAACGATGCCTTTGTATCTCTGACTAAACCAAAACGACGTCAGTTTCTGATTAGACATTTAATGAATAGAGACATTTTGAGGTTTACTTAATTTACAATTAGAAACAAAGAAGACGGCAAGAGCCAATAGATGCCATTTATTCCATTGAGATTTGAAAGGTACTAAACAGATTTACTAGCAATTACGCAAATTGCTATCAACCCCAAGATAAAACAGACAAAAACATGCCGGTTTGCATTATTATCGGGTAAATATACACTATGTAAAAATATGTGCATATTTATCTGGTTATGCATATACTTCCTGTCGCTTTAAGGCAGCTTCTATTTTCCTTTTGTCTAATCATTTCATCCCAAGCAAGGCAATAAAGTAACTAAGACGCAAGGGCTTGCTGGGTGTTAGAGATTCCAAAAATAAAAAAAAAGAATATTATGGAGAGTGAACAATATAAGAACAGGAATTAAGAACAGTATTTACATTAGTCGGACTATTGTCCTCATCTTTGTCGCCATATTTGTCACAACGTTTCGGCCGATGTACGCTCCGGCCTTCTTCAGGTGGTTGGAATTTCGAACCGAACCCTTTATTTCGATCACTGGGGTAGACTGTTCTAGTTCCACGAGCCATGTTTTTAATGGATGTCAGTTATCAGTTATCTCCTGCGAATTTTCCCTCTGAAAGTTCTCCACTGCCTGAACCGGGTATTGAACTCTGTTGTATTGATCTCTTCAATACTGTACATAATACCTCATCTCAGAAAGGAATTAAGAAGATAGAAGATAAGGATTGACATTGCATTTAAATTTTTGAAGATCAAAGTTGGCTGGAAATCAAGAGGCTGGAAGAGAGTTCCACAGGCAAGAAGTGCAATAGAAGAAACTGTTAGCATAGAACTTACGGCGACATCTATCCATTTAAACTTAAACTGACAACGAAAAAAGGTAACACAGAAGCCAGTGGGTGCATAAAAAGAGCGATATAATTCTTCCTGAAAATAAGACAGAGTATAAGACAAACGATAATAATTCCTGAAATAAAGAAAAGAGTATTTACAATGTTTGGACTATTGTCTTCATCGTTACTATTATATTTACGACGTTTCGGCCATTATACACTCCGACCTTCTTCAAGTGATTTACGTTGGAATTTCGTTCGGACCCTTTATTTCGTCTACCGGAGTAGATTGTTCTAGTTCCACGTGCCATGCCTTTTCTGGATACCTCAGTTTAAGTTTTACTCTTTTTTCAATTATCTTCCTTTAGTAACTCGAATTTCCAAGTTCTTGCTCGCTTCTGCTGTGGCCAGGTATTGAACGATCTGAATGCAGTCTTCTGTATTACTTCAACTAAAGCTTTTATCCACTGAGTCATGTGCTGAACTGCTATTTGTACTGGTGTGAAAGCTCGACAATCTCTTCGCAGAAGAGGAGACATGAGGCGACAGAGACCTTATTCTACCGACGAACGCCAAGAGTAATACGGGATCAACAAAGACGTGTTAAAGCGAATAGCGACGACAAAGAGACAGTTGCTAATGATAATTAAATTAAAAACAAAAAGATTGATACGCATAAAGAATGAGAGTCAAAAGAATCTAACACTCGCGTGGCATATTGACAACAAGAGAAGCAGGGTGAAGTAGCGAGTAATGAGCTTGTGGCAGAACAGCGATTTTAAACGTTTAAAGTTTACAGCAGTGAATTTAACATAGCCAGGATTTCACACGGCCTGAAGTGATTTTTACACCACTTCTCTCCAAATGGAACGCCCAAGGGCCACTCAAGTTATCTGGTTACTAAATAGGGTTTCACGGCTGAGGTGAACAAGAACTTGGGGAGTTGAGTTACAAAAGGAAGCAAGACTTAAAAAAAACGATAGATTATGAACATATATAGGGTAGATAACGGTTGACTCTAGGCTTTAAGAATAGGAATCAATTATTACCGGCATTATTTACATTTTACTCGGACTGCTATCTTCATCTTCATTGTCATATTCACGACGTTTCGGCCGTTTTACGACCTGGCCTTCTTCAGGTGATTGGAATTTCGAATCGAACCCTTTATTTCGGTAGATTGTTCTAGTTCCACGTGCCATGTCTCTTCCGGATGTATCAGTTATTTCCCTTTAACTCAACTAGTTCACCACTGCTGCGGCCTGGTATTGAACTCGCACTTTGGGTCTAGTCACTGGATCTAACCAACGTCTTTATCCACTGGGCCATGTTTCCTTGAGGACATCTCTGTATGAATTTACCCCCGTCTTGTATTTCTTCAAGGCACGGGTTACCAGGGATTCCTTCAATTAGTCTATTGGAATCTTTTCGAATCTATCCGAGGGCTCCAACTAGAACTGGAATTGTTAATGTCCTCACGCGCCATATTTTTGAGATTTCGATTTCAAGGTCCTTGTAGTTTGATACTTGTCAAAGATACATTATTATTATTATTATTATTATTATTATTAACTTCTCTACTTTCAATGACGAGAAGCAGTTGATAATAAATAAGTTTTGAATGGCTGTTACATCTGTAGGAGGCTTTTGTGCTCTTGCCAGATAAAAGTGATTAAATCCTGGAGATGTATTTAGTTTCTGGAAGTTTCTTTTTTGCCAGATGTTTTGCATCAGGTGCCTGGTAAAGTCCTTGTCAATTTGAAAATAAATGCTGTTGCCTTCCTTTGAGTTTTCGATTGACTGTGACAGTTTTTTTTTTAAAATTATTTCAGGCGATAATGTCGCTATGACTCCAGATTTAAATTTTCTTAAATTAAAATAAGTGTCTTATATTATCTTGATTAAAGGAGTTATATCCTATATGGAAGAATGATTTTTATTGCGGGTATGTTCTTGTAGGTAAAAGATTGACATATATCAGGTGAAAGTCTGGTCAATCCTGTCAGAGACCCTGAGTTCAAATAGTGGCTTCGATTAGGTTAAGTAAATATCTACTTAACAACAGGGGAGATAGGACGAAATATTTGGAAATGTCGAAGTGATTTGACGCCTGTCGGTATCCGACATGAAAATAATTCGGGTCTTAGAAAGATAATATGATGAATTAAGATCAAAATATCGAACAAAAGACTGAGAACGAACCCTCATCGACATCGTCTTTCTCATGAATATATTTTTTTTTTTGGATTTCGATTAATCATGAAGCTACGAAAACACAAAAGCCACCGCTGAAAGGACAAGGTGGTTAGGGTCGGACAATGACGTGGGTTAAAATGTTTATCTCAATTTGCCAATCCACCTGAAGACGGGGATTTTTATTTTGAGAATTACGGGAAGAGTCAAAGAAAAAGTCATAATAGTCTTGAATGGCGTCCCATTCATGGCAAGAATAACTTCAGATTATCGTTCAGTAAATGGTTCAGGCTGATAAATAAAGCAGTAATAACGAATAATAAATGTTTAATTTGAAACATTGTTTGAATCAAACCTAAGATTTAACTGTCCCTCGACGTTTGCCGAAGTACAGTTTGCTCTTTGCAATCGTTTCAGCGTCACGTTATTGTTAATAGCAACATAATCTCCCAAGAAACTAGATGGGAGACTTTCGACTCAGAATCCGAAAAGTTGGGACCAATAATGAGGAAAGAGGGTTTGGAAAATTTGACACACACAGGACATATCGAAAGCAAAAGGGACTGATGGAAACATCCCATCAGTCAGTCAGTTATGTGCCATGCGTGATACATGCTTAGGCGATCATGTATCTTTCGATACATAACTGACGAGGCAGATTTTTTCCCCGCAGTAGGTTACCATTTCTTTCTGCGGTAGACCAGTTGCCATTCAAGAGCAGGACAGACCGGGTTCTATAGAGAACCCGGTCTGTCCTGCTCTTTACCTATAGCTGGGGAGGGGGAGAAGAGGAGGATTCATACCTTTCCTTGGGAAAGGTATGAATCCTCTTCTAC
>OZ038512.1:27028694-27058694 GCA_964036315.1 Acanthosepion esculentum | reverse complement strand
ATTTAATTGGAAACGACAGACAAGGAGCTTTTATTTAGTTTTTTACACAAGATTTATTCGGAAAGATATAGTGTCGCTTTCAATGAAATGTGCATATATATATATATATATATATATATATATATATATATATATATATGTATATGTATGTATATATATATATTTACATACATATATATGTATGTATATATATATATTTACATACATGCATATTATACGCACACAGACACACACACACATATATATATATATATATAAACTCATATAATATTTTAATATTATAATTAATTATGACTTAGTTTCAATTAATTTTACCATTATATGAGAACAGATATTACTTATTGATCAACCTTTCACTGAGAACTGAATTTCCTCTTCCCCTAGCCTTGTATAAAAATCACTTTTCTTATATTGGTAAGTTCTTTTCACAGCTAGGTCCTCACTCCATTATTGTATAAATCTGCCAATTAAAAGACGGCTTAGCCGTTCCTAATCTTCCTGCAATAAATTCACCTATAGTGATATACAAAGCGTATAAGTTTTTCTTCACAGTGGGTATGTCTGGGAAACTCTCGCCGGTCGTCAGGTTAAAGTTAGTCTGACAATCTCTTGATACGGCTCAGGTTTTTGCCTGTGATCTTATCCGTCAATATATATATATCAAAGGGGTAAATATCTTCAGATCACAGAATAACGGCAATCAAATCTTATACAAATATTTGCATACGGTAAATGTTTTCAGAATTACAAAATCGATAACCCTTATAATTTCTTTTATTGATTTTTTTTTTATTTCCGTCCGTTTCTTTTCTTTCGTCTTTCTCTTTTTGTTTGTAGTTTAATTTACAATAAAGGCCGAAGAAAAAAAAAAACACTTTTCTTCTCATATTCCCAATATTAATAGACGAAATTGATTTCCTAACGTTCAAAGTGATTCTCTAAATGAGGGTTGGTGCCGGCTAGGTGAACGTGCCTCTGGATAAGTTTTCTTATCGAAAGATTTTGTAAAGGCTTTCGGCTGGCAATATCTTATTGGCTACCAAACAAAACTCGTCCCCCACCTCCAAGTTCCACTTTTATATTGATTGACACCGATCATCGCATGGCAGCTCGATACATCCATATTATCATCCAATTAAATCCTTTAATATATTTTCCTATCAATAAATACATAGGAGCTCCAGTAGTATACGGAATCGGGTGTCTTTTGAATCTTCACGGGTGTTATTTTTGATTGCTGACTAAAGAGAGTGGGAAACAGCAATTATAGTTTACTTAATGAGGTAAGGGTGCCAATAGGGTGTGCAAAAACTCAATATGGAGATTGCTTTTTCATTCAATAAAGCGGCTCTTGTCAGGGTAATAACTCGGGAAATTAAACTTGCCAGGAGGTGGTACTTTCTATATAGAAGCATCAAGGGTTGTGGGTACTAATGAATGAATGAATGAATGAATCTATCTATCTATCTATCTATCTATCTATCTATCTATCTATCTATCTATCTATCTATCTATCTATCTATCTATCTATTTATCTATCTATGTCGGTCTCTTCATGATCTATCTATCTATCTATCTATCTATCTATCTATCTATCTCAATCTGTTCATATATATCTCAGTTTGCTCATATCTATCTATCTATCTATCTATCTATCTATCTATCTATCTATCTATCTATCTCAATCTGTTCTGCTCATATCTATCTATATATCCATCTCATTCTGTTCATATCTATCTATCTATATATATATCTGTCTCAATCTGTTCATATATATCCCAGTCTGCTCATATCTATCTATCTATCTATCTATCTATCTATCTATCTATCTATCTATCTATCTATCTATCTATCTATCTATCTATCTATCTCAGTCTCTTCATGATCTATCTATCTATCTCAATCTGTTCATGTATATCTCAGTCTGCTCATATCTATCTATATATCCATCTCATTCTGTTCATAACTATCTATCTATCTATCTCAATCTGTTCCTATATATCTCAGTCTTCTCATATCTATCTATCTATATATCTATCCCAATGTGTTCATATATATCCCAGTCTGCTCATATCTATCTATCTATCTATCTATCTATCTATCTATCTATCTATCTATCTATCTATCTATCTCTCTCTCTCTCTCTCTATATATATATATATATATATATATATATATATATAAATAGGTGGATAAATATAAACTTAATACGAGATGGACAGACACAAAAACACAAGCACACACATAAACACAAGCACACACGCAAACAGACACACACATATATATATATATCTATGTATGTATGTCTATCAATCTCGTATAAATTTTATAATTATCTACCTATTCATCAAAGTTTTTCTATTCATATAAGCCTATTTATATATTTCATAATGATCATCTATCTACATATCTATGTTCAATATGAATATATCTATCACATTTAAATTTTGGTATTTTTCTTAATCAGTTTTCTAAAGCTACCAAGAAATTAATCAGTGAATTTAAAATTTAAAAAATCCACATTTCAACCAAAAACTATTGCGATTTATCTTCTTTTTAATAGATAGATACATACATACATATCATCTATCTATCTTATCTATCTATCTATCTATCTATCTATCTATCTATCTATATATATATATATATATATATATTTCTATCTATCTATCTATCTATCTATCTATCTATCTATATATATATATATATATATATATATATATATATATATATATATATATATATATATATACATAAGGAAGAGGTTATAGTAGTTCCAACGAAAGAAACAACAAATGTTTTTGGTTGTAATGTGGATGTTTTTTTTTTTAAATATTATGCTTTATTTTCCATAATTTTGCTTCACTTGTTTCCGGTCTCGTGACCGTCATCAGGCAAAGGGTCGAGATTTCCACATATTATTAAAAATAATTAATTTTTTTTCCTTTATGTTTTTCTATGTTAAATATTCTCGATATGAGACATTCTCTTTTTTGTGTGTCTTAGTGATCCCAATGTCTTTCTTGAAATTTATATACCCCCAACTATATTAATATCGGTTCTAACAACCCCAATGCAATCCTAATACAAATACCCACTACCGTCTGCACCATGATCAGTAAACTATTATCTAATGAAAAAAATCTTTAATAAAAATAAAGAACTCTACGAAAAGGCCCTCCAAAAATGTGGTTTCAAAAGTAAACTGTCTTACGTAAACACCATTAATAATACAGATTGTTGTGGTGGGATCCACCTAATCTGCATAGGTGACTACCAACTATATAAATAATGGTTGGTACCGGAAGACGAGGGAAGAGGAATCACGAGATCCAACTAGAGACTCTGATCGACTGCGACTAGTCAACACATTCTCCAGGAACGTCTTCCCAGAAATATACAGAAATACTATATGTACTTATTGTGTACACTTTCTTGTTATAATACATTCTTGTTCTAAGTACATTTTGTGTTGCATTATTATTCCATGCAATAGGCGAGATTCAACAATGAGTCAAGACTCAACACAGATACACGAAGTGGGGAATGTAGGTGTAAATATAGGAAAAGAAAAAACACTTGGTTCAACCCCCCTCCTTCTGCAAACTGTCAAGTATCAACATCGCACAGTACTTCCTAAACTTAATTACTAAACACTTCAACAAAAAAACCTCTAAATAAAATATTCAACAGGAAATCAGTAAAAAATACCTACTCCTGCACTGATATTATGTACCAAATTTGTAACTTCCATAACAATTACATTTTAAGTAAATTCCACGGGGGAAAAACAAAACTAAATCTAATATGAAAACCCCCTGTAATTATAGAATTAAGGAAAAGTGCCCAGTTTAGGACAAGTGCAGATTCACTAGGGTAATATACCATGTAGCCATTACCGCCTAAAGAAATACGATAAAATCGTAAGATTTATATCGGCATCTTTGCAGGAGAATTCGAAAAGAGATCCAATATATATAGACGCTCATTCACTAATCCAAAATTAAAGCACCAAACAACCCTTTCTATAAAATTTGGGGAATTGAAGGAAAGGGCCAGAATCTTCAAATAAATTGGAAAATTCTAGGTTTCGCGAACACTGCCAATAGTTTTAGGCAAGCTATGTTTAGAAGAAAAATTCAGGATAATAAAATATAAAGATCAATGCAAACTATTAAATCAACGGAAAGAATTAATCACGAAATGTAGACACACGAATAAATTCCAAATTACATAAGAACACAGGTGCATATATGTGGGGGTGTATTCGTACGTATAGTTGCATATATGCATGATCAGGTAAATGCACACATATATTTATGTATTGGACAGCACGAGATATTCCATTGGTTGCTTTGATATTACCCACAATCTATAAATGCATAACTTAACTAAAGGACTTAAGTTCAAATCCCGCATCGCTTTACGGTACAAAAACTATTTACTGTGAATCCCAGAAAAACACACGCCGGGACCTTTATATGAAATACCATATAGTAAGAAATGATATTAAACTAACAAACATCCTAGCCATAAATAAACTCCGAACCCAAACAGCTTCCCCCCAGATAAGATACCTTACGCCCCCACCAATCGGTAACACAAATCCACTCACATTAACAAGGCGCCTACCAGAGACTGGCTTTGAAATCTACATAAATAAGCGCCCCGAAGACAAGTATTTAGTGGCTGACGAAAGACGTTAAGGGAAGGTTTGAAATAGTCTATTCCGATGTTGAGGCATTTTATATATATATATATATATATATATATATATATATATATATATATATATATATATATATATATATATATATATATGTCAATTTTGTAGTGCGTAATCACTAAATAAAGTAATAAAACCGGAATTTATAAACAAGGATCATACCATTCATCAACGGATTCGAGGTTAATGTATTTTATTATTAAAAATTGTTTGCGAGAGTGATTCTTGTCATATCATTAACTTCCTTATCTGCTTTTCGTATGAATGATTCGCGTAATATAAATTGAACCCGCACCACATAATTGATATATATATATATATATATATATATATATATATATATATATATATATATATAATTTTTTTTAAATATGATTCCTTCGTTACATAAGATATCTCATGTTTCAAAAACGAGAGCCGAAAACCCTAATATAATTATTAAAATTAAATTGAATTAAGGTACCAACTCCTGTTTCATCCTCAAGCGAAAATTTATGTAGCGAAGGAATCATATTTTTTTTAAATAATTATAATTTAAGCTTTTCTTCTGTATGGGGCACTGTTTTTTAAAAATGAAAACAAAAATACTAAAGAACTTCAGATTGATTACCCAACGTGTTATTTCTGATTTTTCTACATACCCACCCCCACACACACATATATATATATTATTTCGTGGTTTTTATTGGAAATAATGTTTGCATTTCTAGTTTCCTTGACCTTCAAGCTTTGTCGTCTGTTTCCTACACTGTACTGTTTACACTGAATGTTGTTAGCCTACATATCGGACTTGTCGCTTGTTCGCGATCGCATGCGCTCAACGTTCAGATTATTTTTCTGATATATCTGCTGTCTTTTTGCAGCTGATAGCTTTCCTTTACTACCTTCTCCAGGCGATACTGAAGTTTTCGATCTGTGAGAAACAGCAAAATCTTTTCATCCGCATATGTTATATTGTTAGGATTACACCCACTGATAATAAGTTTTTACAGCTCCCTGAGAATAGCCCCGCGAGAGAGGTTGAATAAATCCGCTGAGATAACTCTCCCGTAGTTATCCAGATAGGAGCATTGAAAATCTGGGAGGCTCATTCTCACCCTTGACAAGAGCAGCTTTATTATATCTTCTTACAATTGATGCTTAGTCCTTTGATCCTGCTTTCTTTTTCTATAGCCGGTCCGGTAGTTATGGATCTGTGTCATATTGCAACATTGGTTCATCTGCATACGATATGCTGGTAAGATTGCAGCCACTTATAATAAATCCCTCACGAATAGCCTCGATGTAGAGGTTGAATAAATCCGCTGAGATCACTCTTCCAAAGAGGAGCACGGAAAAGCTGCTATGCTGATTATCAACCTTGATAGAAGCAACTTTATAATATCTTCTTACAATTGATACTTAGTCCTTTCTTCTTGCTTTCCTTTACTAGCTAGCCTCTTAACAGAAGAAACACAGGCTTTTCTACGTCTTCAATGTCGTTCTCAACCGATGGAGACTATTACGAAATAAATCAAAAGTACAGAATAACATTTCAGTCAGTTATATGCCATACTTGATACACGCTTAGGCGATCATGTATCTTTTTTTCTACGTCTTGAATGTCGTTCTCAACCTATGGAGACTGTTATGAAATAAATCAAAAGTACAGAATAACATTTCAGTCAGTTATCTGCCATACTTGATACACGCTTAGGCGATCATGTCACTTTCCATGCATGCCTGACGAAGGAGATTTTTTTTACTGCAGTAGGTTGCCATTTATTTCTGCGGTAGACCCGTTGTAATAAATATACAAAACCCAGTCTGTCCTGCTATATACCCATAGATGGTGGGGAGAAGAAGAGGATTCATACCTTTCCCAAGGGTATTAGCACGTAAGTGAATGCGATGGATTCGAGTGGAATTCGAACTCGACTCTCCGATTCCTCAATCCGAGCCGCTATCCATTACCCCACCGACTTACGTATTAGATTAAAACGACAGCGAGAAAACAAATAAAATAAAGTAAAAAATAAATTATTAATAAAACTAAAATATTCTGGTTGAGTATTTTATACTGTAGATGGGTTCCATGATAAAATACTTCAAGATTAACGGATTCTTAGCAAGAGTTCTTATTTATTATATTTTTTCCTTCTTTTTTAAATCCGCGAAACAGTCGTTTTAAAGCAGACTCTATCCGTTGGGCAGACGAACTGTCCGATTTCAATCAGTTTGCTAAATTAAGTCCCTCAACGGCGATTTTATAGGCGGTATATTTATCAGACACAATGATTCTCTGAGCTTCAAATAATGGCAGAAAAATAGAATCGGCCTCTTATCATATATTGAATAAGCAGGGTCAGGCACATTTTTCGTCCAGATTATTAATTTTATTAATTCCCTTTGTTTTGCATGCTCAGAAAAAAAATTCTGCCTAAGGAGAGTTGGTTTAAAAAAATGTGTATTCCATTGATTCTTACCTTCTTTTACAATGTAATTCAAATTCATTTGATTTGGTTTGGATTGTTTTACGGCATATAAACCTCAATGGGTTATTTTTTTTTCCCAAAATTATTTCAGGTAATACTTTTCCCAAAAATGTATTGCTGGTAATATTTTTTTCCCAAAATTATTTCAGGTAATACTTTTCCCAAAAATGTATTGCTGGTAATATTTTTTTCCCAAAATTATTTCAGGTAATACTTTTCCCAAAAATGTATTGCTGGTAATATTTTTTTCCCAAAATTATTTCAGGTAATACTTTTCCCAAAAATGTATTGCTGGTAATATTTTTTTCCCAAAATTATTTCAGGTAATACTTTTCCCAAAAATGTATTGCTGGTAATATTTTTTTCCCAAAATTATTTCAGGTAATACTTTTCCCAAAAATGTATTGCTGGTAATATTTTTTTCCCAAAATTATTTCAGGTAATACTTTTCCCAAAAATGTATTGCTGGTAATATTTTTTTCCCAAAATTATTTCAGGTAATACTTTTCCCAAAAATGTATTGCTGGTAATATTTTTTTCCCAAAATTATTTCAGGTAATACTTTTCCCAAAAATGTATTGCTGGTAATATTTTTTTCCCAAAATTATTTCAGGTAATACTTTTCCCAAAAATGTATTGCTGGTAATATTTTTTTCCCAAAATTATTTCAGGTAATACTTTTCCCAAAAATGTATTGCTGGTAATATTTTTTTCCCAAAATTATTTCAGGTAATACTTTTCCCAAAAATGTATTGCTGGTAATATTTTTTTCCCAAAATTATTTCAGGTAATACTTTTCCCAAAAATGTATTGCTGGTAATATTTTTTTCCCAAAATTATTTCAGGCAATACTTTTCCCAAAAATGTATTGCTGGTAATATTTTTTTCCCAAAATTATTTCAGGTAATACTTTTCCCAAAAATGTATTGCTGGTAATATTTTTTTCCCAAAATTATTTCAGGTAATACTTTTCCCAAAAATGTATTGCTGGTAATATTTTTTTCCCAAAATTATTTCAGGTAATACTTTTCCCAAAAATGTATTGCTGGTAATATTTTTTTCCCAAAATTATTTCAGGTAATACTTTTCCCAAAAATATATTGCTGGTAATATTTTTTTCCCAAAATTATTTCAGGTAATACTTTTCCCAAAAATGTATTGCTGGTAATATTTTTTTCCCAAAATTATTTCAGGTAATACTTTTCCCAAAAATATATTGCTGGTAATATTTTTTTCCCAAAATTATTTCAGGTAATACTTTTCCCAAAAATGTATTGCTGGTAATATTTTTTTCCCAAAATTATTTCAGGTAATACTTTTCCCAAAAATGTATTGCTGGTAATATTTTTTTCCCAAAATTATTTCAGGTAATACTTTTCCCAAAAATGTATTGCTGGTAATATTTTTTTCCCAAAATTATTTCAGGTAATACTTTTCCCAAAAATGTATTGCTGGTAATATTTTTTTCCCAAAATTATTTCAGGTAATACTTTTCCCAAAAATGTATTGCTGGTAATATTTTTTTCCCAAAATTATTTCAGGTAATACTTTTCCAAAAAATGTATTGCTGGTAATATTTTTTTCCCAAAATTATTTCAGGTAATACTTTTCCCAAAAATGTATTGCTGGTAATATTTTTTTCCCAAAATTATTTCAGGTAATACTTTTCCCAAAAATGTATTGCTGGTAATATTTTTTTCCAAAATTATTTCAGGTAATACTTTTCCCAAAAATGTATTGCTGGTAATATTTTTTTCCCAAAATTATTTCAGGTAATACTTTTCCCAAAAATGTATTGCTGGTAATATTTTTTTCCCAAAATTATTTCAGGTAATACTTTTCCCAAAAATGTATTGCTGGTAATATTTTTTTCCCAAAATTATTTCAGGTAATACTTTTCCAAAAAATGTATTGCTGGTAATATTTTTTTCCCAAAATTATTTCAGGTAATACTTTTCCCAAAAATGTATTGCTGGTAATATTTTTTTCCCAAAATTATTTCAGGTAATACTTTTCCCAAAAATGTATTGCTGGTAATATTTTTTTCCAAAATTATTTCAGGTAATACTTTTCCCAAAAATGTATTGCTGGTAATATTGTTTTCCAAAATTATTTCAGGTAATACTTTTCCCAAAAATGTATTGCTGGTAATATTTTTTTCCCAAAATTATTTCAGGTAATACTTTTCCCAAAAATGTATTGCTGGTAATATGTTTTTTCCAAAATTATTTCAGGTAATACTTTTCCCAAAAATGTATTGCTGGTAATATTTTTTTCCCAAAATTATTTCAGGTAATACTTTTCCCAAAAATGTATTGCTGGTAATATTGTTTTCCCAAAATTATTTCAGGTAATACTTTTCCCAAAAATGTATTGCTAGTAATATGTTTTTTCCAAAATTATTTCAGGTAATACTTTTCCCAAAAATGTATTGCTGGTAATATGTTTTTCCCAAAATTATTTCAGGTAATACTTTTCCCAAAAATGTATTGCTGGTAATATTTTTTTCCAAAATTATTTCAGGTAATACTTTTCCCAAAAATGTATTGCTGGTAATATTGTTTTCCAAAATTATTTCAGGTAATACTTTTCCCAAAAATGTATTGCTGGTAATATTGTTTTCCCAAAATTATTTCAGGTAATACTTTTCCCAAAAATGTATTGCTGGTAATATGTTTTTTCCAAAATTATTTCAGGTAATACTTTTCCCAAAAATGTATTGCTGGTAATATTTTTTTCCCAAAATTATTTCAGGTAATACTTTTCCCAAAAATGTATTGCTGGTAATATTGTTTTCCCAAAATTATTTCAGGTAATACTTTTCCCAAAAATGTATTGCTGGTAATATGTTTTTTCCAAAATTATTTCAGGTAATACTTTTCCCAAAAATGTATTGCTGGTAATATGTTTTTCCCAAAATTATTTCAGGTAATACTTTTCCCAAAAATGTATTGCTGGTAATATTTTTTTCCAAAATTATTTCAGGTAATACTTTTCCCAAAAATGTATTGCTGGTAATATTGTTTTCCAAAATTATTTCAGGTAATACTTTTCCCAAAAATGTATTGCTGGTAATATTGTTTTCCCAAAATTATTTCAGGTAATACTTTTCCCAAAAATGTATTGCTGGTAATATGTTTTTTCCAAAATTATTTCAGGTAATACTTTTCCCAAAAATGTATTGCTGGTAATATTGTTTTCCAAAATTATTTCAGGTAATACTTTTCCCAAAAATGTATTGCTGGTAATATTTTTTTCCCAAAATTATTTCAGGTAATACTTTTCCCAAAAATGTATTGCTGGTAATATGTTTTTTCCAAAATTATTTCAGGTAATACTTTTCCCAAAAATGTATTGCTGGTAATATTTTTTTCCCAAAATTATTTCAGGTAATACTTTTCCCAAAAATGTATTGCTGGTAATATTGTTTTCCCAAAATTATTTCAGGTAATACTTTTCCCAAAAATGTATTGCTGGTAATATGTTTTTTCCAAAATTATTTCAGGTAATACTTTTCCCAAAAATGTATTGCTGGTAATATGTTTTTCCCAAAATTATTTCAGGTAATACTTTTCCCAAAAATGTATTGCTGGTAATATTTTTTTCCAAAATTATTTCAGGTAATACTTTTCCCAAAAATGTATTGCTGGTAATATTGTTTTCCAAAATTATTTCAGGTAATACTTTTCCCAAAAATGTATTGCTGGTAATATTGTTTTCCCAAAATTATTTCAGGTAATACTTTTCCCAAAAATGTATTGCTGGTAATATGTTTTTTCCAAAATTATTTCAGGTAATACTTTTCCCAAAAATGTATTGCTGGTAATATTTTTTTCCCAAAATTATTTCAGGTAATACTTTTCCCAAAAATGTATTGCTGGTAATATTGTTTTCCCAAAATTATTTCAGGTAATACTTTTCCCAAAAATGTATTGCTGGTAATATGTTTTTTCCAAAATTATTTCAGGTAATACTTTTCCCAAAAATGTATTGCTGGTAATATGTTTTTCCCAAAATTATTTCAGGTAATACTTTTCCCAAAAATGTATTGCTGGTAATATTTTTTTCCAAAATTATTTCAGGTAATACTTTTCCCAAAAATGTATTGCTGGTAATATTGTTTTCCAAAATTATTTCAGGTAATACTTTTCCCAAAAATGTATTGCTGGTAATATTGTTTTCCCAAAATTATTTCAGGTAATACTTTTCCCAAAAATGTATTGCTGGTAATATGTTTTTTCCAAAATTATTTCAGGTAATACTTTTCCCAAAAATGTATTGCTGGTAATATGTTTTTTCCAAAATTATTTCAGGTAATACTTTTCCCAAAAATGTATTGCTGGTAATATTTTTTTCCCAAAATTATTTCAGGTAATACTTTTCCCAAAAATGTATTGCTGGTAATATTTTTTTCCCAAAATTATTTCAGGTAATACTTTTCCCAAAAATGTATTGCTGGTAATATTGTTTTCCCAAAATTATTTCAGGTAATACTTTTCCCAAAAATGTATTGCTGGTAATATGTTTTTTCCAAAATTATTTCAGGTAATACTTTTCCCAAAAATGTATTGCTGGTAATATTTTTTTCCCAAAATTATTTCAGGTAATACTTTTCCCAAAAATGTATTGCTGGTAATATTGTTTTCCCAAAATTATTTCAGGTAATACTTTTCCCAAAAATGTATTGCTGGTAATATGTTTTTTCCAAAATTATTTCAGGTAATACTTTTCCCAAAAATGTATTGCTGGTAATATGTTTTTCCCAAAATTATTTCAGGTAATACTTTTCCCAAAAATGTATTGCTGGTAATATTTTTTTCCAAAATTATTTCAGGTAATACTTTTCCCAAAAATGTATTGCTGGTAATATTGTTTTCCAAAATTATTTCAGGTAATACTTTTCCCAAAAATGTATTGCTGGTAATATTGTTTTCCCAAAATTATTTCAGGTAATACTTTTCCCAAAAATGTATTGCTGGTAATATGTTTTTTCCAAAATTATTTCAGGTAATACTTTTCCCAAAAATGTATTGCTGGTAATATTTTTTTCCAAAATTATTTCAGGTAATACTTTTCCCAAAAATGTATTGCTGGTAATATTGTTTTCCAAAATTATTTCAGGTAATACTTTTCCCAAAAATGTATTGCTGGTAATATTGTTTTCCCAAAATTATTTCAGGTAATACTTTTCCCAAAAATGTATTGCTGGTAATATGTTTTTTCCAAAATTATTTCAGGTAATACTTTTCCCAAAAATGTATTGCTGGTAATATGTTTTTCCCAAAATTATTTCAGGCAATACTTTTCCCAAAAATGTATTGCTGGTAATATTTTTTTCCCAAAATTATTTCAGGTAATACTTTTCCCAAAAATGTATTGCTGGTAATATTTTTTTCCCAAAATTATTTCAGGTAATACTTTTCCCAAAAATGTATTGCTGGTAATATTTTTTTCCCAAAATTATTTCAGGTAATACTTTTCCCAAAAATGTATTGCTGGTAATATTTTTTTCCCAAAATTATTTCAGGTAATACTTTTCCCAAAAATGTATTGCTGGTAATATGTTTTTTCCAAAAACCTGTTGCTGATAATAATTTTTTCTTCGAAAATTTATTGCTGGTAATAATTTTCTTACAAAAATGTGATGCTGGTGTTAAAGTTTATATTGATGTTTTGATTCCAGTTTTGCTCATTGCTGGAACCCTAACAGCTGCTACCAGCACCGGTCAGGGTGGACCTGGTGACACAAGCAATTAAGACTTGGTTCCACGCTCCTCAAAACCTGATCAGTGGCCTTGCTGTTGGATGTAGTTTATCGTCATACCCAGGACGAATTCAAGTGGGAAACAAACAACTGAAATCTTTTAAAAAAATAGAGAGGCTGAAATAGGGTGCAAATTTTCCTTAAACTGTATATCTATCTATCTATCTATCTATCTATCTATCTATCTATCTATCTATCTATCTATTACGGATTGTTCCTATCTATCTATCTATCTATCTATCTATCTATCTATCTATCTATCTATCTATCTATCTATTACGGATTGTTCCTATCTATCTATCTATCTATCTATCTATCTATCTATCTATCTATCTATCTATCTATCTATCTATCTATTACGGATTGTTCCTATCTATCTATCTATCTATCTATCTATCTATCTATCTATCTATCTATCTATTACGGATTGTTCCTATCTATCTATCTATCTATCTATTACGGATTGTTCCTATCTATCTATTTATCTATCTATCTATCTATTACGGATTGTTCCTATCTATCTATCTATCTATCTATCTATCTATTACGGATTGTTCCTATCTATCTATCTATCTATCTATTACGGATTGTTCCTATCTATCTATTTATCTATCTATCTATCTATTACGGATTGTTCCCATCTATCTATCTATCTATCTATATATCTATCTATTACGGATTGTTCCTATCTATCTATCTATCTATCTATCTATCTATCTATCTATCTATCTATCTATCTATCTATCTATTACGGATTGTTCCTATCTATCTATCTATCTATTACGGATTGTTCCCATCTATCTATCTATCTATCTATCTATCTATTACGGATTGTTCCTATCTATCTATCTATCTATCTATGTATTACGGATTGTTCCTATCTATCTATCTATCTATCTATCTATCTATCTATCTATCTATCTATCTATCTATCTATTACGGATTGTTCCTATCTATCTATCTATCTATCTATCTATCTATCTATCTATTACGGATTGTTCCTATCTATCTATCTATCTATCTATCTATCTATCTATTTATCTATCTATCTATCTATCTATCTATCTATCTATGTATTACGGATTGTTCCTATCTATCTATTTATCTATCTATCTATCTATCTATCTATCTATCTATCTATCTATGTATTACGGATTGTTCCTATCTATCTATCTATCTATCTATCTATCTATCTATCTATCTATCTATCTATCTATCTATTACGGATTGTTCCTATCTATCTATCTATCTATCTATCTATCTATCTATCTATCTATTACGGATTGTTCCTATCTATCTATCTATCTATCTATTACGGATTGTTCCTATCTATCTATCTATCTATCTATCTATCTATCTATTACGGATTGTTCCTATCTATCTATTTATCTATCTATCTATCTATCTATCTATTACGGATTGTTCCTATCTATCTATCTATCTATCTATTTATCTATCTATCTATTACGGATTGTTCCTATCTATCTATTTATCTATCTATCTATCTATCTATTACGGATTGTTCCTATCTATCTATCTATCTATCTATCTATCTATCTATCTATCTATTTATCTATCTATCTATCTATCTATTACGGATTGTTCCTATCTATCTATCTATCTATCTATCTATCTATCTATCTATCTATCTATGTATTACGGATTGTTCCTATCTATCTATCTATCTATCTATCTATCTATCTATCTATCTATTACGGATTGTTCCTATCTATCTATCTATCTATCTATCTATCTATCTATCTATCTATCTATCTATCTATCTATCTATCTATTACGGATTGTTCCTATCTATCTATTACGCATTGTTCCTATCTATCTATCTATCTATCTATCTATCTATCTATCTAAACTTCCATCTATATTATAGGCAGCATATCTTCATTCAAGCATGTTTCATCTATGCGAATGTCAGTGTGTCACACTTTTTCAACTTTATTCCTAGAGGCCGTAGCCGAACACATCATACCATTTTGAAATTCGACCGACTCCATGAGCCTAATTAAAAACATTCCTGGTCGGATCTGGGACCGCAATATGGAAATTTTGGATTCACAAGTTTTCATTACTATGATTGTTTTTCGGCGATTATTTTTTACGTGAATTTTTGCGACAGATTTTTTGGGAATAATCGAAATTAACTGCGAAATCCATCAAAAGTCGCCCATGAAATAAAAATAATTCTTTGTACAGAAAGTAAGGACCTACGTACATCAAACAGTCTTTAAAGTAAGTGGCGACAGAAGAATTATCGTTGAAATTTTAAAAGATGAGCTTAAATTTTAATTCAATACTTAAATGCAGCGAACACATTTGAGTTCTTCTGTAATTTATTGTTGCCTATCGTATCTACTCCTCCCTAGTTATAGTGACGAAGGACCAATCAAGAGCCCTCCGCAGGAGTTAGCTTAAATGCGGCCTGGTAGGGCAGCTATTAAGCTAGTTAAATAATATCGACATATTATGTCTAATTATTTTTATAATGATCCTTTCTAGTTCTTTAATATGTTCTTGAGGTCAAGGTGAAATTCATCAAATAAGTTGCCGTCGTTCTTTTTAACCCAAGTACTTTCGATATCCTCCGAGATTATTCTCAGGAGTGAAAGGCGAAGACAAACTTAATGTAACTGTAATCGTTGCAAATACGCGTGAACATTAATTTTTTGTCTTAGTACTTCACCCCTGAAGATGACCCTGAATGAGAAGGAAAGAACTTGGGGAAATAAAAGAAAATTTTTAAAAAAATACACATACTTCCTTAATGAATTTAATATTAACATTAAGAAGTTGATCAGAGAATTCGATAAATAAATTCACAGCGTAGTTTATACATATTTGAATGTAATATCATATAATATATCGATATCTAAATCTATCTATCTATCTATCTATCTATCTATCTATCTATCTATCTATCTATCTATCTATCTATCTATCTAACCCAGTCACTTCATTTTCTATCTATCTATCTATCTATCTATCTATCTATCTATCTATCTATCTATCTATCTATCTATCTATCTAACCCAGTCACTTCATTTTCTATCTATCTATCTATCTATCTATCTATCTATCTATCTATCTATCTATCTATCTATCTAACCCAGTCACTTCATTTTCTATCTATCTATCTATCTATCTATCTATCTATCTATCTATCTATCTATCTAACCCAGTCACTTCATTTTCTATCTATCTATCTATCTATCTATCTATCTATCTATCTATCTATCTATCTATCTATCTATCTATCTATCTATCTATCTAACCCAGTCACTTCATTTTCTATCTATCTATCTATCTATCTATCTATCTATCTATCTATCTATCTATCTATCTATCTATCTATGTAGCACATTCTTTTCAAATCTATCTATCTATCTATCTATCTATCTATCTATCTATCTATCTATCTCCCTCCCTCCCTCTCTCTGTATATATATATATATATATATATATATATATATATATATATATATATGAAGGACATTTTTCTTGGATAAATTCATCCGTTGGGACTTCATCTAGATTTGTTGATGTTGTTATGACTACCCATGCGCATGAACGAGAGACGCTGGTAGTTTCAAAATGTTTGGAAGCCTTTTTTATTCTATTTTCAATCTTTGGTGTCCTTCAAATTGGTTGCTGATCACATCCGGCTTCTTGCTTTCCAACCAACTTTGACCTCCAAAAACACAAATGTCAATCATTCCCTACTCTCCTCTTGATTACTCTTCCCTTGTTCTCGGCCTTAATAATTGTTTCTCTTTTTTTCTTATTCTTTCACACTCAGCAACCGCTTTTTCTTAGGGGCTCTACTGCCTTGCATGGGGTGAAATGAATTTTTAAAAAGTGTATGATTCCGATTGAATGACATACACCATATTTAAAAAAAAATTTCATACTAATGCTTACCCAATATAAGGCTCAAAAGCCACTCAAGGTAGATGTTATTTTACAGGGACGGGTTATCTTTTCCTAGACAGATCACTAATGCTAGAGCTGCAGTACAAATATTGTTTCTATGACGGCAATGGTTTACGGGACTCCAAATTCACCCAAGATCTCAAGTGGATACGGGCAAAGTACTTGGCTCCTCCCGCTAAGTACTCTATCTTTACAAGTGTCAGATAAGACCGAAAATATCATTGTACAGAGAGAAGTTTTAGTTAAAAAGAAGAAAATCAATGCCCCTGGGGAAGGCAGAAATCTTCTCAGTCTAGTTACACGTAAATACGAGATGTTTGAATCCATTTTTCCATATAAAATAATTCATTGTGAATATTGGGTTTAAACGCTGATCCTGAAAAGTCCACCTGTTACTTAAATAGCTACAGTATCACTTTGTGTGGCTTCGCCCCCCCCTACACTCAGCCTGTAGTCTTCAGAATAATATATATATATATATATATATATATATATATATATATATATATATATATACATGAAGAAATATAGTCTTAAAGTGTGCTATATTTATGGGATAAAGTGCTCAATATCAGAGATAGAGCGTGTGTAAATATAAAAGTGGACATGGACGTCAGCACTTAGAGGCGGCAGTCTGTTTCATGCTAGTGCAATCGTCAGGCGACGAGGAGTCGCCTGACGATTGCACTAGCATGAAACAGACTGTCGCCTCTAAGTGCTGACGTCCATGTCCACTTTTATATATATATATATATATATATATATATATATATATATATATATATATATATATATATATATATATATATATATATATATATATATATCAGATTTAAACGCTGGTTACGGTCCGATAGCCGAAGTTAAGCAACCTTGAACCTGGTCAGTACCTAGATGGGGAACTGTTTGCGAATACCAGATGCTGTAAGCGTGGATGTTCAGGTGATGTAATAACCTGTTTGAAGCACTTTCACACACCAGGTGACTAGAACGCCTAGTCACTTGATGATCGCAAGAGCTGTCCTTTGACGTCTCTCTCTCTCTCTCTCTCTCTCTCTCTCTATATATATATATATATATATATATATATATATATATATATATGTATATATAATCGTTTCACTTCTAGCAAGGCGATAATGCCACTAAAACGCAAGGGGTTACTGGTGAAGGACGAAAATCAGAAGACGGTAGTGAGAAGAAAAGATAATAGATGAACATGTTTAAAGAACATACCAGATCCAGATCGGTAGTTGAATTTAATTTTTTGAAGATCGTAGGGGGCAGAGACGTAAGAAACGCGAAGAGAGTTCCAAAGTTAACAAGTGCGTGAAAAGAAACTATCAGAATAGAAATTACGGTTACGTCTACCTATTTCAACATTAAAACGATGAGACCTAATTGCCAATCTAGTAGTACGCTTAAATTCAAGCAGTAATTCAATTTTACTGCTTTTATTTAATCCTAGGTCTCCTTCTAGGAAGGTTGGTTCACTGTTTCATGGTAGATAATTTTCCTCGACTGGATCTCTCTTACACTTTTAGAAGGCTACCATTCATCAATACATCGAATATTGTTGTCACATCTGGTCTGCTGCTTTTGCTATGTATTTCTAGGTGCCTGATAAAATTCAAAGTAGAATGTGCCATATTATACGTCCTGACCTAGCATCACGGCATCAGTCACTTTTCTATAAATATTTTCATGATAATTGTTCTGGTGAGCTCGCATCTTTGGGACTTAGATATTATTAATTTAAACGCAGTGCAAGATTGGCGGGAAGCTCTCATCATTTTATATTATAAAAGTCCAGATATAACTGTAAGTTCTATGTTAACTATGCTTATCTTGCCCGAATCTATCTTACATATTTATAAGTCTATGAGTCGTCCTTGCTTTGAATATTGCTACCCCATATGGTCTGGGATTCTGCTATATATTTACAGATTCTTGAAGAATTTTAAATATCGGCTTTGGTCATTTTCCTTCTGTCACAATCTAGCTTTTCTGTGCCTTTTCTATAAATACTTTCAAGATTACTGATTAACTTTCCTCTATGGTACCTAAAATCTATGAATTTAAGCGCAATAATAGATTGGCGGCAAGGTCTCACCATTTTACAGTTCAAATAGTTAGATGCAAGCGTAAGTTCTATGCTAACAGTTTCTTCCCTAGCACTTCTCGCTGGTGGAGCTCTCTTCCCGCTTCTTATTTTGCAGTCATATTTGATCTTTACAAATTTAAATGCAACATAAAAACATATCTTCTGCTTTCTTCATTCCTGATTTTTTTTATTGTTCTCTCTCCTTGATGTTTTCTTTTTCTTATATTCTTTCATAGTTATTACACCCCCCCTCACTTGCGTCTTTATTTCTTTGATTAATGTCAAATGATTAAAATGGCGGACAGCGTTCTACTCTAGCTGACAAATTGCTTAAAATTGCACAATATTTTAATGTGCGACAAAAAGTAGTGCGTACCATCCTTACTACGAGGCTTCGCATTTAACGGGATTTTTTTTTTTAAATATAACACTTTCTTAAAATCTGTTTCTAAGAAAAACTTCTCCATAAGCCCGGTATTCTTAATTTATGTATTCGTAGCCTGCTGCATTTGGTATATTTCATTTTTGAGAATCTGATTTTCATTTCGAATGTGAGAATTGATTCTATGGCGTTCTTGGTTAAATCAACGAGGTGGTGTTGATTTCTACGCCGTACTTGTTTGTGCAGATCTTTGTCAAGTTTATAAACGCTGACCCGTTCACTTAATCTGTGGGATTCTCTATTATAATGACATGATGCCATCTTTCCTTTTTGGCTTTCGACATTATTTCTTCGTCGAAGTCGTATGTAAGAAGTCGAATCTGAACTCTGTTTTTGCGCTGTTTTGAATTTATTTGGTTCATTCGAAACGCTTCAGGAAATTCGCGATATGACGAGATCCTAAAAAGAGTTCAGATATACTTAAAGAAATACAGAAATATTAATGCCAATCTTTGAAGAATTTGACCAAATGTCAAATAACAGATCAACTGGCTCAGAAATAAACATGGTCTAAGTATATGTTTCCACGTTCCCATCGCACTGAATAGCTAAAGGCGAAATCTACTCAACACGTGAATTTTATTTCCAATTTAAATCTTTGTCATAACAAAATTTATGACAAGGAAGACATGTGAATGACAAATAACATAAACCTACAAATTTTTTTTTTTTAATAGTGCATGGGATATTTTGTTTAATTTTAAACAATGACGCGGTTTTGAATCCAAAAATATTTTTCTTACGGCAACGTATAAGACCCGGAGGCCACTCAAGGTAGAGAGTTATGTTAAGGGGTAGTTTATATAGATAGGAGGCGAAAAGAACGGTTAACTCTAGATATGAACAGGTTAAGATTACAGTAATCGTGGAAACATCTTCTTGGGAGTCTATTACTCAGAGTAGTGGTTCGCGGGAAGAAGCTGTTTGAGGAGAACTTACCTCTCAGATGGAATACGGGGGGAATGTAGGTGGTTTGTTATAATGTGCGCGGCATGACGGGTCCTAGCCGTGAAGATTAAAACTGGCGGAACCAAGGAATGAGGCTCGTCCGAGCACTTTCCGTGAAAGTAGAAAAACAGCAACGACTCAATGACTCGGAAACGCTTTTGAACTCTATCACGACTTGAAAGTGAGGACTGGGCAGCTCCCGCCCAAATATAGGAACAATAATTCATTTTCAGACTTATCTGGTACTTATATTCCTTTTCCATTATAACGTTTGGTTTTCCTGTACCAGAATACGATATCCTACATAACTCATGTTTCGCCCATAAATGTTTGATGGAGGCTATGCAAAACGATTATGCTAGATCTACCGTTAGGAAAGTTGGTTTCCTCTCTCAGGCTAGAATCTACCTTACATATTTATAAATCTACCATTCTTTAAATATTTCTACCATATCTGGTCTAGTGCTTCTGCTATATATTTGGAGATTCTTGATAAAAGCCAAAGAAGAATCTGCAATGTCATTAACGGTTTCAGTCACTTTCTCGCCGCTGTAACGTGGCTTTTCTATGGATACTTTTATGCATATGATTAAGTTTCCGCTATGGCACCTAAAATCTATGAATTTAAGAGCAGTATGAGATTGGCAGAAAAGTCCCATCCTTTTACAGTTGAAATGGTTAGATGTAACCGTAAGTTCTATGTTAACAGTTTCTTCTCTCGTACTTCTCGCTTGTGGAACTTTCCTTCGGCTTCTTGATTTCCCGTTAACTTAGCTACCCTGTGACTTTTCTCTAAATATTTTCATGGTTCTGGTTAGCTTTCGTCTATGGTACGTAAAATCTATGGGTTTAAGCGCAGTATTATACTGTCGTCAAGGTCTCATCATTTTACACTTGAAATGGTTAGATGTGACCGTAAGTTCTATGCTAACAGTTTCTTCTCACGTACTTCTCGCTTGTGGAACTCTTTTCAGTCAAGAGCGATCTTCAAAATCTTTAAATACAATGTCCGTCGTTATTTTCTGTTTTCGTTCTTGTCCTTTTATTTTTCTCTTTCCTTAGTAATGGTTTCATTTTCTCATATTTTCTAACAGTAAGTAACCCCTTGCGTATTAGCGGCTTTATTGCCTTACTTGTGTTGAAAGGATTAAAATGAAAACTATCCAATGACTTTATACTGTTTCTATTTATAACTAAGAACAATACAATTACACTTTCATTATTATCATGACACAAGTTGAGTGGGGTACATACACACCGCCTAGAAGTTCCTCTCATGTAATGGTAATACATTAGCTGGATTAAGAGACCATTGTCACTAATGGCATACCATTATGCGGAAGGTATTTCTGGTAAGTATATTCAATCACCTGAAGAAGGCCGGGTCGTACAACTCACCCTGTATAAAAAAGCAGATATTTGTGCAATCAGGAATCTAATAACATTCATTGTTTTTTGAATGAGAAGTTTAGAATTGATTGAAGCTTTATTAGAATTTTTTTTAAATTATCAAGTTCTGTACATGACAATGTAGATCTAACCAGTAAGAATTGAGTTGATTTTTGGATTCAGCATCTAAGGAAAACTATAAACTGGCTTACACCAAAAGGTGTCGGTTAGTGTAATTAATCGCGATATCTCCGCCTCAAATTATAAAGGAATGTTTTTCGTGATGAGATCACAGTTATTTTCGATAGTGTCACGTGACACAAATAATGTAGCCGATGAAGGTTTTAAAAAATAAATGTGATGCCATAAACCGAAAAGAAGATAAGATGTCGTTTACTTCGACAACAGAGAATAAGATACAATCTCCTGACGTTGTCGTGTGCTTGATTTATTCAGCTGGAGTCCATGTCATCAAGGTAACCGATTATTCATTTTCATACCCTTCTGGCACAGAAGCTGGAAAATCAAGGGAGTTACGAAAACGGAATACAGAGAAACAACTTCGAAAAATACACGGGACTAATTAAGAATTTTGATCACCGAAAATAAATTATGAAAGATACGATTGGTAATTAATTGTTTGACAACACGTTTGGAAACTTACACTTAGTGCTGACATTTTTGTACCTTCTTTTCCTTTATGTGCCTTGTCCCTTCAGGACGTAGGCGATCATGGCCCTCCCCACCTTCCTTTTCTTTTTAGCTCTTAATAAGTTTTCTCTTTTTGTTATTTCTCCAAAACCCTGTTCTGCTATCCATTTACTCAAGCCCATCAAGTAGGCCACGCCCTGCTTTCTTTTATCCCTTTTTCCCTCTATCTGTCATGTGAGTATCAGATTTTCCAAGCCCTCCTTCCACATTACGAGATCTATAGATTTCAGCTGATGTTAACTATTAGTTTTCTCTTTGTTTCCAATCTCTGTAAAACCTCATCTTTGCTCACATCTACGCCGCATGGCATCTTAAGACCGATTTTAAAATGATATTCCCAAAAATAATGAATTAACAAAATACTTAAACAAATGGAATTCTTTTATGCATTTTGTGCTTTCATGACGCGAGTGATCATGGCTCTCCACAACTTCCTAGCATTATTTTAACACTAAGCAATATTCGTCATCTTGCTCTCTCCTTCTCTTTCTTGTTATTCCATTCATTTACACAAGATGCTTAGGTAGGTTACTCAATCTTTCCTTCTTGTTGTCTATATGTCCTGTGAGTGTTAAATTTTCCAGGCACTCTGTTCTCATTATATATCACGGTAATGACAACTCTCTTTCTGATTCTAAGCATAGATGTAATTCTTCTTTAAATCTTCCTAGCATTATTTTAACACTAAGCAATATTCGTCATCTTGCTCTCTCCTTCTCTTTCTTGTTATTCCATTCATTTACACAAGATGCTTAGGTAGGTTACTCAATCTTTCCTTCTTGTTGTCTATATGTCCTGTGAGTGTTAAATTTTCCAGGCACTCTGTTCTCATTATATATCACGGTAATGACAACTCTCTTTCTGATTCTAAGCATAGACGTAATTCTTCTTTAAATCTTCCTAGCATTATTTTAACACTAAGCAATATTCGTCATCTTGCTCTCTCCTTCTCTTTCTTGTTATTCCATTCATTTACACAAGATGCTTAGGTAGGTTACTCAATCTTTCCTTCTTGTTGTCTATATGTCCTGTGAGAGTTAAATTTTCCAGGCACTCTGTTCTCATTATATATCACGGTAATGACAACTCTCTTTCTGATTCTAAGCATAGATGTAATTCTTCTTTAAATCTTCCTAGTTGCTCACATAGTATTCTCAGTATCCTTCTGTCGAAGTACATATCTGTTACTTTGAGGCTCTTCAACACCTCTTAAAGTAATTTCATTGTTAAATCTTCGCCATGATACATAGACTTTACAAAGTCAAGCACAGTACTAGGTTGATGGCAAAGTTTCATCAACTCATAGATGAATTGGCTAAGATATAAGTGTAAATTCTACGCTAACGGTTCCTTCTCTGATACTTCTTTGTAGAACTCTCTTCCGGTTCCCAGGCTTTCCAACCAATTTTAATCTGCAAAAATTTAAACGCCATGTCAATCGTTATTTACTGTCCTCCTGATTACTCTTCTTTCGTTCTCCCTCCTTAGTAATATTTCTGTTTTCTAATTCTTCCACACCAGTAACACCTTGTGTCCTAGTGTCTGTAGAGCCTTACTGGGAGTGAACTTTTTTCTTCTTCTACAGTAAGGTTAGAGGCAGAGAGTTAAGTTATGGGTGGTTTGTGTAGCCAGGAAGGGATAGGACTTGAACAGATGACGATTGTAGTGATCGGGGAAACGCCCACTCAGACGTCTGTTCCGCAGAGTAGCAGTTCGCGGGAAGAAACTCTTCGAGTGGAACTTCTCACCGATGGAATACAGATTGAATGCGGGCGGTTTGCTACAATGTAAATGGCATGGCGGGTCCTAGCCGTGAAGGTTAGACAAAGACCTGGCGGAACCAAGGAATGTAGTGTGTCCAAACACTTTCCATGGCAGTGGCGATAGAGCAATGAGAGGCTCGCCACAACCCGCCTGCGAGAGAGAGTTTGGAGGATGGGAAATAATTCGTCCCCCACACGAAATGGGGACGCTTCCTATAAAAACTGGAAAGTGAGGACTGGGTAGCTCCGGCCCAAATATAACAACAGTACTCCGGCCTGATCTGACTCTAATTAAAGGTAGCGGATAGCATGAGGCGTCAGGTATTTAATGTCGCGGTACAGGGAGCTGATAATTTTGCCTGTCTCTTTAGGGATGGATACGAGTTCCATTTGAGGGCAGGTGTGAGTTTGAGGCTCACTATATTTGTCTTTGCGCCTTAATAATGTTTCCCTTTTTTCTTCTTCTTTCACACTCAGTAACCACATGTCTCTTAGTGGCTTTACTCCCTTGCATGAGGAGAAATGATTAAAAGGAAAATATCTACCGTTAACTGTCATATAGATGGATTGATATTTACTAGAATTTTTCTTTGTCTCTATATGTACTTACGTGCTAATACCCTTGGGAAAGGTGTGAATCCTCCTTTTCTCCCTCCAACTATGGGTAAATAGCAGGACAGACTGGTCTCTATAGCCTTGGATGGCAACTGGTCTAGGAGAAGGACAAATCTGAATTCAAAACCTGCGGAGGGTCGTTTGGGGACCTTGTGGCACTCAGTGCACCAGGTCTCTCTATTCGTCCCTTCAAAAAGTGTGGATGGTCCTGCACGAAACCTTCACCACTATAATCAAATCTCATGCGTCGGCGTCGGGCTCTCGGTTACTAGGAACTGATCTGCTTGACCCCCATACGTCAATTTCGACGGGAGAGCCGATGATATGTACTTTACTTTTTCATAATACATTACCTCGCAGTCCGGGGTAAGACGATAAACTACATCCAGCAGCAAGGTCTCTGATCGGGAGATTGGAGGTTTCGAGGAGCGTGGATGTAACATACAAGGTGCGATGGATACACTACCTTAAAACAATTATAAGTGCAAATAAACAGCAAAAATAAAGTATTTGACACGTATATATATTTTATATACAAATTATTAAAACAGGTAGTGAAAAAAGTATTTGGACAGAATATAAATTATGCTTTAAATGTGATTAATATTTACTTGGTCCTCCTTCATTTGCAACCACAGCTCTCAGTCTGTTCCTGTAGCTCTCTACAAGCGCCTGGCATGATTTGGTGGGAATTTTAGCCCACTCTTCTTCTGCAAAAACTTTCAATTCACTGAGGTTATTTGGTCGCCTTTCACGAATCTGATTCTTCGGTGGTCCCCAAAGATTCTCTATTGGATTCATGCCCGGCGGTTGGCTGGGCCATGTCAACACGTTGATGTTATTGTTCTGAAGCTATGCACGTGTTGCTTTGGCTGTATGTTTCGCATTATTGTCCTGTTGAAAAACCCAATCTGGTCCAAGTTCTAATTTCTCAACTGATGACTGCAAGCAATCTTCTAAAATCTGAATATATTTGGCTGCATTCATTGTGCCTTTTCAGTTGCCCCGTACTATTATATGCAAAGCATCCCCAAACCATAATGCTACCGCCTCCGTGCTTCACAGTGGGGATGGTGTTCTGTTGATTGAAGGCTGTTCCATCCTTTCTCCAAACGTGGGTAGCATGCTTTCATCAGACCAGAAAATTTGCTTATAATAGTCATCATGCTTTTGTAAATTAGTTTTGGCAAATTCAAATCTGGATTTTAAATGACGTTTTCTTAGCAATGGGGTTTTGCGAGGAGAGCGAGATTTTAATTGTTGTCGCTGAGGTTCAGAACTTATGGTCCTCTTGCATACGTGAGTTCCTGCATTGCTGAGATCTTTTTGAAGTTCTCTCTGAGTCACCAAAAGGGTCATTTTTTACTCGCCGTACTATTTTCCGTGGACATTTTTGTGATATTTTACGCAGTGCACCTGTTCTTGGTATATTTTCATGAGTACCGAAGGCTTTCCATTTCTTCATTATGTACCCAACAGTGCTCACAGTTATACATAGGTCTTTAGAAATCTTACGATAGCTTTTTTTTTCTTTATGTGCAGACATAATTCGATCTTTAAGATCTTTCGACAGCTATCTTTGCTTTGGCAGCCTTCAATACTGTTAGTGCGACGTCTTGGGATGAACTGACCATACAGATAGCTAACACTTTTAAGTAATGCACGTTCTAGACTATTCCATAAAATTCTAACACATTCGAGCATGAAATATACTCAAAACATTAATTTCAAACATAATTTCGGAACTGTCCAAATACTTTTTTCACTACCTGTTTTAATAATTTGTATATAAAATATATATATACGTGTCAAATAATTTATTTTTGATGTTTATTTGAATTTATAATGGTTTTACGAATATATTGTGAGCTTTAGACAATGCTTTTCTTTCAATATATGATTCTAAATCCATTTTTTTTACTGTCCAAATACTTGTTTCACCTCACTGTATATAGAAGGGAATTAATATGACGTGAAATAAATGCATCGAACAGCCATCTTATAGGAATTAAAGAACAAAATTAAATGAAATATCAGTAAAGATATAAAATTCCTCTTAAAAGGTTTTGAAAAGCTTGGAAGAACAACGTCCCTTTCATTAGAAAAGAACTGATAATGATTACTTAGAAAGTGGCTGAATAGGAGAAATTCCGCCGATTTGCAGTGAGCTTTCAATTCGGATGACAATGATCAAGGCTAACTTACAGACACTTCCAAAGAAGCAAATATTATCGGTCCTGACTTGGGGTCTCGACTCCAGTTACTTTCTCACCACCGTAATGTGGCTTCCCTCTGTCTTTTCTATAAAACATTTCATGGCATCTGCTCCGACAGGGTATATACACTGGTGTCTCGACTATATGAATTTAAGCGTGCTACTACGCTGGCATCTCATTCCCACCCTTTTACTGTTAAAACAGTTAAATGTAGCCGCCTCTTCTACTATAGCAGATCCTTCTCTCGCGCTTCCCGACAGTGAAATTCCCTTCCTCTTACTTGCTTTGCTGATGCCTATCTTCTTAAAAAAAGGTAATGTCAATCGACATCTTCAGATGCCTTGATCCCTGTTCTTCTTTTTATCCTTTCCTTTCCTTTCCTCAATCCCCCCCCTATGCCCAGTCTTTTCCCTTACTTTCACTCTCTGTAGCCCCCCCCCCCCCTACACCACCACAACCCACCCGCGTTCTAGTGACATTCCCGTCTTGCTTGAAAAAAAATAGAAACTTTTGTTCTATAAACCTCAAATTCTTCATCTGTATATTTCCTGTACTGGACAAATTTTTTATGTGGGGAGGAGTATAATTTTTACTCATTTTACCCCAAGCAAGCAACAAATCTACTAAGACGCAAGGGGTTTACTGACTGTGAAAAATATAAGAAAAAAAAAACTATTAAGGAGGGAGAAAAATGAAAAATGTATTTCTGGATTTTTTTTCTTCTTCACAGTAATGTATTGCTGGTAATTTTCTTTCTGTGAAAATGTATTCTTGATATTTTTACTATTAATTTTTTATACTTTATTCGTGTTTTGACTACAGTTTTAAGGTTATCGATTTGCCCATAGCTTGGACCATGATAGATGCTACCTCCTCGGGTCAGGGTGAACCTGGGAAAAAAACAGCAATTAAGAAGTGATTCCACACTCCTGAAAACCTCCAGATCAGAGCACTTGCTGCCGGGTGTAGTTCATCGTCATACCCAGGACGGTATTTTATCTTAACTCATCTCCGACTTTGATTGTGTCACGTCACACTTCCGAAGATCAAGGGGATCTCGACACAAAAGAATTATCTCTAAACACTTTTAGGCAGTCAAATGTGCTCGTTGTCATAACGTTTTCTTATCGCAAAAGATTTGAATTAGGAATTAAATGCGCGTCTCAGCTTGCTTACGCATTTAGTTATTTAGTGTAGTGCAAGCTTTGAAAAATAACTTTGAGCGGTGGTTATTTCAAGGGCCAATTGATCTGTGATTTAACATTTGGTCAATAAATAAATAAATATTTCGATAGCTCTACGGATAATTTAACACGTATATTCACTCGTGTTGACGTCTGCGAAATTAAGATGAGTAAGGTTATGAGTTTAAAAGAGAAGTCAACTCCAGGTCAGTGCAGTTGAAATCTCAATAGACTCTTCATCAGGCCAGCGTATACGAACTTAATAAATGGTTGCATAAAAAGTAAAGGAATCGAAATCAAATTTGCCGCAAATTTCTGAGTAAACGGGAAAAAAAATGAAACACGCGAAATCAAACTCAAGGCAGCCGATCTAAAAAAAAAAATGAAATATAGTTAAGGAATGGCTTAGTAATTTTAACGTCTCCAAAACGAAACTTCTGAGAAAACTCCTTTCTGTTTTTTCATCGGCACCGCTTATGCTAACCTCCATAACTTCATTTCTCTGGCTAACGTTTTCCGATAACATGAATAGAAAGATTATGTTGTGACAATTGCTTGGTCTACTGTTAGTTATGAGCCGTCCCAGACAATTTTCTTCTCCTAATCAATGATATCTAATGATATAAAATGGCGAAATCTCTTCGCAAACCCAAATTTTAAAGTTGCATTATCCTACAAACCACTCGAGGAATGTTATCATTAACTTTACTAGTCTACTTTTTGTATGAACGATTCATTGTAATATAAATTGAACTGCACCACATATTTGATTTAAAAGAACTGATCCGACGTGCAAATTTTCGGGATAACAGCAGAGACATTACTCTACTTATTGAAATATATAGTTCATGCCACATTGACTAAAAAAAAAAAAAAAAAAAATTTCAAATTACCATATTAGTACAAAACGCACTCTCTTAAATTTTCAAAAACATTCAACCTTAGAGTTGCGACTGCACGCTTGAAAGATTTTTATCTGTTAACAATAATACATTTCGGAAAATACATATTTCGATTCGCATTTAATCTTTCGTCTCTGATGCTACCTGGATTTACTAAAAACAAAATAATTTCCATGCCTGAGGATGGCTGCATGTACAGTTGAAAGTACTAGCATATTTTAAAAATAAGACCTTATATAACTTCTAGTTATTAAAAACAAGGATCATAACATTCATCGATTGGTTCTTAGGTTAATACAAATTTTAAAATTTGTCTGCGAAGAGTTGTCGCCATTTTATATCATTAACTTTACTATTCTACTTTTTGTATGAATAATTCAGTTAATATATATATATATATATATATATATATATATATATATATATATATATATATATATACACATATATATATACATATATATATACATATATATATATATACATATATATATACGTATATATACACATACATATATATATACACATACAAAGAAATTATGTACACAAAATGGAAACAAAGAAATTATGTACACAAAATGTCTTTCACAAAGAGTAAATATGCGAACAGCACAATGCTTTCTAAGTATATCTGGGAAATAAAAAACAAAACACACACCACACCAAAAATATCTTGGAAAATAAGGAAAAAATCATCAGCCTACAACAACCTATCAAAAACTTGCAAACTTTGCTTGGAGGAAAAAATAGCTATCATTACCTTCCCAGATCAAAATAAATTATTAAATAAAAGATCCGAGCTAATCTCAAAATGTAG
>OZ038512.1:27011194-27018694 GCA_964036315.1 Acanthosepion esculentum | reverse complement strand
CTCCTTACGAATTATAGATTAGAAGAATAGCTCGCTCACTCTCTCGGTAGCGATCTAGCTATCTATCTCGCTTTCTGTCTTTGATGTGTCGTTTTTCAATTTGTCAACACTATCTCGTATCTATCTATCTATCTATCTATCTATCTATCTATCTATCTATCTATCTATCTATCTATCTCGTTAGCTAGCTAGCTTTCTGTCTTTGATGTGTCGTTTTTCAATTTTTCAACACCATCTCCTATCTATCGATCGATCGATCCATCGATCCATTGATCTATCGATGTGTTTGTCTATACATTACTGCATTTTATATCTATCTAGCTCGCTGTCTATCTCTCTATCCATCGTCCTATTTTGATGAGTATTTTGCAATTCGTCAGCACCATCGCATATCTATCTATCTATCTATCTATCTATCTATCTATCTATCTATCTATCTATCTATCTATCTCAGTCTGTTTTTGTTTGTCTGTCTATCTATCTATCTATCTATCTATCTATCTATCTATCTTCAAAAGCAAATTCACAGACGACAGTTAAAAGCCAGTCACTTTATCCCCGACTCACTTCTTCATGAGCGCTTAAAATGTTCTTGCACTTGGGACAGCTTTCTAGAATTCTCCTTATCGAAAATTGATGTATTTCGTGCGCATGCTCATTTGATTCGAGTGGTCGCCATTAGGATTCTGGGTAATTCAGTACGAATTTGGATAAACGTATTTTATGGTAAATACTCAAGTTTCTTTTCCATTTCGCCTTCTTTTTTTAAGACGCAGTTATTTTATTTTATTTTTCCCTTATCTCTACATTTCTCTATTTATTCTGTATTACCTTCCTTCTTTTCTGTTCTGGTTAATCTTTCTTCTTTGATCCATTTCTTTTTTCTTTCTTTCTTATCCATGCTTCATGTCAACATCTATGTTATATATATATATATATATATATATATATATATATATATATATATATATATATACATATATGTATATATATATATATATATATATATATATATATATATATATATATATATATATATATATATATACATTCACAACCATCTCAAATTATAAGTGTCAGCGTCAGATCGTGTCTATCTTATCTATCTATCTATCTATCTATCTATCTATCTTATATTGATCAATATCTGTCTGTCTGCATTATCTAAGTCTGATCATTATCTATCTATCTATCTGTCTCTGTCTGTTGATCAATATCTATTATCATTCTATATATCTATCTCATTCTCTTGGTCAATATCTATCTATCTATCTATCTATCTATCTATCTATCTATCTATCTATCTAATTTACACTATCTATCTATCTATCTATCTCAGTGTGTTGATCAATATCTATTATCATTCTATATATCTATCTCATTCTCTTGGTCAATATCTATCTATCTATTTATCTATCTATCTATCTATCTATCTATCTATCTCAGTCTGTTGATCAATATCTATTATCATTCTATATATCTTATCTCATTCTCTTGGTCAATATCCATCTATCTATCTATCTATCTATCTATCTAATTCACACTATCTCAGTCTATCTATCTATCTTAATAAACAAATAAATAAATAAATAAATAAATGAATGTTCATGTCACAATATGTTATACATGTATCTATTCTTATATCTCTCGAATTCCTCTTTTATCTCACGATATAAATGTTTGTTTATTCATATATATCTGCTGGTCACGATGTTAAAGGTTTGAATTCACTTTTCCCTTTTTATACTTCCATTATCTAGCAGTATCAAAACACCTCGTCACTGCTGCACCAAGATATTTGACAAATAGTTTAAATGCTAATATGATTGCTTGGGCTAAAAAATCTCTAATAGCTCATTAAATAGCCAACATTGCAAAAGATGCGAAGTCTATTGACATTATTGACAAGTACAATCATTAAGTTACAAAGATATGCGTAACATTTCCTGTCACGTTTGCTGTCACGATTTCTTTGTTTGAAATCTAGAATCCGTTTCCTCTGGTCAACTCAAGATTCCTTCCTATATATATATATTTTCCGTGGAAAAATATATTTTATATAAAAAGCAAGTTGTTTATATAACAGGCATATTTTCATATATAAGCATATTTTTCATATGCAAGGCAATACGTTTCCAATAAAATGAACATTTTGTCATTAAAAATTCATTAAAATGTATATTTTTCTAATAGAATGAATATTTTATCATTAAAAACTATTAAAACTGTATTTTACAAATCACTCAATTCACTCAATCAAGTATTGCATCAAATGCATATCAAAGGGGTCAGATCATTCCTTTGATTTAAATTAAATTTAAATGTGAACAAGGGAATGCCTTCTATTCAAATATAGAAGGAGAAACCCAGAAGATAGAGGTCACATCGGCAAGATCATTGATTATTACTAAAATGCATAGTTTTTCTCCAAATATTATATAAATTATTTAAAATCAATCAACATTTTCTTGCAAAAATCTTTGATTTTTGACACGCAGCTAGGCGTGTATAATTCGGTTAGTTTGTTTATATGAAGGTCGTTTTAAACGGGCTCGCATCCAGATCCTTTTTATATGGACGTGGGTGTCCCCCAAGGCTCGATTCTAGGTCTTGCACTGTTTTTGATCTTTATCAACGATCATCCTGATGTCCTCAATTGCCAAGTAGGCATTTCAGCTGATGACACTATCATTTACTTCTGTCTAAATAGCAAATCAGTCAGTTAATATCTATCATTCTATATATCTATATCATCCTCTTGGTCAATATCTATCTATCTATCTATCTATCTATCTATCTATCTATCTATCTATCTATCTATCTGATTCTCTTCGTCACTATGTATCTATCTATCTAGCTTCATATCTATCTTCGCATCTCATATTTATCAATCTTCGCATCTCATATCTATCAATCTTTGCATTTCATATCTATCTATCTATCTATCTATCTATCTATCTATCTATCTATCTATCTATCTATCTATCTATCTCTCTATCTATCTATCTTAGTCTGTTGGTCAATATCTATCTATCTTATTCTGTTGGTTAATATCTATCATTCTATATATCTATCTCATTCTCTTGGTCACTTATTATCTATCTATCTATCTATCTATCTCATTCTGAGTATGTCTATATTTCTGAGATGTGGTATTATGTACAGTATTTACATTAGTCGGACTATTGTCCTCATCTTTGTTGACATATTTGTCACAACGTTTCGGCCGTTGTACGCTCCGGCCTTCTTCGGGTGGTTGGAATTTCGAACCGAGCCCTTTATTTCGATCACTGACACATGGTACAGTGGATAAAGGCGTTGGTTAGATCCAGTGAGAGACCCAAAGAGTGTGAGTTCAATACCCGGTTCAGGCAGTGGAGAACTTTCAGAGGGAAAATTAGCAGGAGATAACTGATAACTGGCATCCATCAAACATGGCTCGTGGAACTAGAACACTCTACCCCAGTGATCGAAATAAAGGGTTCGGTTCAAAATTCCAACCACCTGAAGAAGGCCGGAGCGAACAACGGCCGAAACGTTGTGACAAATATGGCAACAAAGATGAGGACAATACTCCGACTAATGTAAATACTATCTCATTCTCTTGGTCACTATCTATCTATCTATCTATCTATCTATCTCATTCTCTTGGTAAATATCTATTATCATTCTATATATATTTTTCTCATTCTCTTGGTCCCCCAAGTCTCGATTCTAGTTCCTACACTGTTTTTTATCTTTATCAAAGATCTGCCTGATGTCCTCAATTGCCAAGTAGGCATTTCAGCTGATGACACTATCATTTACTTCTGTCTAAATAGCAAATCAGTCAGAGTTGACAAAGTTAGCCTGGCTGCACCTCTTGAAAAGAACCTCCAATCTGTGGTTAACTGGGACACGAAATGGCTCATAAATTTGAATGCCTCCAAAACTAATCTGCTCTCATTTAACCACCATAGAGGATCTTTGCAGTCCACCATCAGCATGGCTGAGGCTAGACTCCTGGAGAAAAACACACTGCACCTTCTTCCCGTCACGTTTTCAACTGACTTCATATGGAACGACTACATCAAATCAATAGCTACGTCTATTGCAAGGAAATTTGGGTTACTGTGACGTGCGAGAAAATTTCTCTCGTCAGAGTCCATACTGCACATTTGCAAATGTATTATTCGTCAGTGCATTGAATATTGCTACCGTATCTACTCGGGTGTTCCTGCTACTCATCTCGAGATTCTTGACAAAACACAAAAAAGGATCTGTAATGTAATCGATACTGACTTGGCAATCCGACGTGACGTGGATTCACTGTCTGTTCTACAAATATTTTCATGCCAATTGCTAAGACGAGCTGTTTTCCCTAGTTCCCGGACTACGTGAGTTTAAGCGTGCTACTTGATTGGCATCTAGGTCCCACCCTTTTACTCTTGAATTACTTAAATGTAACCGCCACTTCTACTCAAACAGTTTCATCTCTCGCATTTCTCGTCTGAGGAACACGCTTCCACTTACTTGCTTCCGTGATAACTACAATCTTCGAAAATAAAAATGCAACGTAGATCGCCATCTTTTATCTGCAGCTTTTATCCTTTCTTCGGTCTTCCATATACCCAGTTTTTTTTTCTCTCAACTTCACTCTCTTCAACCCTCTGTGTACTAGTGGCATTCCCACTTTGGTTGGGCTGAAATGATTTAAAACAAATAAATAGCTTAGGCTTTCATATAAAAACGTAATTATTATATAAAAGTATATTTCTCATGTAAAGATCATGTTTGTTCATATATGTATAACGATGTAGCCAGAATATAAATGCCTAGGGTTGTAGACCAGAATAAATACTGAAGTATAACACGTATTTTGAAGCTATTTTATTTTGTTAGAATTCAATGATTGGATATCTTGGTTAGGTTGGCTGCAGCATCCATTAGTCTTGGGAAACGTTGGATCTACTCTCAAAGAGTCATGCTTTAGCTGTTGATAGCCTTGCGTCTGTTATGGTTTGTACAACACGGGAGTCACAGTTTCGATTGCAACGTTTGTATGTGAAGACGTTCCCAAACCTCGATGTCGCCTTGTGGTTTTCTTCTCGTCGAACACGTTTGTCCCCGGCGGCAAACCTTCGTTACTCCACTTCTCGCTCCAGCCCTCGGGGTAAATCGCGTCTTCGGCGTCAGTGATCATTGGCGACGTCTTCCCCAGGTGTGATGATGACTTCCTCCGTCGAAAGCAAGTTCTGCTTCTTGGGCCACGCCAATCACCCGTTGACCTATAACCGGTAGACTGATGTTTCCCGTGTTTTGTTGTCGCTGTGAGGCGACGTTGCAGTATCTTCTCCAGGGTCATTATTAAATTATTTTTTATAAAAATATTTTAGAATGCCAATTTATTGTATTAAAATTTAAATCGCATTACGAGTTACTTTATTGAAAATAATTAAAAACAAAAACTGCTTTTTGTCTTGCATTTTTCGATTTATTTTATAAAAAGTAATTAAAAACAAGTGTGTTTTATTGAATTACATAATGCCTTTTCAAATATCTTTTTTGAAGTTAAATATTCACTAATTAAAGTTTTAAGCCTTAATAAATTGCCTTTATTCGGTTATAAAAAAAAGTTATGCTTTTCCGGTGCTGAATTGTGTCGGTCCTGAGTTGTCTCAATTTTGAGTTTCCAGACACTCAGTCGGGCTGTTGTTGTCTTGCACTTAGTACCGGGGCCAGGTGAAAGACAAAATATGGAATATTCAGATCACCATTTTTAGTCTATCCTATATTACTATTCAGATCACAATTTCTAGTCTATCCTCTATCATTATACAGATCACAATTTCTAGTCTATCCTATATTAATATTCAGATCACTATTTCTAGTCTATCTTATATGACTATTCAGATATACTAATTCTAGTCTATCCTATATAAACTATTCAGATCACAATTTCTAGTCTATCCTCTATTACTAATCGCTTCACTATTTCTAGTCTATCCTCTATCACTAATCAGATCACTATTTATAGTCTATCTACTATTACTATTCAGATCACTAATTCTAGTCTATCCTCTATCACTAATCAGATCACTATTTATAGTCTATCTACTATTACTATTCAGATCACTAATTCTAGTCTATCCTCTATCACTAATCAGATCACTATTTATAGTCTATCTACTATTACTATTCAGATCACTAATTCTAGTCTATCCTCTATCACTAATCAGATCACTATTTATAGTCTATCTACTATTACTATTCAGATCACTAATTCTAGTCTATCCTCTATTCCTATTCGAACCGTTATTCTCTTCTCTATTCTCTATACTATTTCTCTATACAGATTACTTTTCGAGCAAGTATTATCGACCCAGTACTATTAGTGCGAGTGTTATTTGAAGGCGTTTGACACCAATAATGTTCAAAGGCGTTACTATAGTTGTATCTGCGATTACAATGTCTCTACTACAACGTGCAATTACAAAAGTGGCCACGAGTGTTCATTGGCATCACAAAACATACAATGTCAAAATAGAAATAAAAAACAATATTCTATTATTAATCTCATTTCTCATAATGCAATGTCTTGCCAGTAGAAGCAAGTTTTCACTCCCCGCCTGATTTTGTACGATTATTTGGTGAAAAAAAATGCAGATAAGTTATTTTAATTTAATCATGAATTAATGTCATTCTCTTAAATTAAATTATTTACATTGTTCGGACTATCGTCCTCATCTTCGTTGTCATATTTTTCGCAACATTTCAGCCGCTGTACGCTCCGGCCTTCTTCTTGGAATGTCGAACTGAATCCTTTATGTCGCTTACTGGGATAGACTGTTCTAGGTCCACGTGTCATGTCTAATGGATGTCAGTTATCAGTTATCTCCTGTTAATTCCCCTCTCCAAGTTCTCCACTGCCATAACCAGGTATTGAACTCACAATCTTTGGGTCTTGTCACTGGATCTTACTAACGCCTTTATCCACTGTGCCTATTGCTGATAATATTTTTCCCAGAAATCTTTTGCTGGTAATATTTTTTTCACAGAAATCTATTGCTGGTAATATTTTGTTCACAGAAATCTATTGCTGATAATATTTTTCCCAGAAATCTATTGCTGATAATATTTTTCCCAGAAAACTATTGCTTATAATATTTTTCCCAGAAATATATTGCTGGTAATATTTTCCCCAGAAATCTATTGCTGGTAATATTTTTTTCACAGAAATCTATTGCTGGCAATATTTTTCCCAGAAATCTATTGCTGATAATATTTTTTCACAGAAAACTATTGCTGATAATATTTTTCCCAGAAATATGTTACTGGTAATATTTTTCCCAGAAATCTATTGCTGGTAATATTTTTTCCCAGAAATCTATTGCTGGTAATATTTTTCCCAGAAATCTATTGCTGGTAATATTTTTCCCAGATATATATTGCTGGTAATATTTTTCCCAGAAATCTATCGCTGGTAATATTTTTTCCCAGAAATCTATTGCTAATAATATT
>OZ038512.1:26933694-27006194 GCA_964036315.1 Acanthosepion esculentum | reverse complement strand
TTTGAGCTGCCAGGTTAACTTTGTCCGCCTCACTAGATTTGTGTTTGAGGCAGGAGTAAATAGTGGTGTCGTCAGCGTAGATGCTGACTTGGGAGTCTATGGCGTCAGGAAGGTCGTTTATAAATATGAGGAACAGAGTAGGGCCTAGGATGGAGCCTTGAGGAACACCTGCGTTAGTGGGATAGGAGCTGGAGATGAATCCACTGAGAACAACCTTCAAATCCCGGTTTGAAAGGAATGATTGTATTAGGTCAAACAATCAACCTGTGATACCATAACCCTGGAGCTTGAGAAGAAGGCCGGCATGCTTTGGAGATGTCAAGGGCCACGGCACGAGCTTCACCGTTATTATGGATAGCTTGGTAGACAAATTCAGTGATGGACGTAAGCACATCGGCAGTAGATCGGGCAAAGCGGAAACCATACTGCTTGTCTGAGAGCAGATCGTGGGATATCAGGTGATTAATCACTTCGCCGTTGATAATGGCCTCGAAGACTTTGCCGAAGAGGGGTAGGAGACTGATAGGACGATAATTGGAAGGGTCGGAGGGGTCACCAGAGTTCTTAAAGACAGGAACAATGGTTGAAGACTTCCAGCAGTCAGGAAAACAGGACTCCTTGAGGCAGCGGTTGTACAATTTAGAGAGGGCAGGCGCCAGTTCAGGTGTGCATTTCTTCAGGACAATGGCTGGTATTCCGTCACCACCAGTAGCCTTGTGGTGATCTAAGTTAGAAATAATGCCCAATACCGACGACGGGGTTATGTGCAATCCGTCCAGGAGGGCATCAGTTCTGGGAGGGAAATCGGGCAAGGGTACCCCGGAAGAATCTAGCGTAGAATTGGAAGAAAACTTCCGAGCGAAGCATTCGGCCTTGTCGGCAGAGGTGGACAGGACCTCAAACTGATTGAACAGGGGAGGAATGGAGGATTTGTTATTGTTCAGAACGCTCTTGCAGAGGCGCCAATAATCTTTGGAGCCAAATTTGCGGGATGCAATACGTTCCTTCATCCGAGCAGTAAATAGTGACTTGGCATCGTCGAGGATACGCTTACACTCGTTGCGGGCAGAGATAAATAGACGTCTATTGGAGTCGGACATATCACTACGAAAACGGCGGAAGAAGTGGTTCCTATGCGCAATGGCGGCTGAGCAAGCAGCTGTGAACCAGGGGGGGGGGCGTGGTTTGACCTTGAATTTCCTGGGCGGGGATGAAAGCTTCGATACCGGCTTTAATCCAGGAAGAGAACTCAGAAGCACAATCATGAGTGGGGAGCTTAAATACAGCATCCCAGGGGACATCGCGGAGGAAGTCACAAAACGAGTCCCAGTCAGCCCGTTGGTAGCAGAATGTGGTTCTGGTGGTAGGAGGCTCTTTGCAGGGGGTGGGGCTGAAGGAGATGCTAACAGACACTACAGCATGATCGGAGTTGCCGATAGGACAGAGCTGCGTGGCACTACAAGACTCAGGGATGGAGGTAAAACACAGGTCGAGGAGTGAGGCCTTACAGTCACGGTTGTAGGCAAAACACGTGGGGAAATCGATTATCTGAGTGAGGGATTGAGAGACTGAAAAGTTGAGAGTATGAATGCCTTCGAGGTCGGTAGTAGCGTTCTTAAGCTACTCGTTGTGATGGGCGTTAAAATCGCCAAACACAAATATGTGAGCGTACGGATGGACAGAGAGAGCCCTATCTATGCTGTCAGAAATGACATCGAGTATCCCACAGTGCTGAGAGGATGGAGAGCGGTAGAGGAAGAAAAGATAGCTTACAGCATTGAGAAGAGATAGCCGGAGACACAAGTACGAATGATCCGGCGATTCGAGAGAGGACTCTCTAGCCAGTGGGAGATGGTCCTTGACGTAGACACCCAGGCCTTGCATGTGGGTTAGAGAGTCTTTTCTGAGGAGAGGAAGGTATCCAGGGATCGAGAGATCAGAGGAAGTGATAGAGGAGTTAAGATTGGTCTCACACAGAGCCAGTATATCCGGGCAATTAGCAATGAGGAAGGACTCAACGCTGCAGAAGTTGGTTCTAATGCCACGGATGTTGGAGAAGGAGATATTTAAAGGTTTGGGTGATTTTTGGAAGGTTAGTTTAGGTTTATATTTCTGGTTTTTGTACTTCATGGTGGGTAATTGGTGCTGGAAAAAGAGAAGGCCTGAGTTACAGGAAGCCGACAGTTATCACCCATGACGTGGGCAGAGAGGGGGTTTGACGCAGCCTGAATCATAATGTGGCCTCAGGGTTGCCCACCGGAGGTGACTGCAGGGACACCTATCCATGCGCGACATGGCACTACAGACACCCCGATATTATGCAACTGTTGATCAGAGCGGCCGCTCAAGATGCTACGCAAGAGGTACGGTTCCTAACTACCAGTCGGAAACAGCAACCAGGGTACTGTCAACCGTGTACCCTCAGAATGAACAGGCAATGCGACAGACTACACGCATCACGGGTGAAACTCCGCGGCACCAGCACAGAGGCCAGAGAGAGAGAGAGAGAGAGAGAGAGAGAGAGATCCGGGAACCCCTTTCTAGACACGAAACAAGGTTTGGGTCTCTAAACGTGTCCAATAGAGGGGGAGGAGTGTAGACCGGGCGGTAGGAAAGCCTACCTGCTCCTATTACATATAACATAATCAACGACGACAAGACAGAACAATAGAGGGGGATACAGTCGGGATAGTCACAGGGCTTACACTGGTTGAGAGTACTGGGTGATAGGAATGATATACCATTGTGTATGTGTACAATACTAAGTTTTAACTTAGTATAAGTCCCATTGACCTATATTTAAAAAAAATATTACCACTTACGTTAGAATAGTTAGTTCTAAAATACGAGGTGGGGGGGGGGGTCCCAGAGTGCCGGTTAGCAAAAGGCAAAAAACAAAAATACAAATTAATAAAAAAAAAAGAGAAAAAAAAAATAATTAAAATAAATTTTTTTGAAATAGATTAAGAAATTACATATACATACACAAGGAACACGGAAACAAATAATTATTTACATTATTCGGACTATTGTCCTCATCTTTGTCGCCATATTTATTACAACGTTTCGGGCGTTGTACACTCCAGCCTTCTTCAGGTGATTGGAATGTCGAACTGAACCCTTTATTTCGCTCACTGGGGTAGACTGTTCTAGTTCCACGAAAGTTCTCCACTACCTTAAGCGCGTTATTTACTCACACTCTTTGGGTCCTGTCACTGGATCTATCCAACGTGGACATTTGACATTTGACCGACGGTCATTTGGCCTACGAACATTTCACCGAAAAAGTACAAGTAAAAATAGTAACAAGTAATACTTCAAGTATTTTAATTAACAGTAATATAAAGTAGAATAGGACTAATAATTACCACTGAAATTCAAGTGATTAAATTACGAAATCTAAATTTAAATTTTTCTTATTTCAATATTAGTTTATTGAAATTAGTATTTTTTTAAAAATATTTTAGTGTATTTGGGTAAAAAAGTAGCACCTAATTATTTAAATTTCTATTTAACAGTAAAATAAAAGCTAGTTCATCCCTTTAAGATAATGATCATTAAAAGCGAAATTGAATGATCTTTCATATCGTAAAAGCTTAAGATTTTTGCTATATTAATATATGCTTTTTCTCAAAATACTTATCACCTTACAGTAATATTTGAAGTAAAATATAATATATGCAGAATAGATTTTTTTAAAAATCCTAATAAAAAACGAAAAATTATAAATAGAGTAAATAAATGTAAATATATGTAACACATTACGATAAAGAGTGTGACGTACATGTAAGTACGCCACGACATTTTCGGCTAAATGCCCAATCGGTTAAATGTTGGTCGGCCAAATGTCCGTTAGACCAAATGTCCGAGTACCCCCCAACCCCCCCCCCCCCAAAAAAGAATCCAATAATCTAAAAAATAATTTTTTGGCTTTATATAACCTGAAAACGGGTGATAAGGTGGAGCGATGGATCAATCACTCAGTCAACCTATTGGTAAGAAATAACTTAAATTCGGACATCATCTTCCCAAGGACTGCTTATTTGTGAAACAAACCCCCGAAAGGTTGCCTCCTAGATTGCTACAATCTGAATCGCTTTAAATATATGGGGCAACCGTTATGTTTCTCTCCTATCCTAATAATATGTACAGCTTACCACATTCTCCTGCTTTCATACAGCAATCTTATTCTGTTTTGACGAGGTACATTCGATCCTTCCACGAGGTCAGACCTTCAGAGCCATGAAGGCCCATGGATATCTATACAACGTTCACTAGGCCGAATCATCCTCATTACCTTCCTATCCCATTGATAAGGATGAAATTCCACCCAGACTGATTTTTCCCCTTCCTGAGAACGTGTAGCGATATCAGAGTCAGCTGATAATCTTGTTAAATTGAATTCAGCTGACCTGTCACGAAAAATGGCTTTGGGCATTTATTTTCCCAATGACTACCAGGTAAATGAAGCTAAATGAAGTGGTCCTCACAAAAACTCTGGCAAGCGGCTGGGACAAAAAAATAACTCACTGAATGAAGACAAATTACTTTTTTTAGACAAAGATGACAAAACAAAGAATAATGTGCTCTATAAGAGAGTAGCCACTGTAGAGAGACTGAGAGGTCCCACGGAAAACAACGCGAAAGAGAAGACGACCGTTAGACTATTCACCCCTCTCTGTCACCTACGCCTCATCATGGCTTCGATAATCTATAGTAGCAGGTTACAACTTGAGAATAAAATCTGCTTGCTGCTGCAAATAATAATGGTCTTAATTTGTGGGTGATGATCTGACCGAAGGAATATTTTCAGGCCGCAAGCTTTTGACGGGAAGAAGCTGCAGCTTGAGAACGAACCCGGTGTCTGGTCTGAGATGCAATGCTACAAATGTTTACTTTGTGGAACAGACCTGAGATGATGCTTCCCTGATCATTTCTAGCTTAACCCCTTCATCTATCCTACCTATTCTCATAATTTGAAGATGTTTCCCTTTTTACGCCCAACCTATTTCCCCTACTAGCTTGAGAGTCTCTTGAGCTTTGTATTATGTGAAATGTTTCGAATTTGATATACAGTGCTGTTCGATAAAAGTGACTCACCTGACTTTTTTTACTAAATCTTCTCTTCTTCGATGAAACGAAAGTTGAGCTAAATTCAAAGTATAAGCGATCTAAAATCCGAAGAAGATTTGAAAGTTCTTTGAATTTAGCAGTGAGTATTGTCAAGCATCCGTTCAGTATAATGTTCTGGGGATGCTTTTCTTTTCATGGAACTGGTTTCTTAAAACCTATTGAAAACACCCTCAGGAGTGAGCAGTACAAAAGAATTTTAGTGTCTTGTCTGTTCCCTTCTGCTGAAAGGGTGCAAATCGACCCCACCAAGCTCATTTTTATGCAGGGTAATGCTCCCTGTCACAAATCAAAATTGATGAAGGAATACTTTGATGAGAAGCAGGTGAGTGTTATGACATGGCCGCGCCAATCTCCTGACCTCAACCCCATAGAAAACTTATGGAGCATTATAAAGTACATGCTCTCGAGAAAGCAGTTGAGCAACAAAAAGGATTTGATTGTGAATTTCATATCCGAATGGAATTCAATGCTTGGAGATGAGATTTGCCAGAACCTAATCAAGTCAATGACAAAAAGGGTTGAAAAGGTTATTCAAAATAAAGAAGGACCCATTGATTATTAAATATTTCGAACTATATTACCAATTATAAATAAATTATACTTCTATTATTCTTTATTTAAAGCTGTTCGGTTATGTTTCTATTGATTACTAGTTGCAGGAAATAAGTGAGTCACTTTTTTGCACAGAGTTTTTCTCTAAATCTCATTTATATTCAAAATTATAATTATCAATAGAATATCTTAGGGTGAGTCAACTTTTTCAATAGGTGGTCGGGAAGGGGTCTTTATATTAGTAAGATTAAAAATTAGTTTGACCCCCAAAACAATATGTGAAAAAATTTTTAAGTAAAAAAAAAATCAGGTGGGTCACTTTTATCGAACAGCACTGTATAATGCACCAAAGCAGTTCTCTGTGTGATTTAGAACCGGAGCGATGAAATATAGGCCGATGCCCTACTGAGTCGTTAAAAAGAAACTCACGGAGATTGATATCAGGGATTCAACATCGATCGTTTCCCAATTTGATGAATTGTCTGCGAATTCTTCAGTTCTTGGTAAACGGTTTAACAATGGAATCGTTGGCGAATTTGTTTTAACTGTCTATCTACACAGACTGCTTCAGTTCCCTTGGCAACGAGGAGACGATGCGAATTTTGTATCACAAACATGGAGAGATGATGAAATAATCAATTGGGTGAAAGGTGGACAGTTGTTACTTTTGTGGCGTAGATTTTTGATATCACGCGCTCTGAATACAGAACTGCAGAGGAGAGTGAAGGAAATGTAGAAAAAGAAAAAAAATGGAATTCGAAAATATTAAAGAGGACAAGAATTTATTTCGTGCAGAAATGTATTTTCGACTTCAGCGTTATTTTTCTTCAGCTTTACTTCAACGTTGTGATCAAGTTCCAGAAATTAATGGGACCAAAATTGCCGTCACTGTTTGGCATATTTCAGTTAACCGAGCCGTTGATTGATCTACAGATTGATCTGTTGTAATCGATCGATCGATCAGCCTATGTAAGTCTTCTCATATCTATCTATCTATCTATCTATCTATCTATCTATCTATCTATCTATCTATCTATCTATCTATCAATTTTAGTTTCTTCATGTTTTCCTTCAGCCAGTTCATATCTATCGGACTGTCTATTTCGGTCCGATGAATCCATCAGTATCTATCTATCTATCTATCTATCTATCTATCTATCTATCTATCTATTACTTCCTATCTATCTATCTATCTATCTATCTATCTATCTATCTATCTATTACTCCATCAGTATCTGTCTATCTATCTATCTATCTATCTAGGTATCTATCTATCTATCTATCTATTTTAGTTTCTTCATGTTTTCCTTCAGCCAGTTCATATCTATCGGACTGTCTATTTCGGTCCGATGAATCCATCAGTATCTATCTATCTATCTATCTATCTATCTATCTATCTATCTATCTATCTATCTATCTATTACTTCCTATGTATCTATCTATCTATCTATCTATCTATCTATCTATCTATCTATCTATCTATCTATCTATTACTCCATCAGTATCTATCTATCTATCTATCTATCTATCTATCTATCTATTTTAGTTTCTTCATGTTTTCCTTCAGCCAGTTCATATCTATCTGACTGTCTATTTCGCTCTGATGAATCCATCAGTATTTATCTATCTATCTATCTATCTATCTATCTATCTATTACTCCATCAGTATCTATCTATCTATCTATCTATCTATCTATCTATCTATCTATCTATCTATCTATCTATTACTCCATCAGTATCTATCTATCTATCTATCTATCTAATACTTCAACTGTATCTAAATATCTATGTATTGCTTCATTTGTATATATCTGTGTACCTATCTATCTACTACTTCCTCTTTATCTGTCTCTCTCTATCTACCTATTTATCTATTACTTCATCAGTATCTAGCTATCTATTACTCCATATCTATCTATCTATCTATCTATCTATCTATCTATCTATCTATCTATCTATCTATCTATCTATCTATCTATCTACTTTAGCTTCTTCATGTTTTCCATTAGCCAATTCATATCTATCTGACTGTCTATTTCGGTCTGACGAAAAATATCTATGTCAGTCTTCTGAGATCTATCTATCTATCTATCTATCTATCTATCTATCTATCTATCTATCTATCTATCTGTTATGGTCCAGGTTAGGACCAAGGAAGAACAACACGAACACAAGAGTAGAAATAACGAAGATATATTACAGGGAATAATAATACAAGATGTGGAAGGTGTTAGTATGACTGTCAGTCTGGTTTGGAGGGAACTGCTATCGGCTCGACTCGATTCGTCTCTCTCTCTCTCTTGAGAGGCGTAGTATACATAGTGTTAGGAAGAGCTCATTCTGTAGTTATAGGTAAGGACCCATAACACTGTCTATCTTAGTTTCTTCATGTTTTCCATCAGCCTGTTCGTATCTGTCTGACTGTCTCTTTCGGTCTGATGATAAATATCTATGTCAGTCTTCTGAGATCTATCTATCTATCTATCTATCTATCTATCTATCTATGTCAGATTTGTTTTACATCTATCTATCTATCTATCTTTTTTTTCATTTAATTTCATACAATTTAACTAGACGGAGATTTACAGTGGAATGACAGTAGCAGAATTTCTCTTTGGATTGGAAACATCATTCCTGAGCGTCAGGCCCAGACACCGAGACCAGCTCCCTCTGTCGAGAGTCTTATGGGACCCACTGGGTGAAAGGTGGCACAAAAGCTTATTGGAGATGAGCGATGTTTCTTCACGTGTGTGTATCTATCTATCTATCTATCTATCTATCTATCTATCTATCTATCTATCTATCTATCTATCTATCTATATATATATATATATATATATATATATATATATATATATTTATTTATTTATTCTTTCACACCATCTATCTAACGAGCTAACGATTTAGCTCGTTGTTTATCTCTGTACTTTCGTTTCTTCGTCTTTTCTCAGGCTGTCGTATCTGTCCGACTCTCTATCTATCTATTCATTTCCATCTCAAACTGGACTACACTTAACGAATATGTGAGATATTTGAAATACTTGCGCTTCTCAATGTTTCAATAGCTTTCTTACTTGAAGTGCAACTTCGTCCAGTTTAGAATATCTGAGATATTGCACATGATATGTGAATAAGAATATAAGGAAGAATAAGAATATGAATAAGAATAACCGAATAATAATACTATATATATTATTATATAAGAATAATATATAATACAATATATAATATAATAATATATAATACAACTATAAAACAAGAATGATGATATGTATGAATATATGAATATAAGAATAAGAATACGAATAAGAATATGAATATGAACAAGAATAAGAATGAGAATAAGAATAGGAATGTGAATAAGAATAGGAATGTGAATAAGAATAAGAATACGAATATGAATATGAATAGGAATAAGAATAAGCATGTGAATAAGAATATACGTGAACAAGAATATGTGAGATATTGCACAAACAACAGATGAGACTACAATTAACGAATATGTGAGATATTTGAAAATCTGTGCTTTTCAATGTCTTAATAGCTTTATTTGAAGCGCAACTTCGTCCAGCTTAGTTTAAATAGCGAAATTCAAAATGGCGTGGAGCTTTGAAACGAAGCCCGATCTAAAAATCTGGCTTCCAAACCAAGATTGACAACAACAAAAAAATAAATAAATAAAATACGTTCTAGTTAACCTTTACCCTTGCATTCATTTTATAATTTTTTTTTCTTCAAATTATTTTCTCTTAGAATTTCTATCCATTTTCTTTTCATTTTCTTTCTTTTTTTGGACAGAAGATTTTAATTTTTGCGTTTGCATTCACCCCATACCTAAAGCAAAAAGAAAAGAAGCTGAACAAAAAAACTGAAGCTTCTATAGAAATAAAAAAGAATCCTTTTTTCTTCATATTCTGGGAAAGTGTCCTCAGAACAGATTCATTTTTCAAATGGATTTTAAATGAATGCATTTTAGTTTGTGCCCATGTACTGAATTAATGGCGGTAATGATCCAATTTGATACTATCGTTATTAGAATAATTATGGTAGAAATTGGTTGGGGTACAATAATCCTAAATGGCTTCTGGAAATTTAAGAGAAGGAGCAATAATACCGAAAAATGCATTTACAGTGAGATTGTATACCATCTATTTACAAATACGAGATATTTTGAACAGCGAGAGAATCGTCATCGCTATGTACGTTTTTATTGTAATTTATGTGTTTAAAATAGTGCATCAGTAAAAGTTAGGTCTGCTACCCTGGAGCTTCAAGCTAACGTTGCAAAGGAGATGAGCGTGGATGCAAACAATAACAAAGGAACGAGGTAATTTATGCCGATCCCTAAAGAAGATATTGCAAAAAAAAAGGCTTCATTGAGTTTGATTTATCTAATTTCCCCAGTAATACTATTAGCAAGTCTATCTATCTATCTATCTATCTATCTATCTATATATATATATATATATATATATATATATATATATATATATATATATATATATATGTAGTCTTAAGATGTGTTATATTTATAGGATAAAGTGCTCAATATCAGAGATATAGCGTGTGTAAATATAAAAGTGAACATAGAAGTCCACACTTAGAGGCGACAGTCTGTTTCATGCTAGATGCAATCGTCAGACCATATATATATATATATATATATATGTATATACATATATATATATATTACTTCATCTGTATCTATTACTTCATTAGTATTTATCTACCTATCAAAATATTTTATCTGTATATATCTATCTATCTATCTTAATAAGCATATATATATATATATATATATATATATATATATATATATATATATAAAAGTGGACATGGAAGTCAGCACTTAGAGGCGACAGTCTGTTTCATGCTAGTGCAATCGTCAGGCGATATATTACTTTTATATTTACACACGCTCTATCTCTGATATTGAGCACTTTATCCCATAAATATAGCACACTTTAAGACTATATTTCTGCATATATATATATATATATATATATATATATATATATATATATATATATATATATATACATATATATATATATATATATATTTAGTTTACGAAAAACTAGGTAATCCGTATGGGTAGACCCAATGAGGATAAAATCCAGAGAGCTCAATGTAAATCAGAGCTAATAATTTAAATAAAAACAGATTGCTTTAAGGTTCCATATAATAAATTAATTTATGGTGGTGAAATAATTTATTATATGGAACCGTAAAGTGGTCTGTTTTTATTCTTTAAAAAAAAATATATATATATATATATATTACTTCATCTGTATCTAGCTGTCTATTATTCATCTGTATATATCTCTCTACCTATCTATTACTTCATCAGTATCTATCTATCTATCTATCTATCTATCTATCTATCTATCTATCTATCTATCTATTACTTCCTCTGTATCTCTCTCTGTATCTATCTATCTACCTATCTATCTATTACTCCATCAGTATCTATCTATCTATCTATCTATCTATCTATCTATCTATCTATCTATCTATCTATTACTTCAACTGTATCTAAATATCTATGAATTGTTTCATCTGTATATATCTGTGTACCTATCTATCTACTACTTCCTATGTATCTGTCTCTCTCTATCTACCTATCTATCTATTACTTCATCAGTATCTAGCTATCTATTATTCCATATCTATCTATCTATCTATCTATCTATCTATCTATCTATCTATCTATCTATCTATCTATCTATCTATCTATCTTAGTTTGTTTCTATCTATTAATAATTGTATTAAAACATTATATATTGATACTGTCATGATATAAACTGCGAAGATGGCGGTCGATTATCGGTTCGCCAATGAATCCAACGACATGATTTTTAATATATCTTATCTCTGTTCTTCGAGCACTGATATTTCTTATATCTATCTATCTATCTATCTATCTATCTATCTATCTATCTATCTATCTATCTATCTATCTATCTATCTATCTATCCAAATAGATATGAATAGATTAACATAGATAGACACACACGCAAACAAACGAATATATATTATGATTGGAATCCCCCATAAAGAAACTAGAATTAAGATACGCATTCGCACATGAATTATACGCAAGAGCGCTGCTTGACAAGACAGATGAGTGTGGGGTCTGCTTAATCGAATAAAAAAGTAAGGAACACAAGCATTAAAAATAGCAGAATTTTCTTTTTTCTACCCCACATTTCATTCTCTACAGAAGCTTTAGTAAAAGCGAAACTTGTCAGATTTATTAACGTTTCTCATTTGTTTCTATATTATCATAGATAGATAGATGATGAACAGACTTAGATAATGCAGAAAGACAGATATTGACAAGACTGACGCACGTAAAGTCTTCATAATCAAAGAAAAACAAACACAAGTTAAAAACGCTTCATTGACACACACATACACACACAAATGTAAATTATCATTGAAATCCCGCAGAGTCAAACTAGAATTATGATCCGTCTATATTTCTGAGATGAGGTATTATGTACAGTATTTACATTAGTCGGACTATTGTCCTCATCTTTGTCGCCATATTTGTCACAATGTTTCGGCCGTTGTACGCTCCGGCCTTCTTCATCCAGTGACAGACCCAAAGAGTGTGAGTTCAATACCCGGTTCAGGCAGTGGAGAACTTTCAGAGGGAAAAGTAGCAGGAGATAACTGATAACTGACATCCATCAAACATGGCTCGTGGAACTAGAACAGTCTACCCCAGTGATCGAAATAAAGGGTTCGGTTCGAAATTCCAACCACCTGAAGAAGGCCGGAGCGTACAACGACCGAAACGTTGTGACAAATATGGCGACAAAGATGAGGACAATAGTCCGACTAATGTAAATACTGTAGAATTATGATACACATACACACATGGATATTGCTTGAGAAGACAGACACACCAGAGGCGTGCTTAACCAAATATCACAAGAATTAAAATTAGTACAATTTTCATTTTTCTCCGCCACATTTCATTCTCTGCGGAAGCTTTATTAAAAACGAAACTTGTCAGATTTATTAAGATTTCTTATTTGTTTCTTATCTTATCATAGATAGATAGAGAGATAGAGAGATAGATAGATATTGACAAAAAGATTGAGATAGATAGATATTGATCAACAGATTGAGATAGACAGATAGATATTGATCAACAGATTGAGACAGATAGATAGATAAATAGATATTGACCAATAGATTAAGATAAATTAAGCTGTGTTATGGTTTTTCAGGCACTTTCCAAAGACCGATAACATCAGGAAGTCTCCTTCCTAATAAATCAACCGTGGATGAGATCCGAACCCGGGTTTCATAGTTAGAAAGCGAACGTTCTAAGCACGCGCCCAGATAGATAGATAGATAGATAGGTAGATAGATTGACAGTATGCGATAGATAGATAGATTCATAGATAGATAGATAATGAACAGCATGCGATAGATAGATAGATAATGAACAGCATGCGATAGATAGATATATAGATAGATTGATAGATTGATAGATAGATAGATAGATAGATAGATAGATAATGAACAGCATGCAATAGATAGATAGATAGATATGTAGATAGATAGATAGATAGATAGATAATGAACTACATGCGATATATATATATATATATATATATATATATATATATATATATATATATATATATAGATAGATAGATAATGAACAGCATGCGATAGATAGATAGATAGATAGATAGATAGATATGTAGATAGATAGATAGATAGATAGATAGATAGATAGATAGATAGATAGATAATGAACAGCATGCGATAGATAGATAGATAGATAGATAGATAGATAGATAGATAAGGAGAGTGTTTTTTTGTGAAGATATATTTTCATTTAATTTCTAAGTAATTTTTGTATGTTATGCCAAATGTGTAAGAAATCTGAACACAGCAATCGTATGACAAAGCGAGAATCTTTTAAAGACAAAAACAGGAAAAAATACATCTTTGAAAGACTTTAACGTAGTCAAACTCAACCTTTTTATAGAAAACGGAATTATATTTTGAACAAAGGCAAAAAAAAATTAATTTTATCCCGTTATTTTTTTCACTACAACTCATACAGCGAATGATATTTTTACCTTTCCAGGTTTCGCTACGTCTCCCTGTAAGAATTCATAGTTGGCCATTTATTAGATTGACCGCCCGAGTTGGCGCACAGGATGAACAATGAACAATGAAGAAGAAGAAAATAATTATAATTCGTTCGATTTTCCGTTCGTTTATTACGTTATTCAGAAGATCAGGCCAAATTCACCAGAGAGCTGAAAAGATGTCGATAGTTGGTCGCCATTTTATGCGAAGCAATTATCAATCCCCATGCAGAAATGTAAAATTTTAAAAAAAGAAAAGGGATATAGCTACATAAATGGAAGGCCCACCAAAATCTGCCCCAAATCTTTTCTAATAATAATAATAATAATAATAATAATAATAATAATAATAATAAATCAATGATAATCCCCCAGACAACGTGATCAGAGACCGTAAAAACGAAATGTGCCTTCTTATTGACATTGTAATGTATCCTTGAAGATCTTTAAAATAAACTATCAAAAATACAAGGACCTTGAAATCGAAATCTCAAAAATGTGGCACATGAGGACATCAAACATTCCATTTGTAGTTGGAGTCGTCGGATTGATTGGAAAAAGATTTCAAAAAACTTGTTGAATGGATTTCTCGTAGTCCATGCCTTAAAGAAATACAAAAGTATGTTCTCATGATTACAGCCCACACTTTACGAAGGGCTTTATCTACGTAAAATATTTTCATTTCTATTTTTTCGAAATTGCTGAGTGGAAAATATCCTAATGCCATTTGTGCTCTTAGGTCACTGGTTGGGACCCGGAATGAAATGAGTACATACAAGAAACCATAGAAAATAAAACAATAATAATAATAATAATAATAATAATAATAATAATAATAATAGTATTAGTAATAATAATGATAGTAGTAGTAGTAGTAGTAGTAGTAGTAGTAGTAGTAGTAGAAGAAGAAGAAGAAGAAGAAAACAGAACCGGAAAATTGGTGCAAATTAACCAGGCATAATCATAAAGAAAGGAAACTGACAACTATTTGATTTATTCCCAGGATTCCAATGCGTAAAAAATAGAATTTCAAAACATTTCAAATTGTAAGGGCCTGCAATTCGAAATAGCAAAAATGTGGAAACTTATGACTACGATTCTCCCTGTTGTGATAGGGGCATTATTAGGTATGATATAAAAAGAAAGAGTGCCGAAAATCATGTGACTAAAATTCCTGGATGCTTCAACATCTTAGAGCTGCAAAATATTACTTTGTTCGGAACTGCATATATCATCCGCAAAATCCTACAAACGAAACGTCCCGAATATGCATAAAAGACATACTCATAGACAGATAGTTAGATATGAACAGGCTGAAAAAGCTAGTTAGCTGGATAGATATGAACTGGCTGAAATAGATAGATAGATAGATAGATAGATAGATAGATAGATAGATAGATAGATAGATTATGCAAAATGAATTTTAAAAACTGTCAAATTATAAGGGCCTGCAAATTGAAATAACAAAAATGTGGAAACTTAAAACTACGATTGTCCCTGTCGTGATCAGGGCATTAGGTATGATATAGAAGGGTACCGAAAACCATGTGAGTAGAACTCCTGGACGAATCATCATATCAGAGCTACAAAAGATTACTTATGTAATGGAATAACCTGTCACCCCCATCAGTGACTACATTATTGGTAGTAACTGACTATAAGTATCTGTAAGTCAACGGACTACAGAGTCCAGCCGGAATCTGTTATTCAGATCTTGGCTGCTGTCGAACTCTTTGGGCCTTTGAGCAGATTTACCAAATACAGTGATACCTCGGCTTAAGATATGAACTAGCTGAAATAGATAGATAGATAGATAGATAGATAGATAGATAGATAGATAGATAGATTATATAAAATGAATTTCAAAAACTGTCAAATTATAAGGACCTGCAATTCGAAATAGCAAAAATGTGGAAACTTAAAACTACGATACTCCCTGTTGTGATCGGGGCATTATTAGGTATAATAAGAAAGGGTACCGAAAATCATGTGAGTACAATTCCTGGACATATCGGCATCTTAGAGCTACAAAAGATTACTTTGTGCGGAACTGCACATATTCAATAAAACCCTATCTATCTAAACGAAACGCCAGAAATGTGAATAGATAACACTCCTGCATGTGCCCTTTTTACTCACAGACCCCGGGGGAACTTGGTAATTAGGACCTTAAAATTAGACTAGCAAGATGATACTACATGCAATAATAATAATAATATCTGTCTATATCTCTGAGATGAGGTATTCGGATTACTTGAATTATTTACATTATTCGGACTGTTATCCTCATCTTCAATGCCATATTCACAACGTTTCGGCCGTTGTACGCTCCGGCCTTCTTCAGGTGATTTGAATTTCGAACTGAACCCTTTATTTCGATCACTGGGGTAGACTGTTCTAGTTCCACGAGCCATGTTTGATGGATGTCAGTTATCAGTTATCTCCTGCTACTTTTCCCTCTGAAAGTTCTCCACTGCCTGAACCGGGTATTGAACTCACACTCTTTGGGTCTGTCACTGGATGAAGAAGGCCGGAGCGTACAACGGCCGAAACATTGTGACAAATATGGCGACAAAGATGAGGACAATAGTCCGACTAATGTAAATACTGTACATAATACCGAATTTCGAACTGAACCCTTTATTTTGTTCATCGGGGTAGATTGTTCTATTTCCACGTGCTATGCCTCTTCCCGATGCTTCAGTTATTTCCCTTTTACTCATCTCTTCAAGTTTTGGTTCCTCACTGCTGTGGCCTGGTATTGAACTCCCTACTCTTAGGTAATAAATGTGATAATAATAATAATAATAACAGAAACATTGCAATGTGAGCACTGGTAAAATATCGTTGTTGAGACATTAGCTTTATGAGTCCCCAAAATTCATAACAGATGTTAAAGGACGACGATAACAGTCCGAATAATTTAAACAATGCAAATAATAATAAAAACTCTCGAAAGACAAGCATCTTGAAATGGCACATTGACATCAATAATTTCAGTTGTGTTTGGGATCCTCGGTTTTATTGGAAACGGTTTTGATAGAGGCATTGAAAAGGATACCTAAAGAAATACAAAAATTGTTCCTACAAGCACATCTTACACCGTACGAATGGCTTTATCTATGTAACTTTTCAGTTTTCTTTTTATTTCTATTTTTTAACCAGTACAGATCGTGCAAGGGGATAATTCCACACAGACGCAGGGGGCTACTGGGTGGGTAAAAGATAATGAGAAGTCATTAGAAGGGAAACCCAATCCTAAACAGGAAACAAGAAATCTACCGTACTAAACAGGACAAACCACTTTTGACACGTTTGATCCATTACAGTACCTACTTCATTTTTTTTTTTTTTTGCTTTTGAGTTGCATTTTACCTGTTCACACAAACAAGCACACGTCGAATAAAAATTCTCATGATGTAGTCAATAGCAATCCCAAGAGATCAGGGAGACCTTTTCAGTCAATCTTAGACACGTTGATGTCTACAGTAAATTTGAGACCAAATAGACGTTCAAATCAAAGCGCCTCATTGGGGGTACAAATGTTCATCATTATAGGAGAACATTCAGTGACGATGACACAAGCCAGTTCCCCCGGATTACTTATGCAGTTAGAGCTGCCAGGCTCTGATCATCTGGAGTTTTGCAGGCGTACAGTATTGTATCTTCTGTATAGATCGTGAATACAAAACAGAAAGAGGACAAGACCGATGGGATTAGCATTATAGGACATCTTCATTGATTCTTACGATCTTCCGAAGAACAACTCTAATGCCATCCCACATAACACCTACCCACCAAACATATAAAAAAATATGTCAAACCTTTCGGCGAGCGGAATAAAAATGCTCACTCATATACTAACTTCCTTGGACACTTTCACGTGGTGGAATTGCATCAGAGGACATCTTCATTGATTCTTACGATCTTCGAAGAACAACTCTATTGCCATCACACCTACCCCCAAAACATATTAAAAAAAAAACAGTTTACATCTGATTTTGTTGAAACTTTTTTGTTTGATAGATAATTCTTCAGTGCCGGTTTTGAATCCAAACTGTTGTCGATAATGACACTCTCCACTACTTCCTGTTCATTATAACTCTCAGCAACGTTTTACTATTTACTATCTGTTCTTTGTCCTGGGTAAGACGTTAAACTATATCCGCCTCCTGGGTAAGATGATAAACTACATCCAGCAGCAAGTCCTCTGATCAGGAGGTTTTGAGGAGTGTGGAACCACCTCTTAATTGCTGGTGTTCCCAAGTCCACCCTGACACAGGGTGGTAGCTCCTGTTAGGGTCCCAGCTATGGGCAAATAATTAACTATTACCAGCAATGCTTTTTTGAAAATAATTATTACCAGCAATATAATTTTAAATGAAAAATGTTACCAGAAACAGATTTTTGACAAAGTAAAATATATATAAAATTACCAGAAATAAAAAAATATGTCGGCATTAAATCACCCATTGAGGTTGATATGCCGTTAAACAAAATAAACCAAACCAATCTAAACCAAAGAATATATATTCTATTCATACGAATCTATCCTAAAAATGTTGTCGGCATTAAATAACCCATTGAGGTTGATATGCCGTAAAACAAAATAAACCAAACCAAACTATCTGTTCTTGGATATATATATTTCAGAAAGTCTTTAATAAAAAATAGTTTAAATTATTACAATAACCCACCCCCATTCAAATTGTGCCTCAGTTGCACCCAAATGTTGTTACTAATATTGGTTTTCGAGTGGGCTGACTTTCAACTTAAACTGCTCTACATGAACAGCAAAAATTCCCAGTACTGCAAGACCCGGTCGAAGACGGGTTATGTCAAACCTTTCGGCCACCGGAATAAAAATGCTTACTCGTATACAAACTTCCTTGGTCACTTCCACGTAGTGTAATGATTAGCATGCTTGTTTCGCTACAATAATTATAACTGAGAAGTAAGTTTGATACTCACTGAGTGACACATGCTTTCAGCCTTATGTCACGCCTAAGCTATGCTTTGAAAAAAAAAGTCAAAAAAAGTCTGGTAGTATTATGTCTGTTGATTACGCTGGCCACTCAAATGCGTCACGTTCGTCCTACCTACCTCAGCTGGAAAAAAAAATGGTACATTTGCCGCACCCTGTATATAGCAGGGGATGATGAAAACTTATCGGCGCGAACTATCTCCCAAAACGTGACCAAATAATCTGACTTTTATAGGGCTCCAAAAGAATTTCCGCAGTTATTCGTATTCAGAATTCCGTTTTCAGCCAATAAACTCTCTGTCATCAGGTCAATTGTATCGAATAATTGCAGTATTTATTCTCCCCCTGGAATTAAATTATCCAGTGTGTCTCGAAAACTGTATTCCAAATCATTAGCAAGTACCTTAGTTGAAAAACATCTGACATACTAATATTTAGTAAATACAGTGTAACCCGGATATATGAGACCCGGATATAAGAGAAACCCGGATATAAGAGAGATTTTATCTGGTCCCAAATTAGAGCCATACTTACCTAAACAAAATAGACCAAACCCGGATATAAGAGAAGCCCGGATATAAGAGAGATTTTGTCTGGTCCCAAATTAGAGCCACACTTACCTAAACAAAATAGACCAAAACCGGATATAAGAGAAACCCGGATATAAGAGACTTCGTCTCCAGTCCCGACAACTCTCTTATATCCGGGTTACACTGTACTACACAGACGTCACCATATTGGCCAAATAACATCTACAAATAAAATTAGTCCGATAATTTCGACAAGCCAAATACATTTATATATCTATATTTGTTTCTTTTCAGAGTAGAGAAGGCTTCAGTTTCTCTTACATATTTTCTTGACAGCTATTCGTAAATGTTTGCATGGCTCATTTGTGCTCAAATATTCGAAAGAGCCAAAGAGTGTGTGTTTTTCTTTTGTGGTGTTTCATTGCTAACCGCCATTAACGAAAGAAATAAAACAACTCTCTTTTCCGAAAGCAACATCATCGGTAAAAACCGACCTGAAAAAATGTTTATATTTTCCATATAACCCATGTTGCTCCTATGTCCGTAAATATCATAGCTATAAACCAAACATTACAAGGGAAGTCACAGTTTCTGCGAATGCTGCTGCTTAAAAAACAGATTTAGTAGATTGTGAACGTTAGCTTCAGTATAGCTGCAACCATTTTGAAAGTTATTCTCCGTGATAATGTTTCCCTCACATCTCTCTCGCTATATATATATATAAAAACATTATTAGATCAAATGAGAAATTATATAAAATAATAAATAAAAGCACCTTGTCAGTCGTTTTTAATGAAATGTGCATGTATATATATATATATATATATATATATATATATATATATATATATATATATATATATAATTCTCAAAATGTGTGTGTGTATGCATGTGTGTGTAGTCGGATGTTGTTTATGCATTTCCACAGTTTTTTTCATCAGATTTTGATAAAAATTTTGATTGATAGATAATTCTTCAGTGCTGATTTTGAGTCCAAATTTTTGGCGACAATGGCTCTCCACTACTTCCTGTCCATTATAACTCTCAGCAACATTTTACTATTTACTATTTCTTCTTGGATATATATCTTTCATAAAAACTTTAATAAAAATAAATAGTTTAAATTATTACAAAAATTTTATTTATTATTATACAATTCTTTTTTCAGGCCCCCCCCTCCTCATTCAAAATGTTAACCCCCCCATTTGGGGATGTGCCTCAGTTGTACCCAAATGTTGTTACTAATAATGATTTTCAGGTGGGCTGATTTTAAACTTAAACTGCTCTAACTGAACGGCAAAAATTTCCAGAACTGAAAGACTCCGTCGAAGATGGGTTATACTACTAGTATAGGTAAAAAGTGAAATTGTTAGAAAAATCATTCCAAAAACGTGTTGTATAGAGAAAATAAACTTTGGAAAATTACCTAACATTTGTATGTCATATTTATAATACATCTATTTCCTCAGACAAATATTAAAATCAAAATTGTTTTAATTACAAATGGGTTTGGAGGACGAAATCTGCCAAATTTTAATATCTTCCCATCTTATCAATGCGACTACAAAGCTACCGAACAAAATCTTCTTAATAAATAAATATTTTTTATCAGCAAATTTAAACCAAAACTCAATGCCTGGCATAAACTAGAGGCACATGCCTCAGAATAGATTGTATCATATTTTTTTCCATAAGCGACATATAAAGCCAGTTACGCTCCTTGATTTTTTTCATTTATTCAAGGGATAAGCGTCAACACGTGGGAGTATAAACCTTTACAAACTTTTGGAAAAGATAACAACGAAACCGGTTAAAGTAAAACATTTTTTCTGAAAACCCACTTGTAAGTGAAAGAATTTTCATTTGAATAATTCTCTGTAAAAATTACATGTATTATAAATATTAAATATAAATATATATAAATACATGTATTAAAAATATTACATATAAATAGATACAAATACATGTATTATAAATATTACATATAATATATATAAATACATGTATTATAAATATTACATATCAATAGATATAAATACATGTATTATAAATGTTACATATAAATAGATATAAATACATGTATTACAAATATTATATATAAATATATATAAATAAAAGTATTATAAATATTATATATAGATATAAATACATGTATTATATATATTACATATAATTATATATAAATACATCTATTATAAATATTACATATAAATAGATATAAATACATGTATTATAAATATTACATATAAATAGATATAAATACATGTATTATATATATATTACATATAATTATATATAAATACATGTATTATAAATATTACATATAAATAGATATACATTTTACATATAAATATAAATAAATATTCGTTGATTTTCTAAATCTTATTTTTGCTCCCTTTCTCTCTCTGTCTCTCTCCCTCTCCCGTTATATATATATATATATATATATATATATATATATATATATATATATATGTGTGTGTGTGTGTGTGTGTGTGTGTGTGTGTGTGTGTGTGTGTGTGTGTGTATCTAAGTTTATCAAAATAAGATGTTAATGTGTATTCGTAATTGTATATGCGTGTCTATCTAGTAGGAGGAGTTCTAATATCTTCACCTTTGCTAGGTTTGCCGGCGCAGTGGAGTAGCACTCCATTTAAATCTGTGAACGTTTTTTTGACGCAGGTACTCTTTGTATTAGATAGATATAAGTTAGATTCTTTCAGAATGGATTCAAAGAAGGGTGGCGATGTAGTGTAATGATTTAGGCGCGTGATATATGACTGACCAACGAGAATCGACCCAAACAAAACTCTCTTACCAAAGATCCTTCCTTTTGTTTGTTTTCTTTCCATCTCTGACGAGGGTTTAATAAGAGTGAAACATGTTAGATTGATGAACGTTTTCTATACTTTCTGCATCTTATCATCCTCTCAGACTCCGATCCATATTTGATTTGCATTTGATCTTTTACACTATATATATATATATATATATATATATATATATATATATATATATATATATATGTATATATGTATATGTATGTGTGTGTGTGTGTGTGTGTGTGTGTGTCTAAGTTTATCAAAATAAGATGTTAATGTGTATTCGTAATTGTATATGCGTGTCTATCTAGTAGGAGGAGTTCTAATATCTTCTCCTTTGTTAGATTTGCCGGCGCAGGGGAGTAGCACTCCATTTAAATCTGTGAACGTTTTTTTGACGCAGGTACTCTTTGTATTAGATAGATATAAGTTAGATTCTTTCAGAATGGATTCAAAGAAGGGTGGCGATGTAGTGTAATGATTTAGGCGTGTGATATATGACTGACCAACGAGAATCGACCCAAACAAAACTCTCTTATCAAAGTTCCTTCCTTTTGTTTGTTTTCTTTCCATCTCTGACGAGGGTGTAATAAGAGTGAAACATGTTAGATTGATGAACGTTTTCTATACTTTCTGCATCTTATCATCCTCTCAGACTCCGATCCATATTTGATTTGCATTACTATATATATATATATATATATATATATATATATATATATATATATATATATATATATATATATATATATATATGTATATATATATCATAAAGAAGTAATTTATACAAAGAATTAAGTAGCAATGTTAATGAGATTAATGGCGAAATCACTTCGCTAACAAGGCTTAATGAGACATTAACTTACTATCAATTCCTTTAATAATACATTTGATTTGTTGTATATTTGAGGTATTCTCAGATGGATTCGACGAGCCAAGGACTTCGTATAAATTACGTCTTTATGATATAATATAAAAGCTGCAGGCTCAAATATATTTACGAAAATAAAATCCGCAGTAGGTAAATTCAGAATCTTAAATTCTGTGGAAAAATACTAAGACATTTTACTCTACTAATTGGATTTTACTTAAGTCCATGTCACTTTAACTGAAAAAAACATATATAACAACAAAATTCGTGGATTTATCACATTACAAAATTCAAACAAATTTCTCGCTTGATTGATTTGAACAAAAACTCTAGCGTCGTGGCATCGCACACTCCTAAACGTATATTTAACTGTCAATAAATAACATTTAAAAAAAAAAAACCTCTTCCGGTCTACATTACACATATTTCGTATTGGCGTCTTGTCTGTATATGGAAAAATTGCGCCCTGAGTACCCCACGTCAGGCCACGAGTGCTGTTATTTTTCTCGGCTATTTATACATGTGGATAGTCTATTTTGGCGGTTATTTTACCGGAAGAATGTATAAATAGCCGAGAAATATAACAGCACTTTTTTTTCCACGAGTCTTGTTAGCGAAGTGATTTTGCCATTAGTCTCATTAACATTGCTAATTAATTCTTTGTATAAATGTCTTCTTTATGATATAATATAAAAGCTTCACAATTTCATATATATATATATATATATATATATATATATATATATATATATGAAGAAATACAGTCTTAAAGTGTGCTATATTTATGGGATAAAGTGCTCAATATCAGAGATAGACCGTGTTTAAATATAAAAGTGAACATATAAGTCAGCACTTAGAGGCGACAGTCTGTTTCATGCTAGGTGCAATCGTCAGGCCACGATTGCACCTAGCATGAAATAAAATCACTTCGCTAACAAGACTTAATGAGACATTAACTTACTATCAATTCAGTGAATAATTCGAGTTGTTGTATATTTGAGGTGTTCTCAGATGGAATCAACGAGCCAAGTACTTTCGACAATTTCAAATTGTCATCATCGTTACTGCTCTTATTTTCTGATAATATTGTGCATGGACATCCGTATTTACAAAAATGGACAATTTTATATACAGACACAAAAAATTTAAAATTCTCTATAAAATACTGGAGGTCGCTGACTTGTAGTAAGCTTAGTAAGTATAGTTTTTACTTAATAAAAATATCGCTTAATCGGTACAAATTAGTACAAATTTTTAAAAAATATAACACATTATAAAGTATTCTAATTAAAATTAAAAAATAAAATTAAAACAATTCTTTTAAAAATTAATTATTCATGGAAGATTTTCTGAGGAAAATAGTGTCCGTAATATTTCTTATTCATAGAAAAGTGGGTAGCCAGTTTCATAGAAAAAAAATTGGCGATTTAAATTATCCAAAGATTTCTCATTGTAACTAATATAAATATTAGGCTATATAAAAATAAATAAGTTGGGGTAACGGAGTTGATGAAAATATTTTTACCGAGACGTTCTAAAAGAGAAAACATTTCTAAAAATAATTCCATTCATTTTTGAATAAGTCATGAAATTTCATTAAAATCCGATTATTTCAAAATCAATGGGTTTTTCATTGCAAAAAAGACGCCTAACTTTCCTATACTAATTTATGCTCTTCCGCTGACGCAAGGAAAACAATATTTTTAAGCAAAATTTCGAATGTTCCAAAAAGGATAAATAAATATAATTTAATAAGCAAAACATAATTATGTTTTACCGCTTAATAACAACATGAAGATGTTGACGATAAAACTTCGTTTTTATTACGTTTGGGGCATTTTTTAGCATGTATGCTCATTTTTAGCGAATCTTTGGAAATATATATATATATATATGTATATATATATATATATATATATATATATATATATATGTATATATACAGAGAGAGAGAGAGAGAGAGAGAGAGAGAGAGAGGGAGAGAGAGGGCAGAGGGAGAGACTTCGATAGATAGATAGATAGATAGATAGATAGATAGATAAAATATGAACAGAATTAGGTAGATAGATAAAATATGAACAGAATTAGGTAGATAGATAGTATATGAACAGAATTAGATGCGATATGAAAAGAGATAGATAGATAGATAGATAGATAGAGAGATAGATAGATAAAATATGAACAGAATTAGGTAGATAGTATATGAACAGAATTAGATGCGATATGAAGAGATAGATAGATAGATAAAATATGAACAGAATTAGGTAGATAGATAGTATATGAACAGAATTAGATGCGATGAAAAGAGATAGATAGATAGATAGATAGATAGATAGATAAAATATGAACAGAATTAGGTAGATAGATAGTATATGAACAGAATTAGATGCGATGAAAAGAGATAGATAGATAGATAGATAGATAGAAAGATAAAATATGAACAGAATTAGGTAGATAGATAGTATATGAACAGAATTAGATGCGATATGAAAAGAGATAGATAGATAGATAGATAGATAAAATATGAACAGAATTAGGTAGATAGTATATGAACAGAATTAGATGCGATATGAAAAGAGATAGATAGATAGATAGATAGATAGATAGATAGATAAAATATGAACAGAATTAGGTAGATAGATAGTATATGAACAGAATTAGATGCGATATGAAAAGAGATAGATAGATAGATAGATAGATAGATAGATAGATAAAATATGAACAGAATTAGGTAGATAGATAGTATATGAACAGAATTAGATGCGATATGAAAAGAGATAGATAGATAGATAGACAGATAAAATATGAACAGAATTAGGTAGATAGATAGTATATGAACAGAATTAGATGCGATATGAAAAGAGATAGATAGATAGATAGATGTATAGATAGATAGATAAAATATGAACAGAATTAGGTAGATAGATAGTATATGAACAGAATTAGATGCGATATGAAAAGAGATAGATAGATAGATAGATAGATAGATAAAATATGAACAGAATTAAGTAGATAGTATATGAACAGAATTAGATGCGATATGAAAAGAGATAGATAGATAGATAGATAGATAGATAGATAGATAGATAGATAAAATATGAACAGAATTAGGTAGATAGATAGTATATGAACAGAATTAGATGCGATGAAAAGAGATAGATAGATAGATAGATAGATAGATAAAATATGAACAGAATTAGGTAGATAGTATATGAACAGAATTAGATGCGATATGAAAAGAGATAGATAGATAGATAGATAGATAGATAGATAGATAGATAGATAAAATCTGAACAGAATTAGGTAGGCAGATAGTATATGAACAGAATTAGATGCGATATGAAAAGATATATATATATATATATATATATATATATATATATATATATATTATCGACAATTGGAAAAATGTTCATGAAAATATAATGTTCCGAAAAATTATATTTTCATAAACGTTTTTCCAATTGTCAATAATATAAAAGTCTGTCGGGATGATATACCCAAATTTATAACATAGAGTGATAAACAAACGTGTACACTAGTTTTCTATATTAAAATTTGATGACAAAGATATTCATGTATATTTTTATGCATTTTCTTATTCAGTTGATAGATGGGAACATGGTAGGATGGTACCGACTATAAGTGGGTAAGTGTGGGGCTAGAAACTGTTTAGATTCTGAACTGTACAAGGCCCAGGAGCCTCTCGTCGTAGAGTGTTACAGAGATAGAGGCATAGTTTATGAGTATATATGGGGAAGATAATGGTTAACCCTAGTTTTGATTTATGGGAAAAAAGATATATAATTTTTGTTTTATATCTCAAAAACAATTTTACAAGAAAGAAGTATGACCAGGTGGTAAAAGTGAAAGTGAAAGTCTAATGAGTTTCTCCCTCTCGGACTTTATCTGATTAAATTGATGTTTGCGTTGATGTAAGTATATATACGCCCGTAGTAAAGGGTGCACTGTGAATTTAAATTTTTTGTGTTTTGTTAATATATGTTTTTGGTTATATAATCTATACGATTTTATTTTGTCTGTTTTTCTTTAAGTTTCGATCACATTTCTTATTGCATATTGTGATAAAATTAAAATATAATCTGATAAAAATGGTGAAACGTAGTAAGAACCTATAAAATTTGTCACATGGAATACATAGGAGAAAACTCAAGGAATTTAAATAAAAGATTATATGAACACAAAAGGGATCTATTATAAAAGAACACATTAAATTCATTAATTACTCACCGTAACGAGACTGACAACAATTTTGATTCCAATAGAAGGAGAAAACCATTTTCTAAGATGAAAATATTTAGAAAATGCTACATCATCTACAGTAAATTTGCGACTAGGTTCTGACAACGATTCACCATTCTTGGCAGATTTTTGATGATCACAATGTCGGTTAATTAATAATAATAAAAATGATGGAACCATATACAAAAAGAAAATAATCTAAATAAAACTGGCTATTTTATCTTTATTGTCATACAGCTTTCTACTAAAATTGTTCATGATACACACACACACACACACACACACACACACACACATATATATATATATATATATATATATATATATATATTAATGCATGTTTCATTAAATATATAAGTTTTGCCTATTTATTTTAAGTAAGTTCCTTTCATATTGTCTAAGCTTAAACACATTATCGTTGAAAGACGAAAGGAAAACACCATATTGAAACATGTTTGAATCCAATCTAAGCTTTCGGCTTACATAAGCCATTATCAAAGATGACAATTTCAATATATCAAACAATACACAGACGAAACAACAATGATAGTCCGCCCTTGCTGCATGAGAAATTTCAAAGTAACGACAAACTCTTATATACGAGACGCGGAAGCGAAAATCGCGTCTCAGCTCGTGACGTCACACATGACCACGTGAGAGTGAAAAATGAGTATAATTATGTATGGGAAGCCGTTGGTATAAACCAATGGCTTCTGTTATAAATTTAAGAATATTTGTGGAGATTTCATAGTTTATTTTGTTTCAACTGTTTTATGTATAGAGCTTCATTCAAGAATTTTTAGTTTTCTGTGTTTTTGTTTTCATGTTTAAGTATAGTTGTGCTCTCAACGAGGATTTTCCGGAATTGAGTACGCAGGAAGGCATGTTGTTTTAAATGTCTAAAAATGTTAGTTATCATTTAAATGTAGAGTCAAGCGCCGTGAAAGTGAGTTTGTGGTGTGACCAACTTATATATATATATATATATATATATATATATATATATATATATATATATATATATATATATATATATATATATAAGCATAAGAGTTGAATCAGATCAGGAAACATTAATATAAAAAGTGTTCCATACTCGTGTGAAAAAATTATGGTAAAAATAACATGTAGAGCTTTAAACGTTAAAAAGTAAGAGGTCCGATAGAAAATGTGACCTTGGTTTCGACCTCACGGTCTTATCAGGCTAATTATATCAACTGACCAGCCAACGCTTTATTTAAAAAAAAAAAAAAAAATACAAAGAATATATTAATATTTTTCAAAAATAAATAAATAAACAAAAACACGATGGTTAAACGCATAACGTTGAGTGTAATAGAAAGAAGCTGGGTAAGGAGAAGGAGGGAGAAGGGAAAGAAGAAGGGTGAAGAGAACAAGAGAAAAGAAAGCAAGTGTATCGTAAATATATAAAGAAAAGAAACGCACACTATTTACATTATTCGGACTATTGTCCTCATCTTTGTCGCCACATTTATTGCAACGTTACCGGCCGTTATACGCTCCAGCCTTCTTCAGGTGTTTGGTAATGTTGAACTAAACCCTTTATTTCGCTCACTGGGGTAGACTGTTCTAGTTCCACGTGCCTTGTTTAATGGATGTCAGTTATCAGTTATCTCCTGTTAATTCCCCTCTCCCAGTTCTCCACTGCCTTAATCAAGGACACATGGACCAGTGGATAAAGGCATTAATTAGATCCAGTGACAGGAGCCAAAGAGTTCAATACCCGGTTAAGGCAACGAAAATGTTGTAATAAATATGGCGACAACGATGAGGACAATAGACCGAATAATGGAAATAGTGTACATAATACTTCATCTCAGAAATATAGTCAGATACCAAAAGAAAAGCAATGTAACGTAAATTTAAGGAAGGCTGTCTTATAAATATAGGGAAGGATTTGGACGGGAAGTAAACGTATTGTAAATATAAGAGTGGGGTTTTAAATTAATTTTTTTATCCGTCCTCCTATTCACATAAGAAAAAAAAATTGATATGAAGTCTAGGACTTAAGATTTGATATATCTGGTTTAAAAGTTTTTGGGATCTAAAAATGTCATAATTTTAAAAAGTTATACACACACACACACACACACACACACACACACACATACATATATATATATATATATGTATATATATATATATATATATATATATATATATGTGATAAATGCGAATGACAGTGTGTTACATTTTTTCAACTTTGATCATCGAGGCCGTAGCCCAACATCATACCATTTTGGAATCAGGATGATACTGTGAGGAAATTAAAATATTCTGGGCCACATCCGAACCTGCAATCCTGAAATGTTTTCACTGCTGCGATTGTTTTCAGAATCCGCCATCTTGGCATCTAGTGATAAAAACAATTAAAGGGACATAACTCTCTAACTTTTAATGGCTCATGTTCAAATGAAATAATTACTGTTCTCAAATTATAGCGTTTCAAAATAAAATTGTCTCTGTTTTCAACTTTATTACTAAAGGTCATTCCCAACATATCATTGCCTATTGGAATCAGGCTGAGTGACCAAATTAAAATCATTATGGGTTGGATCCAGACCCGCAATCCTGAAATTTTGGATTGCCAAGTTTTCATTACTGTGATGATCTTTGACATTTTTTTTACTTGATCTTTTGCGTCGAAATTTTTTGTACGATAACAGTTTTTACAACTTGGAAGTAAATTTGTGAATAATCGAAATTAATTGCAAAAACGAGAGAATGTCACCCATGAAATAAAAATAATTGTTTGCACGGAAAGTACGGACCTACGTACATCAAATTATCTTTAAATTAAGTGGCGGCAGAAGAATTATCATTGAACTTTTATAAGGTAAGCTTAAATATCAATGCAATACTTAAATGCAGCGATCAGTTTTGAATTCTTCTATAGTTTATTGTTGCCTATTGCATCTACTCCTCTCCCCCTATTGTGATGACGGCAAAATCAAGAGCCCTCTGCAAGAGCTAGTTTAAATGTTGCATGAAACTATCGCCTTTAACCTAGAATATACATACACACACACACACACACACACACACACACACACACACACATATATATATATATATAAAAAAGTGAACATAGAAGTCAACACTTAGAGGCGACAGTCTGTTTCATGCTAGATGCAATCATTGGGCCACATATATATATATGGTCTGACGATTGCATCTAGCATGAAACAGACTGTCGCCTCTAAGTGTTGACTTCTATGTTCACTTTTATATTTACACACGCTCTGTCTCTGATATTGAGCACTTTATCCCATAAATATAGCACACTTTTAGACTATATTTCTTCATATATATATATATATATATATATATATATATATATATATATATATATTCATGTGATGCATTTTGTCATTTAGGACAACATGGAACAAAACATGACACACAAAATAGCTTTTCTTAAAACTGTACTGATATAGAAAAGTTCATATATATTTTGCCCCATATATATTTGTATCACTTTAAATGTTAATTTTAGAGGATACTCGTATTTAATTAGTCACTCCGTTTATTTAATAAAAAAGTATGTTTAATTATTTTCAGCTAGAAGCCTGGGTCTTTGAGAAACCTTATTAAAAAAAAATATTGTTCGGTAGTTTCCAACTATGTGTCCCTCAGGGAAGAGGGAGCCACCATTTCAACCAGGGCTATTGCTTTGCTATGAAGAAACAGTGTTAGACAAAGACACTTCCTTGCTTTCAGGAAAAAAATAGTTCAAATGAAGATTAAAAGAACTGAAACTAAGTTGAGAAACAACTGAAAAAATAGGAAAAACTTAAAATAAGAATGAAAGCAATTAAAAATAAGACAAAAGGCAATTAAAATAAACATAAAAAAACGATTAAAATTAGGAAGAAAACAAATTCAAATGAAAATTAAAAGCAATTAAAATTAAGCTGAAATACAATTCTAATAAAGACTAAAAGCAAATGAAACTCAGATTAAAAAGAATTTGAATAAAGATTAAAAACAAATGAAATTAAAATTAAAACCAATTCAAATAAATATTAAAAGCAGTTGAAATTAAATTGAATTGAAAACCAATATCTGTCAATATTTCTGTGATGAGGTATTGTAATTATTTAAACTATTTACATTATTCAGACTGCTGTCCTCATCTTTGTAGCCATATTCACAACGTTTCGGCTGTTGTACGCTCCAGTTATCTTCAGATGATTGCAATCAGTTCAGATTATTCAGTTTGATTGGAATAATTCAGAACTATTCAGTTCGAAATTCTAACCACCTGAAGAAGTCCGAAGTGTACAACAGCTGAAATGTTGTGAGTATAGCAACAAAGATAAGGACAAGACTCTGAACAATGTAAATAGAGTAAATTAAAATAAAAAATTAAATTAAGATGGAAAATAATTCAAATAAAGTTTAAAATCAATGCAAAAACAGATAAACAAATTAAATTATGATGAAATAAAATTCAAATGAAGATCAAAAGCTAATACAATTAAGATGGAAAACAATTTAAATTAGTATTAACACCAATTGAAATTAAAATAATAAAACAATTCAAATAAAGACTAAATCAATTAAAATTAAGAAATAAATAAAGATTTATATCTTTATTTATTTAATATTAATATTAAGATGAAAAACAATTCAACTATAGATTAAAAGCTGTTGAAATTACGATAAAAAAAACAATTAAAATATCGATTAAAAACAAATAAAATTAAAATTAAAAGCAATTTAAATATAGATTAAATGCAACGGAAGATACGATGAAAAACAATTAAAATAAATATTAGAAGTAAAATTAAATTCAGTTGAAAAACAATTAAAATGAAAATAAAAATCAATTAAAATTAAGATTAAATGCAATTGAAATTATGATGAAAAACTATTAAAATATTAGCAACTGAAATTAAAATGACAGTTTAAGAATAACATATTAATTTAATAGATTAAAAGAAATTTAAATTAAGATGTTAACAAGTAAAATTAAGATGAAAAGCTGTTGAACTTAAGCTGAAAACAAGTTAAAATAAAGATTAAAAGCAGTTAAAATAGATTAAAAGCAATTAAAATTAGATTAAATATTAAAAGTAGCTGTAGTAAGTTGAAAAATAATTCACATCAAGATTAAAAATATCTGAAATTAAAATGAAATATATACATATAGTTACATCAACGCAAACATAAATTTAGTCAGAAAAAGTCCGAGAGAGAGAAACTCATTACAGGAAAACATTTACCACCTTGTCATACTTCTTTCTTTAAAAGTTTTTCTTGATCTTTTTTCCAATAAATCAAAACTAGGGTTAACCTTTATCTTCCCCATGTATCCTCTTAAACTGTACCTCTTACTCTGATGTAACTATATATACTCCCAAAGTAAAGGGTACACTGTGAACTTAATTTTTTTGTGTTTTGTTAATATATGTTTTTGGTTATATAATAACCGATTTTATTCAGGTTATTTTTCTTTAAGTTTCGATCACATTTTTTATTAAATATAGTCATATAATTAAAATATAACCTGCTAAAATGGTGAAACATATTAAGAACCTATAAAGTTTGTGAAATACATAGGAGAAAACCCAAGGAATTTAAATAAAAGATTATATGAACACAAAAGAGATCTATTATAAAAGAACACATTAAATTATATAGGAGAAATGCAATTCAAGTAATGTTTAAAAGCAACAGAAATTAAGATGGAAAACAAGTTAAATATAGATTAAAAACAGTTGAAAATGGGATGAAATCCTTTAAAATGAAGATGGAAAACAACTGAAATTAAGATGAAAAACAATTAAAATAATGATTAAAACCAAGTGAAATTAGCAAAAAATAAATTTAAAATAGATTAAAAACAAATGAAGTTAAGATTAAAAACAATTCAAATACAGATTAAAAGCAGTTTAAATTAAGATGAAAAACAATTTAAATGAAGTTTAAAATCAGTTTAAATTAAGATGCAAAACAATTAAAATATAGATTAAAATCAATTGAAAAAAGATGAAGTACTATTAAATTAACGATTAAAACAATCGGAATTAGGATGAAAAACAATTCAAATAAACCTTAAAATCAATCTAACTTAAGTTGAAAAACAAAATGAAGATGAAAGGCAATTGAAATTAAGAAGAAAACAATTCAAATAAAGATGAAAAGCAATTGAAACTAAAACGAAGTACTATTCTATTAAAGATTAAAAACAGATGAAACTAATATGAAAAGAATTCAAGTTTAAAATCAATTGAAATTAAGAGAAAACTCATTTAATATAAAGATGAAAAGCTGTTGAAAGATGAAAAACAATTCTAATAAAGTTGAAAAGCAGCTGAAATTCAGATGAAGACATTTTTAAATAAAGTTAAAAATCAATTGTAATTAAGATGAAATGCAGTTGAGATTAAGATGAAAAAGAATTCAAATAAAGATTAAAACCAACTGAAATTATATAGAAACTTAAAATTTATTATTAATAATAATTATTAATTAGTCTTAATAATAATTATAATTAGTCTTTTTCTGTACAGGATAAATGATGTATATTTTGGTGAACATATGTAATTTATTAAATCTAATATATATATATATATATATATATATATATATATATATATATATATATATATATATATATATATATATATATCTTAATCTAAGTAAAAGTTTGTCAATTAACTGATTGAGATTTGCCTTCAGCATCCTTACTCCAGTGTTTCGTAGGCGGATCTGTCCATTCACTCTTCAGCAATATACAGCTTATATTTTTCCATGTTTTTCTTTTATGCATATTTAACACAGGTGTAAGTTTTCTTTTGTATTCTCTATTTTTCGTGTGTGCATGTGTGGCCATGCGCCCGTCTCTGCGGATATGCGCTCGCTCACATGCGCCCGTCTGCACATATACGCGCGCGTGTAGGGAGTCGTGATCATTTTGTGTTTTTTCTTAATTTTTATTTTGCTTCACTTTACATTCGCTCATTTAGCCTTCTTTCTTTTTTGCTTTTTTTCCCTACTGTTGCTGATTTTGTTTTGGTTTGTTTCGACTCTCGCCATGTGACCGATATTTATTTTTATTTATGGGCATTCTATTTTTTTGCTAGGGAAATTATTTTTTACGTTTTTTTACATAAATAATTGATATTAATGCTTAAATTGATAAATGTTTTACATACACACACACACACACAAACACACGCACACACATATATATGATGCTAATGATATTAAGTCTTAAATGGTAAATACTTATATATGCGCATGCCCATAAATATACACACACATGCCGGCACACATACGCATATATTTATATATCTTTACTGGGATTTTATGTCGTTTTTTTTTTAAATTTGGTTTGGTGGTATCATAAGTATTAACTGTAGAAGGATAGATTTATAATTAATTTTATTTATTATTGTTTGAATTTATGTGCATATACCTGTAATTATACGCTTATGTATACGCACACGGTCACATCTATTCACGCAGTATTTACTCTGTCCTTCCACTAGGACGAGATGAGACACAAGGTCTATTTTTAATTGGGGACCCGAGCGCGTACGCACGAGACAGGAACACAAATTCCCCTCAGCCCATGCAACTGAGTGATGATAAGAAATTACTCCAAAAGAATAAGTTACACATCTATTCACGCACGTATATAGGTATACGTATGCGTATATATATACACATTTACGTGCGTTAGTAGATACATGTACACTGATGTGTGTGCTTTGTCGCTATCTATAAAAGGCAGGATGTGTGTGTGTGTGTGTGTGTGTGTGTGTGTGTGTGTGTGTAACGAATGCACGGCCGCAATTTTCGACGGATTTGCACCAAAATTTACATGCACCTGCTCCAAGTTAGTAGGAAGGCCAAGACATTTCCCAACTCCCAACGATAGTGGAAATAATCGATTTTTCCATGCTTCTATGGCAGTTTTCATGTAGTTATCGGCCATTTTTTACTGACCAGAGTGAGATCCTATAGCTGGCTGCCACGAATAGGCAGGAAGATTCTATTTGTCAGCGCGAGTGCCAACAGATGACTGACACGAATGTTAACTAGCATGCTAGCATGCAAAAAAAATTCGATAGCTGCATTCGTCACAAGTGGGAAAATTTAAATCTGCATGGCACTTTACTCCAATTGGCTCATTCGCTTGCTTAAACTCAACGTTGATTCTGATTCCACAAAACTGGCTTGGATGTGAAAAAGTATTTGTTGTTAACATTCATTTTTAATTCGGTTTTTCCAGTTACGAGTCCTTTTTTAAAGCTGATAGTTTTCTGTTCATTTTGTTTAGTTCTTTTTTCGTAACAGATTTAATGTTTAGTATAGAGCTTAGAAAAAATTCGCAGTGTGAGATAGGCAAGAAGTAAGACATGTAGCAACATCAGCACGGCTAAGGGCACTCCTTTAAAGGCAAGGAAGGGCAAAAATATTTTAAGTCAAGTGATAGCGATTGCTGTATGAGTCGTACGATTTTTGAATCAAGCACGAGCTACGCCGGGCCATGCTGCTTGTTGGTGTTATTATATAAAGAAAATCTACAAAGAATATTTTACTTGATGTCTTTGATGATATTTAACCGAATCATTTTGTTGGAATGCATTCCGAATTTTTTTTAAAGGACTTTTAATTTTATATTTCAATAATAATTTAGTATTATTTATTATAATTTAGTAGTTTTGTCTTAATTTTCTGCGATGACTTCTCGGGAAGGATTGTGGTATTGATTCCATTTTCCTTATCAATGGTTTGGAATTCCATGTTTTTGTTTCTTTCCGCGTATTTTTTTTATTGATTTCCAGTGTATAACAAAATAATGAAGTTTAATCATAGTCAATTTAATTTTATGCGAAAATATTTATATTTACGTTAGCTTAAATTACTTTGAATATACGCTCTTTAGCGCTAGAGGACGTTCTGAATTGGGTCATTGGGCAGTTTCGGGTCTTTCAAACATCATACTACCCTCACCAAGTCGACCCCATCAGAGCTGATCAGTCTCCGATGCGCCCCCATGCCAAATTAACAGTCTGAAGACTTATATTAGGCAAACCATACCCCTCTATGACGCATTTGATTGGAAGTTGACCAACAGCCAATCAGAATGGTGTGATTTCTATTTAAGTTGTTTACGGGGTATTTTTACTTTTTCTTTTTTATGTGGATACTCAGTCGGATACTCGGAAGGTAATTATGTATTTTCCGTTTTTTTTTACTTATTTCTTCACTTTTTTTCACATATACAGGCCATCAGTAGTTTCTGAGAAAAGCGTTTCGAGCCCTATGAAGATAACAGATCTTGATATTACCAAAAGTTTGTGGTACCGGGGTCCTGGCATGACATCTGGCTACCCGCTTTTCTGAAAGAAATCATATCTCTAATAAGGATTTATGCCTTTGTTTTCAATTGAATTCATTTTTGAGAATCTGCCGGACAAATTAGAGAATAATCCCCTAGACAAAATATTAAAGAAAATTAGCAAGAAAGGACTAACCACCAACTGAAAGAAGAAAGCATGAATGGTGGTCAGCAAGAATAGAAGCTAAATGGCAGATGTCAACATAAGACCAATAGAAAAAGGCTGACGATATAGGAAGTGGTTTCACAGAGGATGCAAAATGTGACATCGAAATCCGAACGCGCATTGGAATAACGAAATATGCCTTTCAAAAGCTAAGCAAAGTAATAATGAACATATCTCTAATAAGATTTTATGCCTTTGTTTTCAATTGAATTCATTTTTGAGAATCTGCCGGACAAATTAGAGAATAATCCCCTAGACAAAATATTAAAGGAAATTAGGAAGAAAGGACTAACCACCAACTGCAAGAAGAAAGCATGAATGGTGGTCAGCAAGAATAGAAGCTAAATGGCAGATGTCAACATCAAACAGGTAGAAAAAGGGTGACGATATAGGAAGTGGTTTAACAGAGGATGCAAAATGTGACATCGAAATCCGAAGCGCATTGGAATAACGAAATATGCCTTTCAATAGCTAAGCAAAGAAATAGGAAACTTTTTTCTCTACCACTGTTCAACCGGTGGCTGAGCATTACGTTATTTTTCTCTACCACCGTTAAAACGGTGGTTAGGGCTCAAATGATTAATGTTATGACCTTGTGACATAAACAGCTTGGTAAGAATCCCGAAGAGTTCTTGCTGCATATCTGCTGGCCACTCGCTCAAATTTGACCCTAAATAGATGTTCCACTCTTTAGGCTATTTTTTACCGATAATCCATTTGTTTTTTTTTTGTTTATTTTTTTTACTGATTTCCAGTGTATAACAAAATAATGAAGTTTAATCATACTCAACTTAATTTTATGGGAAAATATTTATATTTACATTAGCCTACATATACAGGCCATTAGTAGTTTCTGAGAAAAGCGTTTCGAACGCGATGCAAGTAACAGATCTTGATATAACCAAAAGTTGGAGGTACCGGGTGTCATGTTATGAAATTTTCTGGCTACCCGATTTTCTGAAGTAAATCATATCTCTAATGTGGATTTAGGCAATTAATTTATTTTTGAGATTCTACCGGGCGATTAGGTCATGGGTCATAGTTTTTACACATTTGATATGAAAACGCAATTGTACAGAGTTCAACGCCTTTAACCAGATGCTATTATTTAGACCTTAATGCTGAAAATAATCCTCCGAAGGTATGTTATCCTTTATTTATTAACTCAATTAATAGATATCGATTAACAAATTTCTTTTTCCTGCCTTTGTGGTGTTTTTGACGTAGATTGATGCTTGTTGAATGATTTTGTTTTATTGAACACTTTTGTTGGTGTTATTATATAAAGAAAATCTACAAAGAATAATTTACTTGATGTCTTTGATGATCATAAACCTAATCATTTTGTGGGAATGTATCCCAATTTTTTTTTTAAAGAACTTTTAATTTTATATTTCAATAATACTTTAGTGATCACACTCCATATATGAATAAAATATAATCTAAACATGACTAATTACAATGATTTTGATTATTATTAACGTTCTGGTAAGTTCTATATTTTCAGCACTCTTCAAAAAGATGTCTATACTCTTCTTTTTATTTTAAATATTTTTAGTCTAAACATTCATTTTTGTGTGGGGTTAACCTTGTCTTTGAGATAATCTACAGTTATATTTGACTGAACTGCAATGCAATGGCATTCAATATATGTTATGGCTATTTCTTGTTTTGAGTAAAATTATCCAGGATCAATCATTCGAAGAGTATTAAAATTATAACAAGGTAACTGCTCCCTGGGCAGATATTGTAGTTTTCACATTTTAAGGCGCCGATTTGGAATGGATTGGTGTGGTCCTTATTAATTTTCCAAGGGAATAATTGCTGAGAGGCCAGGTGTGATCTCGAAATAGACAGGTCAGAGCAGATGTTTTTGATTTCCTTTCTGACGGATGACAGCCGAATGTGTTTTGGGTTTTTGGAGCAATGCCTCTCAATGAAATGGAGTAAAATCAAAACATAGGATTTCGTCTTTCAATACCGGCTTTAAACAATAGAAAATTGAACTATTTCGGTGTGTCAACAGTTTGATAAGTAGCCGGAGAATTATATACAAATTCATCTCGGCCTTGAGGGGACAGAGAGACACGGGCTGAGACACCAGACAGACGGGTCATTATACACACAGGTTGGTGAACATCCACACGAGGAAACGACCCAATATTCACTTGAATTTCTGTTGAACCTTGCTGAACAAATAGATCGAGATTCCAAGTCGCCGCCTTCTTATCTTTTTGTGTTAATAGATGCCAAATTTATTCCATTGTAAATCATTTTATTCACCTTCATTAAATCGTCTATATTTAATAAAAACTGGCATTATTATTTCTTCTGTGAGAGCTTGGTTTTATTTCCACTCAGCCTAGTCGCCAATAAAAAGTTTCGACTGAAAGAAAAAGACAACTTTCTTCGTCAGTAAGAATCACAACACTTGAAGAACCAAAACTGGAGATCGACGACTTATACTGTCACCAAACCCTAAGCCAGTTTCGAAGCTACATATATCTCCATATCCAATAGCCGTGCGAGGATTGAGATAGCGGAACAAGCGGAATCGGAACTGAGCGGCTGCACGTCGACAGGAGGCGAGACACAGACCAGCGGGTCCTAGAAGATGTGTCAAGAAGAGAAGGTATTATACAATAACAAAAGGCAATTTTCTTCAAAATTGGCCCCATTCTCGGCCCTTTATCAGTTTCTTGTCTGGCAGATCTTCAAAAATGCATGAATAGGAAATATAAGAAAAACTGTTCCAGAGATTAATATCTTTCAAACAAAATTTTAGCCACAATATTTCGAAATATGACTCCGAAAATCTTGTTCGTGCCTCCAACTTCTATTTGCAATTTTCTTTTCACTTTCTTACCACTAATTTTTCTTTGTCTAGATTTTCATTCATACGAACTTCCTTACTTTCCCCCCCGCACCCAAATGTTTCTCTCGCCTTCCGCCACCCCTCCACGCACCTTTGACACTTCCAGTCTCTTATTTCAATCCCTGGGGTGACGATACGAAGCATAATTGCAAATTCAAATCGTCAGTGAACTTTTCAATTCGCACGTTGTCCAGCGGAAAATGCACTCAAAGCTTTGTCATCAAGCTCCGAGCATCGTTAATGTGACAGGCCAACGCGCCCAGAGCTGACCTACCCGTTCCCGGCCTTCCTTGACCACCCGGGTGCCGTCCACCACCTTTTATTGAACAACGAAATCAACAACAACAGCTACAAGTGAGATCAATAGATGTAAGTAAATTTAGTAATACTTAAGTGAATTTAAATGCTTCTCGCTTCACCGTCCATCGACTTTGCTTTTCCTGACTTCTCCAGCGTTTTATGAGCGCCTCTCATGATGTGTTGTACGAATTCGGACTAATGTAATGTCGGGACGCAGGCAAGATAATAGGAAGAATGTCGGGCGGGGCGGGTCGTTGCTGGGGGGAGCGTGGGGCGGAGGGCGAAGGTTGAAGGGAAGAATGAACTTCTGACAAGTGGAATCAAAGAATACCTCCAGCGATATGCGAATTCTTGGTCAACGATTTTAATATGAGTTTAAAATGTCCTCAGTTTGTCTATTTCTCAAATATAAAATTATAAGAAAAAAATCGCATCTGCTTCAAATAACTAAATGAAAATAATCAATTTCTTTTCTATGTTGACATGTGACCCTTCACCAAGAATCATTCAGCAAAAAAAAAAAAAAAAAAAGAATTGGAACTCGGTTGGTCTGTTCCGCCATAATATGTTGAGGGATTTTTCACGTGAAAACCTCAGTGATTTTTACTTAAGAGATGTCACTGGGACACAAGGGGATACATGGAGTTAAAGAAAATGGGAAGACTTTAGTGGAGACGAGTGAGGAAAGGACAATAAAGGAATGGGTTTCAGGGAGTCAGGAAATGGAGAATGACATTGCATTTCAATTTTTGAAGATTATAAGTGTCAGGGAAGTAAGATATTTGGAAGGGAGTTCCACAGGTGTTAAGTGCGAGAAAAGATACATTTCGAATAGAAATGGCGCTTGCATCTAGCTAGTCCAAAAGTAAAAAGGTGAGACCTAGTTTTTAATCTACACGTTATGGAGTTATTAAGCAAATCATATGAACTTCAATGAATTAAATTTGGTGTGAAATTTTGAACAATCAATTTAGATGTAAAAACAAAGCCTGAGTTAAAATTTTAAGTAGTATCAATATGTTTTATTGAAGTTATTTGATGTATTCTAAATAAAATGCTGTCTGAAGTTATTAAGCAAAATCAAATAATCACATTTTTCTAAAATAAAAGCGTAATATAATCATCAAAAATTGACCAATACCTACAATAGAACAAATAACAAACATATGATAAGTCTTTGAATCCTTTACATTTTAAGATAGTAATCTAATATCCATTGATTTTTTTTTTTACTTTAGCATTTCCAACATGGTAATTTTAATTGCAGTCTCTGTTGATTTTATATTGTTTACCAACTTCATATAATTTCATCTTTACAATTGACCATAGATTTTCGATCGGATTCGATATGTATTTCTTGGTCCAAGATATATTTACGAAAATCACGGGAAAATATCTTGAAATACTAAAGAAAAAATTTATTCAACAAAATAACCATTGGCTACAAACACAGTCTCCTGACGATTTCAGAATCTCCAGCAACTCATCTGGATGGTCTTGCCTTCATTTCAAATTTGGCGTTACAAGGAGTTTAGTTGGTCTCTCGCTCAACTGCGCCCCACACAATAATCAAGGTTGTTGCAGTCTGGAAATTTAGGTGGCCAGATGTAAGGGGTGATGTGGCTGCAAAAATTGTCTGAGACCCATGCCTGGATTCTCCAGCTTGTGTGGCATGGTGCAGAGTCCTGTATCATACCTAGGGTCTTCCAGCAACCACCCTCTTGACACAGGGCAGCTCCTCAAGGCACTTGATGTAGTCCTACGTCTAGCGTCTGAGGCCATGTTGGAAGATGAATGGAGGCATAATGTCGCCATCACTAGTGATCACTCCAAATAATATCTTCGTAATCACCATTAGACTCATCCAACTCTTTCCTAATCCTTTGCACTATCCTCAGCACTCAAACACTCTGAAATGTTCGTATTGTAGCTTCCGGCACTAATGCCAAGGAGTATTTCATGCCATTTCCAAACTTCTGGCGGAGTGAATTGCGTCATGGTGATCGTTTTCTCACAGATGGTGTCCAACTCGCCCAACTATATAGTGCAGTTTACAACATCAAAAACAAACAATGCGAAATTAAAAATGTAAAATAGCGACAATTTACCCATCGCAATCGGAATATCGTTTAGTTGAGTAATTTTTTGCGGTTTTCAACTGTTCTTACATACCTTACCTAAAGATTTATGGTTGGGATGCTGAAGGTAAGATCAATCAACTAATAGACAAACCTTTTACTTGTATTATATATATATATATATATATATATATATATATATATATATATATATATATATATATATATAAATATATATATATATACACATATATATATATATATACATATATATATATACATATATACATATATATATATATGTATATATATATATATATATATATATATATATATATATATATATATATATATATATATATGCACACACACACCCTTGAGTAAAGCAACAGAAATAAAACATTAATACCGAACGAAATTATATTGTTTGGATATATCCACCTCTTTCTGAATCCTCTGCACTGTCCTCAGATTGACACCCAAACATAGTGAAAAAAAGCCTATTTGAGCTTCCGGCGCGAATGCCAAGAAGTACAGCATGCCGTTTCCAAATTTTTCGTGGAGTGAATTGTGTCACGGTGCGCTTTTCCTTACATACGGTGTCCAACTGACCTTACTATATTGTGCAGTCAACAAAATAAAAACAAACAAACAAACAAACAAACAACGCGAAGTTAAAAACATAATGTGACGACAATTTACCCATCGCACTCAGTACATATTCACCATTATATGCAACGAGCTCTTGTCGTTTGTCTACTGCGTACGCAATCTGTAGTTTTAAAGAGGGCGATAGGACATTTCTGATATTCTCTGTCTATGTGTCCGTGTCTATGTTTTACAATTATATTAAGCATAGCCTCTTCCCATTTATAGATTTAAAATAATTCATTTGCCCCTGGCATTTCTAAAATGGCGAAGTACTACAAATAACAGTTCTGTTCGAATTAAGCCTCTAGGTACGGGGAATAGGCATAGGATGTATGTAAATAAGGTGGGTTGAGTATGGACGGTGTGGTTTGTTTTATTTCGTTTGTTTAACGGCATATCAACTCCTTATGGGTCATTTACTACCGAAATTTAATTTTCTTGGGAGCTTTGAAATAAGAAAAAAATGTTATTCTGCTTTCACAGTTGAGTATTTGATAAGATGATACTCAGTTTTTGTGCATATACATGTTTGTGTAGACATAATTACCAGAGTCGGTGATAGGTATGTATATATGTTGGAGTTTTGTTGGAGTTATATTGTGGAATTCTATTTGATTTCCGTAAAAAATTGTACGATATTTCGAACGCTATTATATGCCTTCAACTACAGATAAAATATATCGTTGGTCATTTTACTATAAATATGTATTGTTGGTTGGTTGATTTTGTTTAGCGGCATATCAACCTCTATGGGTTATTTAATGCCGAAATCTAAATATTTTGAACGCAATTATATGCCTTCAACTACAGATAAAATATATCGTTGGTCATTTTACTATAAATATGTATTGTTGATTGGTTGATTTTGTTTAGCTGCATATCAACCGCTATGGGTTATTTAATGCCGAAATCTAAATATTTTGAACGCAATTATATGCCTTCAACTACAGATAAAATACATCGTTGGTCATTTTACTATAAATATGTATTGTTGATTGGTTGATTTTGTTTAGCTGCATATCAACCGCTATGGGTTATTTAATGCCGAAATCTAAATATTTTGAACGCAATTATATGCCTTCAACTACAGATAAAATACATCGTTGGTCATTTTACTATAAATATGTATTGTTGATTGGTTGATTTTGTTTAGCTGCATATCAACCGCTATGGGTTATTTAATGCCGAAATCTAAATATTTTGATCACAGCTCAACAGTGCGGTTAGACATGTGATTGCTTCAAGCCGAGATCGAAACCCGACCGATTTGACGGAGACTCTCACCCTTATGCCATCAGCGCACGCAGCGGAGAAAGGCAATTTTTCCCACCTTATATACGAGATATAAAAATTACCGGCTACCAGAGTGCTCAAATCATGGCGAAGAGCTTTTAGTGTTAATTAGCAGCAGCCGACAAATTCCCTTCCTTCCAAAGGGCTCAACCTATATTGCAGATTTTTTAAACACCTGATGATTATGCGACCGCCGATGAATCAACAGCCCGTGCACATAAAAATTTAAGTGGTGGGAAGACAATGATATTTATGTATTGTTTTATTATATAAAGTGTTATATATGACTTGAGATCAAATGCAGATCAAATGTGGACTGAAATCCAAGAGAATGGTAAGATAAAGTACAAATAAGAAAATTTAACATGTTCCGCTACTCTTAACGACATTTACTCCATTTTGTTTATTTGACAATAAATTGCGCATTTTCTATAATTCATCTGGATTCATCGGTTAACATTATTAAATATTTATGAGCGTCTCTAAGTTTGCCTATTTATTCAAAAGTACTTCTTGCACAATAAAATCCGTACATTTGCCTTGATAAAGTCCGTCAGAAGACGAAATGCGTCGGCTATGATGCGTTCTCCTGCACAGTAAATACTAGAGCATTTTAAGATTGCTAGAAGCGCGATTTTTTCTCGGTCCACACTGTTTATATCTACAAACGATGAATATCCAATAGGCTTCACACTTCCGCACATAAATATAACAAACTGGACACCGTGGTGTAATGGTTAACAAGCTTGTCTTACTAAAAACAGTTACGACTGAATAGTGAGTTCGATCATCACTGGGTGCCACAAACATTCGGCCTTGTGCCACATCTAAGCAACGCTAATAAAATCATCATAGCGAGCAACTTGATGTGGTGTAACGGTTAGCAAGCTTGTCTCGTTAGAACCATTACAACTGAGTAGTGAGTTCAATCCTCACGGGGTGCCCATTCTTTAGGCCTTGTGCTGCATCTAAGCTGTGCTTAGAAAATCGAGCCACAACGGCATGGTGTCATGGTTAGCAAGCTTGTCTCGCTAGGTCAGTTACGACTGAAAAGTGGGTTCGATCCTCACTAGTTTTCACATATACTCGACCTTGTGCCACATCTAAGCTATGCTTAGAAAATAATCACAAATATATTGCAAGCGTAAAATCCTATAAATACGTACATTACATTTCTCTGTTTCAATACATATATATATATAAATATGCGTGTGTATGTATTTTACATTTATGAAGTGTAATCTTTTTGTAGGCATTAAACGTTAATCATTTAATAAGTCACTATGGAACGGCCTTTTTTTACCGAAACAAGAAGAATTACACATGTCCGCCATAATGGACATCATTCGCCCTGTTCACAAAAACTAATCGATAAAAATTTTATGCGTACTATATAATTACCTTGTTTAATAATTAAAATGTATGTGGAAAAATTGATGAATATTTGCAGCAAGCTTTCGTACATATGGACTGTGAGGACGTAAAAAAGAAAGCACATATCTATCTATCTGAATAGCTTCATTATCTATCTATCTATCTATCTATCTATCAATCACAGTTTCCCTTTATTTCACTCTTTATATATATATATATATATATATATATATATATATATATATATATATATATATATAGAGAGAGAGAGAGAGAGAGAGAGAGAGAGAGAGAAAGAGAGAGAGAGTGCGATGGGTAAATTTTCGCCATTTTACATTGTTAATTTCGCGCATGCGCGTTGTCTGATCTTGATTTTGTCGACTGCACAGTATAGTAGGGCCAGTTGGGCACCGTCTGTGAAAAAAGCGCACCATGACGTAATTCATTCCGCCAGTAATTTGGAAACGACATGCTGTACTGCTTGGCATTCGCACCGGAAGCTTCAGAAACGAAAATTTCAGACTGTTCTGGTGTCAATCTGAGGACAGTGCAGAGGATTCGGTAAGTGTTGGATGAGTCTATTAGTGATTACGAACGTATGCCAGCTCGGAAAACTCACTCTGATCGTTCTAAGTATTTGTCCCAATTTATTGGTGACGGCATCACACTATTCACGGAGGTCTAAATCAAGCGCCCTGAGTAGGTAGTGCTGCTATGACTCAACAGGGTAGCTGTTTAAAGAAACTATATCTGGCAACAGGACTCTGCACCATGCTCCACAAGCGGGAGAACCCAGTCAGGGCTTTCAGGCAATGTTTGCGACTACATCACCTCTTACATCTGGACACCTAACTCCCCTGACACTTCAACACGCTTGATTATTATGTTTGGGACGCAGTTGAGCGACAGTCCAAGAAAAGTTTTTGTAACACCAAAAATGATCTGAAGGCAAGGATTATGGCACCAACTTAAATAAGGATCTCGTTCAGAAGAGATGCAGGAGATTCCGAAGTCGTCTGTCGGCGATGGTTGAGGCCAATGGGAATTTCATTCGATAAGTTTACTAAGTTTAGTATTTCAAGATATTTTGTGCAATTTACTTAAATATATGTTAAAGTGTTATGTCAGCATTCATTTTTACGAAATTCAGAAAACAATTTATCCATCGCACCTTTGAGTGTGTGTATGTGTATATATATATATTGATGTTCTGCAAGACGAGGTGATCAGCTGGACATGTGAAGATTGTGGAAGAATACTCTTGTCAAAAGCCGCATACATCAATCACAAAAAAACTCATGCCGGTGTTCAAAGAGCTGGAAATTTGCCACCCCGTCCAGACGACACCTCTTGCGAAATATGCTTTAAGAAATGTAAGATATCAGCCGGGCTGAGAAGGCACATGTCGTCACACCAGCAAGATTTTCCTCAAACTAATGCCCTGAACTATGTTCCAACACTTTCATTCGTCTGTCACCTATGCTTTAGACCATGCAAATCAGCTGCCGGCCAGAGTAGCCATCTTCGGGCACATGGGCGTGAGGTGGGGAGCAGCATGGATGTATGAATGTTGGGATGGCTAACGTCTGTCAAGACGAAGCAATTACCATATATATATATGTGTATATATATATATATATATATATATATATATATATATATATATATATATATATATATATATATATATATAATATAATTGTTTATTTAAAAATCATAACATAAAGATGTTACAAAATCACTACAAAAATATGGCTATTTTTGTAGCGATTTTGTAACATATTTATGTTATAATTTTTAAATAAACAATTATATAGGTTCTACTCTATATTGAGCACTCTTTTAAGAATAGTAATTGATGGTTGTTGGAGTTTATTCCGTATACACCAATCCTAGACCTGGATATAAATATATATATATATATATATATATATATATATATATATATATATATATATATATATATATATATATATGTGTGTGTGTATGTGTGTGTGTGTGTGTGTGTGTGTGTATGGAGAAAACAACTGAAAAGTTGCAAATTAAAAGAAAAAAATGCTATATATATATATATATATATATATTTATGAATATATAAATATATATATATATATATAAATATATATATATAAAAAAATATAGTCTTAAAGTGTGCTATATTCATGGATAAAGTGCTCAATATCAGAGATAGAGCGTGTGTAAATATAAAAGTGAACATAGAAGTCAACACTTAGAGGCAACAGTCTGTTTCATGCTAGATGCAACTGTCAGGCCACTAAGTGTTGACTTCTATGTTCACTTTTATATTTATATATATATATATATATATATATATATATATATATGTATGTGTGTGTGTGTGTGTGTGTGTGTGCGTGTGAATATATATATATATATGCCCACACGTGTATATTAATAATTTCAACATAAGCAAGGATGTAAATCCTCTCAGGCACAGGGTGTTTGTGATAATACCCGTTTTAATACTAACCCCTGTGTATAAAAGCCTAATTACAAACAGTACAGTTTCGCAGAATAAAGCTTCCTCGGTCGTTATTCGGTGTTGTCTATTGATTACAGAGTTACTGAATCCCTTGCGTCTTAGTTGCTTTATTTCCTTCCTTCGAGTGATATGATTAAGAAAAATTGCATTCCTGTTGTGTGATCTTTTTCTTTTCATTAAAACGTTATTCGATTAAATATTTATTATACGAGACCTTATTTATCGAAGCAAGGAACGTAGGATGAATTCTTTCCATGCGTAAATGCGCATCTTTTAAACTTGAGACATGCTAAATCCTCGGGCAGGGCATCATAATTCGACAATGAAAAATATGCAATTTAAAGGTTATTTAATGTTTTTAATGGGCATTTAATGGACTATTTAATGGGTTTAATGTTTATTTAATGGTTTACTTAATGCTTAATGAATATTTAATGGTTTAGTAAATGATTTAATGGGTATTCACTGGTTTATTTTTTTAAATAGTTATAAACCGAAACTCTGGAATTCTTAGAGTGTCCAGAAATTCTGTTTTACCAAAAACGATGTTGTGATTTAATTTGTTTTTAACGGCATATCGACACGTTATGTGTCATTTAATGCATACGTATAATTTGGGAGGAGGGTTGGTGTAATAAAAATATGATATTATGTTATTCTGCTTTCACAATTGAATACATGGTAGATGATACTCTGCTTTTGTGCATATACATATTTGTGTGGACATTAGTAAAGAGGGTGAAGGTGTGTTTTGTGTTGTAGTTTTATTGATGTTATATTTTGGAATACAGTTTGATTTCTAAGTAATCATATGATATTATATGGATTAATGTTATGAAAGTATTCTTTCGTATTGGTTGCTTTGTTCTTTGATTTGGTTTAGCAGTATAAGGAGAGTTAATGGAGAGTTAATGGAGAGTTAATGCCGAAATGTAAATATTCCGAACACAATTTTATGTCTTCAACTAAATACATTGTAATGTAATTGTATGACTTCTCCTACAGATAAAATATATTGTTGGTTATTTTTCTATAAATATGTATTTTTAGTAATTCAGTAAAATTGTATTGCTGGTCAGTTTACTTCAACATTGTATTGTTGGTCATTTTACAATATAAAAATGTATTTTCCTGCTTTCAGAGCGTTTTGTTTTTGTTTGGGATTCGCTATTTCCCATAGCTGTGACCTTAACAGGTGTTACCACCCCGGATAAGATAAGACAGAAGGAACACCGTAAAGCCGTAAGACGAGGGGTAAACGAAATGTCATGCGTGGATAGCCATATATGGAGGAGAAAGCGAGATCACCGCCCTCTGTGTGATGAATTTGAAATATTAGGCAAAAAAAATAACTAGAAAATACGAAGACTTAAGGAATAAGCGCATACCCTAGGACAAGCGCAGACATAAATGCAATATGGAAACCAGTAATATAGCGTACTAGAGAAAAACAATAATAACAACAAATTGTGATATGAGGATTGGTAAAAAAATACAATGAGAAATTAACTTAATAAGTCTAAAAATTCATGCACATGGCCCAGTGGATAAAAGGGTGGGTTGAAGTAATCCAGTGACTTGACCCAAAGAGTTGTGAATTCAATACCTGGCCGCAGCAGAGTTGAACAAAAACTTGCATGGTTGAATTACTAAAGGGAAATAATAGAAACTAGGATAGCTGGAAGAGGCATGTCACGTGGAACTAGAACAATCTACCCCGGTGGACGAAACAGAGGGTTCGGTTCGAAAATTCCAATCACCTGAAGAAGGTCGGAGCGAACAACGGCCGAAACGTCGTGAATATGACAACAAAGATGATGACAATAGTCCAAACAATGTTAGTAGTATAAACATATACACTTTCAAGAACGGTGTCAGGTGAAAAAAGAACTTCATCAGCTAGACTATATACGCAAAACATCTATATTAAGAAATATTAAATTTTAAATTCCCAGTGTCCCTCTATTTTGTGATATCAACGAATACTTGTTGACACTTTTTTAATGCTCGTTGTAGCAGAGACTTTATAATCGCCAATACAACTATAGTAACGCCGTTGAACAATACTGGGGTCAGACGCCTTCGAATAACACTCGCACTAATAGTACTTGCTCGATAATACTCGCTCGAAAAGTAACCACCGAATAGTGATCCGTATAGAGAAATAGAGAATAGCGATCCGTTGTGTTAACGTTTACTACTGAAAGAATGTGTCAAACTTTAGATAAAAACTGCGAAGCTCGGGTTTTGGTTTTAGATATCTGAAAGGCGTTTGACAGAGTTTAGCAAGCTAAAGAACTATGGTGTCTCCGGTCGTTATTTTAGATTTGATCCAATCTTTCTTAATTTTGTGATGTCAACGAATACTCGTTGTCACTCGTTTGTAGTAGAGACTTTGTAATCGCTGGTACAACTATAGTAACGCCGTTGAACAATACTGGTGTCAGACGCCTTCGAATATCTCTCGCACTAATAATAATTGCTCGATAATACTCGCTCGAATAGTAATCCGTATAGTGATCTGAATAGAGAAATAATATAGTGAATAGAGTAGAGAATAGCGGTCCGTATAGAAATGAAATGCAGTTGCGTATAGAATAGAGGATAGACTAGAAATATCGATCCGAATAGTAATAGAGGATATACTAGAAATGCAGATCCCTATAGTAATAGAGGATAGACTAAGAATAACGATCAATCTAGACGTCACGCTACCTTCCATATATGCGTTCCCTCTACGGTGACGTGATCTACTTAATTCAATAACGGGATCGTCTGTGTTTGCTTACTGGCGATCTATATTTAAACTATATATATATAACACCTCGACTTTGAGCTGAGTTCCTGTGGACTCTAATTTTCTGTTGCTGTTCTTTTTCTATTACTGTACCTCCTTGGTTCAATAATAATAAATAGAGTAGATAATAGCGGTCCGTATAGTAGCAGAAAATAGAGTAGAAATGGTGATCCGTATAGTAATAGAGGATAGACTAGAAATGTCGATCGTTAGTCGTCAGCTATTTCCTGCATATATGCGTCTCCTCTATGGTCACGTGGGCTACTTAATTTAATAATGGGATCGTCTGTAATTGCTCACTGGCGATCTATGTTCAAACTCATGCGTCGGCAGCGACACTTTATTCCTGTAAAACACTATATTTCGTGCGCATGCGTAACTGCATCGACATACACAATTGCGAAGAAATTCTAAGTTACGTCTTTCGCATAGTAAAATAATTCCCCTTCCGCCCGGCCGTACAACGAAAGATTGGTGGTTAGAATTTTGACTAATGCCAAATCGGTCGGGTTTCGATCCCAGCTTGCATCATTCGGATGTACAGCCACACTGATGAGTTATGATACAGCAAAACATTCTGTCTGTAGATGACTATCTATCTATCTATCTATATATATATATATATATATATATATATATATATATATATATATATATATATATATATATGAAATAATGAAAGCGGAGACATTAAAAGTTTATGGTAATATTTAATTTCATTAAAAATGATACTTCGGTTTTAACTCTTCAGACCGAACATTTTCGTAAAAGATGGATACAAGATTTTACCAGGTACAAAACATTTATCTAACTATAAATTAAGCTTAAATATGTACATTCAAAATTCGGGGAAGTGAAAAGTGGGGGGTAAAATGGAGGGTGTAGAAGGGGGATATTTATTCAAAACGGGGAAGAGAAAAACGGGGAAAAGAGAGAGAGATATATGTCTGTTTAAAGAGATATATGCGAAGTCGTATGGATGAGAGCAGATATATTGACCTATTTTTACCTGATGTGGGCAGTGAAGTAGAGAGGGTATCCCCAAATGGGAATAGGAAAAAGAGACAAAGACAGTAAAGGAAAAAGAAAGAAAGAGACAAAACGGGAAAACTTGAGATATGGCTGGGAATCGGAAATCGTAGCTGTATAACATTGAATACATTTTCTGTCTAATTCATGTAGCCACCCACGCCCGTTCTTGATCCCTATATATATATATATATATATATATATATATATATATATATATATATATATATATGGAGAGGGAGGGAGCAGGTAATCTATCCGCTGGTATAAAATCCGTGTGGATTCTAGTAATATTAATTATGAAAACTGATCCACACAGAGCTCGATGTATTTATTAGAACAGAGTATATGTATTTTTTACTGCAAAAAAAAGAAAAAAATTATATATATATATATATATATTGTGTGTATTTAGGCAGCATTTTTTTATTCATACATGTTTCATTAAATAATATAGATAAGTGTTGTCTATATATTTTTTGTAAGTTCTTTTCATATCGTCTGATAAGCTTAATAACATTATCATATATATAGGAAAAGAATTTACATAAAATAAATAGACAACACTCGTCTATATTATTTAATGAAACATGTATGAATATATATATATATATATATATATATATATATAAAATATGTCTATATATATATATATATAAAATATGTCTATATATATATATATATATATATATATATATATATAAAATATGTCTATATATATATATATATATATATAATATGGATATAAATATATATATTTGTATATATATGTAAATTATATATATATTTTATATATGCACGGTTCTTATTGTAAAGCGCTCAATATCACTGATAGAGCTAACATGTTTAGTTGAATGGATATGAGTTTGTGACCGTCGTATTCACGTTTATGCGATCCTCAGACAAATCCCATATATATATATATATATATATATATATATATATATATATATATATATATATATATAACCTTTTTTTAGTTTTAAAAGTATCTTAGAATTTTACTCTGCTTGTAATAGCTTATGCAATCAATCATTTGCTGAACGTCAATTAGAAGCCTTAGAATGATTCTTTTAGAATTTTTTACCTTTTAAATGGATTTTAAATTGAAGAATTTTACATGCCTTTTCCAATAAGAGTTTGGGTGTAATAGGAAACAAATACATTTTTTGTTTTTGTTTTTTCTCTTTTTATTCTACTCAGATAAAAAGAAAAAAAACGAAAATATACTTCTTACGATCAAAAATGTATTTATTATGATGAACCAAAAGTATAAATAATCACTTAGAAAGGCTAGCAGATAGCGTAATATTGTGTCCAATTCTCAAGAGAATGTTCACAAGGAACCTACATACTTTCTTTGCATTTTTTATCGACTAATTCTGAAATGTACCATAAAAGACATCGATAGAAGACATTTTCGTCTATTCAAGACGCAGGTTCGTATGACTCGACAATATTTCCTAAAACAGCCAATCTAAAGAAAGTGGGGGGATTACTTCTCCGTCTTTCCTATCATCTTAATTATTGCAAATTGCTGGCATTTTGAATAGTTAATACTGTGTAGAACTAAGATGTGTAATTTGCTCGTGTGAATGTCGAAGTGTGACCACCGATTTTTCTAGATGACAACGCCTGTCTTTAAGTTGTAAGTAAATGCAACGCCGAATAAAAGTATGGAGCTGGGTCAGGAATTGCTTTCACATATTCTCCTGACGTTTCAACTTTTGTCCATACAATATTCCAGCCAGAGGTTACATTTTTGAATATATAGAATAGAATCCTGAAAGAATACATCAGCACAGAATCCGAATTTGCTCTTTTATTATTCAATAAAACGCAATTTCACTACAAGTTGGAGTAATTCCACAGAAATTCCAGGAAAATACTTTTACGAACAATTCGTTATGCTATGATTTTTATTGAAAAAAATGTCAGTTATTGAAATATTTAGGGCACGATAGTGTGAGACGATACTTTTTATTGTGCTGTATTTTAATACCTGTGTTGTGAAATATAGAAACCAGTATAAATGTGTTGGATAAAAACGTATACCGGGTGTAACAGCACAATTGTTAGATTAAGCTTTGAATTGTTGTATCTTAGAAATGATTAAAGATAGCTTACTGGAATTTTCAGAGCAATAAGAATGTAGAATTACTCTCCAAGCTTAACAGAAAAATCGGGATGAAGGACATAAAAGAAAAGGATAAGTTCATTATTAATTAATCATAGACAATATTTGGAAGTTCAGGAAGGATTGAAAAAAAGTTCAAATATATATATAATTATTATTCCTGGATCATTTTCCGACGTATTCAAGATGATCGTCGCCCTCTAACCTTCTAAGCTTCTGTCCTGGAATAACATGGTACCTCACAAGTTTCACATACGATTTCATTTTCAAGTCTTTTTTCACTGCTCTTTGGACTGACATAACTGAAACTCCTCTCTCATGTGGCAAACGTCTTATGAATTGAGTTGGATCTTTTCTAATTTATCTCTCTATTTCTAATTTGAAATGATGATCCCTCTTCCTGTTGTAACCTCCTGATCGAGTTTTTCTCTATACTGTTCTATCTTTTTTAAACTTATTCACCGTTCTATTGATGGTTTTTGAATGGACTTTATAGATATAATATAGATTATGAATGTTGGTACAATTAATGAAGGCCTGATTGATCTTTTACCTCTCACTATTGCTCGGTTGGGAAGACAAATGGTGTCAAGATGCCTAAACGTTTTTATCTGAAAACCTGGAGAAAAGTATTTGTGGGATGAATAATTCTGCTGTTAAACGATTCGGACATTTTTGCTGATATTTGGCGGACACAAATTTGGGCGAACGGACAATTGGCCGACGGACATTTGGCCGACGGACATTTGGCCGACGGACATTTGGCCGACGGATATTTGGCCGAGAGAATTTGGCCGACGGACATTTGGCCGACGGATATTTGGCCGAGAGAATTTGGCCGACGGACATTTGGCCGACGGACATTTGGCCGACGGAAATTTGGCCGACGGATATTTGGCCGAGAGAATTTGGCCGACGGACATTTGGCCGACGGACATTTGGCCGACGGACATTTGGCCGACGGAAATTTGGCCGAGAGAATTTGGCCGACGGACATTTGGCTGACGGACATTTGGCCGACGGACATTTGGCCGACGGAAATTTGGCCGAGAGAATTTGGCCGACGGATATTTGGCCGAATGGATATTTGGCCGACGGACATTTGGCCGAGAGACATTTGGCCGAACGGACATTTGGACGATGGACATTTGGACGATGGACATTTGGCTGACGGACATTTGGCCGACGGACATTTGGCCGAGAGAATTTGGCCGACGAACTTTTGGCCGACGGACATTTGGCCGAGAGAATTTGGCCGAACGGTCATTTGGCCGAACAGACATTTGGCCGACGGACATTTGGCCGACGGACATTTGCCCGAGAGAATTTGGCCGACGGAAATTTGGCCGACGGATATTTGGCCGAGAGACATTTGGCCGAACGGACATTTGGACGATGGACATTTGGACGATGGACATTTGGCTGACGGACATTTGGCCGACGGACATTTGCCCGAGAGAATTTGGCCGACGGATATTTGGCCGAACGGATATTTGGCCGACGGACATTTGGCCGAGAGACATTTGGCCGAACGGACATTTGGACGATGGACATTTGGCTGACGGACATTTGGCCGAGAGACATTTGGCCGACGAACTTTTGGCCGAACGGACATTTGGCCGAGAGACATTTGGCCGAACGGACATTTGGACGACGGATATTTGGCCGAACGGACATTTGGACGACGGACATTTCACCGAAAAAGTACAAGTAAAAATAGTGTCAAGCAATACTTTAAGTATTTTAATTAGCAGTATTATAAGGTAGAAAAGGACTAATAATTACCACGGAATTTCAAGTGATTAAATTACTAAATCTAAATTTAAAGTTTAATTTTTTCTTATTTCAGTATTTGTTTATTGAAATTAGTATTTTTACAAATATTTGAGTGTATTTGGATAAAAAGTAGCACCTAATTATTTAAATTCGTATTTAACAGTAAAATAAAATTAGGTACCTCCAATAATTCGCTAAAAAATCAGTATAGCATAATGATAAAAGGTCCGAAACTTAATAAAAACAAAGTTTCATCATTAAAATGTTTATGTTATTATTAAGAGGAAAGAACAAAGTATTTTTTAAATATTTTTTAAATTTTTTTCCTTCTTTCTAACACGTTCTAAATTTGGGTAAAAAATCTCGTTTTTTCTTTTTTGTTAATTCCGTAAGACTTGTGGTCATCGCTTTTTTTAGTGTAGCAGTTTCGGGGCAAAACCCATTAATTTGGAAATTCTTGCAAAAATCAAATAATTGTCTAATTTTAATGAAACTTTCAGGACTTATTAAGAAATGAATGAATGTATTTTTGAAATTTTTATTTTTTTTATTTTTATTTTTTATCAAATTAGATAGCCTTTTATTTGCTTTTATAAATAATATACATTAAGGACATTATTATCTGAAGAAGAACAAATTTCGATGAACAAAGAATTTTTACAAGAATTGTTTGCATTTTTCTTTTTTCTTTTTTTTTCATTTTTCTTTAATTTAAAAAAAATGTTTTAAAATTCTTTCATGCAGAGTGTGTGGTCGGTTATTAAGTTTTTAAGTGAAGACTATATTTACGTCGCGAAAATTAAAAGCTTAATACAAATAATGCTGCCAAAACTTTTTACCATAATTAAAAAGATTTTTTCTTGTGTTTCAAAATGTTATATTTTTTTTAGTACGATATCTCGTAAGTGACATTACGGTTAAAAGGTCACGTATTTTAAAGCTTGTCTCCTCCTTGGGCAAAGCCCCTTGACATGAAAAGGTCTTATCTCACTCTCAGTTATTAAATTAAAAATTAAATTGAGATAATAAAATTATCTCATTTATCAATTTAAACAATTAATAAACTCAGTGAGATATTTTAATTATTAATATAATAATTATTTTATTAGTTATTATCTCAGTTATTAAATTAAAAATGTAATAACTTAATTTAATATTAATAATTAATAAAATTAGTTATCATTATCTTAGCTATTAAATAATGAAAGAGATAGAAGTAACTCAATAATGTCAGAAATTATTATAGTATTTCAAATTATTATAAGAAACCAAAAAAAACCGTTATGTCACTTTTGATACACCGTACTGAACCTGTCAACACATTCAGCCATCAAATTTTCGATGGAAATGTAAAAATGACAAGACACCGAGGTCAAGAAATGTTTGTCTAGAAAATGTTATACTATAAGTAAGTGATTTTTGTTTCAGAACAGATTAATTTAACTTGCTAATTTTACGAAAGTAATGTTTCAGAAATGTATATCTTATTTTAGCGGGAATTTTAAAACTGAAAATTAAGTTCGTTTACATTTCATTAAAAAAAAGTTAAAAATGGCCGTTTCGATTGTTTTTTTCGGAAGCATCGACTAAAAATCATTCAAATTTCTATTTGAAATACTCCACAGCATTTTTTTTCAGGAATTAGAAAATTTAATCTTTCAATTGAAGCGATTGGAAAGCTTCGAAAAATTATAAATTTATACAGTAAATAAATATAAATATTTGTAGCACATTACGATAAGGAGTGTGATATACATGTAAATAGTCCACGACATTTTCAGCTAAATGTCCATTCGGGCAAATGTCCGAGTACCACACCCGATACATATTCTCACTCTAAAAGCAAGAAGAATGGTTATTGTCTTATGAGAAACAGAAATCTGAAGAATCCGTTTTTTTTTCTTACTTATCTACGCATAAGTATCTTTCATTTAAATTCATAGTGATCGATATTTTAGTCTAGCATCGTAATTGTCATCACCCATAGTCACTATCCGAGGACATTTTTTTTTTCATTTCTTTTTATTTTTTGCACAATGGATTTGATAAAACATAAAAAAGACACCAATCAATCATTTTTTTTTGCTCTTAGAGGAACAACGTGAACCCAAATTAAATAACACACGGTAACCTGGTTTTTGATGTCTGGTGTTGGAGACATGTTTACTAATAATTTTGGGTTGATGATTTCAAAACTGAAATCCATTTTGCTCTATCACGTAAAGATTGTTCACAAACACGAACGTCCATTTTTTTTTAACATTTCCTGTATTTTCACCATTTCTAACGATAGATTTGGCGCCGCCGAATGCAGACTCATGTCTGGAGGTTGACTTTTATTATTTCCAGTCTAACCAGTTTTAAATGTCAAGACGATGACAAGAATATCCTTAATTGTTGTGACCTGGGGGAGGTTACTGAATAGAATAATCACACGAAGGTTGGTAATGGACGATAATACTTAGGACAAGAACAACACATACAAGATTAACCAGCGGCACGTAGAAGTAGTCAACTGCTAGAAGTGAGTTAAGTGAATTCCAAACGGAATCTCCAACTGGAGGATATCTACCAAGCGCCCCATGCGGTCAAATGTGATACAAGGCCGAATTTAATGAAGGGTATCCGAGCCCGTAGACTCGGCTAAAAATTCCCCGTAGACCCCGTATAAAACAGGGTAGGGTAGCTGTTTCCCAAGACGAGACTATGTCCTTCGACACAGCCTCGTCTGGGGATCCTTTCTACCCGGAGACTGAAAGTTTGACTAGTACAGCAGGAAACGAATCTTCAACTACAGGATATCTACCAACCGCCACTTAGAAAAAGTCATAACTTGTTCGTTTTCAATTTTATTTATTTTCCTTTTTTTCATATTAAAGTGCGTCCCTTAGAGATTAAAATGGCTACGTATGATGTCCAGCAACGAGTAAAACTCATTCACTATTTCTATTCAATTTAAAGATCAATTATTTAAAGAAAATACCGTCAACATTTTAATGTCACGTATTATCTCCTAGCGATATGATTCAGAACTGAATTCGCCCAGTTTGAAAGAATTGGATCAGTCGACGATCTTCCTGGAAGAGGTCAAAAGCTCAATGTGCACACTGAAGCAGCGGTGGAAGCTGTACGGCAGTGTCTTTGAAGATCCAACAGCTGATACTCGTTCCTGTTCTGCTCAAATAGGCATCGCCAGAACATTGCTTCAGAAGATTCTGAAAATGGATTTAAAAATGTTTCCATACAAGATTCAAATGGTCTAAACTTTACTAGCTCAAGGTACTCAGGTGATTGTAAAAGTTGTTTTTGTTTTATATTGTGCAGTCTTTCAGTGGCCACGCTGCACGATTAAATATTAATAAACAACATATTTGTCTGAAATGTCAGATCATAAATATCTAATATTCGCCATATTGGATGTGCTTGATTTAGTGTGACTGTCAATGCAAGCCAAAAATTTATTTCTTATAAAAATTGATATGTTGAATGCACTCTTGATATTGTAATTAGGAGGTCACATGTGTCATTGCCACTTTTTGTCATGCATGGACAAAGAACTGTAGAAAGGAATCCATGGTATGTAGACACTTTATGGAACTTTTCCATTCCAAACCTGCATTTTCTTACTTTATAATGATCGACAATTCTGAGAATGAATTCCAAGGAGACAACTGGCTTGAATATACAGGGTGCGATGGATAAATGGTCGTCCAAATTAAACAAAAATGAAAATAACACTGACATTTCATTTTAACAGATATATTTATCAAAATTGCGCAAAGATATCTTGAAATACTAAAGAGTAACTTTATTCAATAAAATTGCCACTGGCTTCAACCACGGCCTTCAGACGATTTTAAAATCTCTTGCATCTCTTCTGGACTGTCTCCATTTTTAAATTGGTGAATGCTTCCATAATCGTTGTCTTCAGTTCATCATTGGTATTACAAGGCGTTTTGTTGGTCTCTTGTACGCGTTATAATCAATGAGGGTTGCATTTTGGAGAGTTCGGTGGCCAGATGTAAGGGTTGATGTGGTCGCATAAATTGTCTGACTGGGTTCTCCTGCTTGTGTGGCAGGGTACAGGGACATGTTGCCGGATAGAGAGTCTTCCAGTAGTCACCGTCTTGACTCAAGACAGCACTGCTTCTTCAAGGTACTTGATGTAGGTTGAGTCTGGGGCCCTGTGGGAACGTGAATGCTAGCATAAATTCCTTATCACTAGTGATAACAAGTTTGAGAAAGAAATGAAACGGTCAGTTTGTTTAATATATTTTATTAATGTGTTCTTTTATCTCTTTCTTTTTTTACTCTAACCTGTGAATAAACCGTTTGAAGTTCATATTTTATTTATCCTCATTGAGTATTATTCAAATGTTGGATATATATATATATATATATATATATATATATATATATATATATATATATATATATATATATATATATAGTGTACACTGGATAAATTGTCGTCTTAATTGAGCAAAAATGAAAATAACACTAATATCTCATTTTAACAGATATACTCACCAAAATGATACAAAACCATCTTGAAATACTAGATTTATTCAATAAAAATGCTATTGGCTTCAACCACGGCCCCCAAATGACTTAGGTATCCTCTGCAACTCTTCTGGATAACTTCCTTGTTTAAGTTGGTGGATGCTGCCATAATCTTTGCCTTAAGTTGATCATTGGTGCTACTAGGAATTTTTGTTGGTCTCTCGTATAACTGCGCCCCACAAATAATAATCAAGAGAGTAGCTGTCTGGGAAGTTAGGTGGCTAGATGTATGGGGTGATGTGGTCGCAGAAATTGCCTGGCAGCCATAACTGAATTCTCCTGTTTGTGTGGCATGGTCATATTGCCAGACTCTGGGTCTTTAAACAAACACCCTCTTAACATAGGGCAATACTAACTGCTCAAGGCACTTGATTTAGGTCTCCGTGTTGAGCGTGAGGCCGTCATCAACAAATTCGGGAGTTCTTATCAGAACGATCAGAGTGAGTTTTCCGGGCTGCTGTACCTTCGTAATCATCATTAGACTCATCCTACTCTTTCCGAATCCTCTGCACCACTGTTCTCAGATTGACATCCAAACACTCTGAAATGTTCATATTGGAGCTTGCAACGCGAATGTCAATCAGTATAGCATGCCGTTTCCAAATTTCTGGCGGAGTGAATTGCGTCATGGTGCTCTTTTTCTCGCATACGGTGCCCAACTGACTCTACTATACTCTGCAGTCAACAAAATCAAAAGCAAACAAGGCGTATGCGCGAAATTAACAATGGACAATTTAACAATTTACCTGTCGCACCCTGTATGTCTTTTTATTTATTTCAGAAGCTTGGTCACAGAAGAAAATACAAAACATCCCTGATTTCTACTGTAATATTTACGGATGTTACAATTTACCTAGGTAGCCAACCAAAATCAGAGATTTTTAAAGAAGTTTTACCATACTTTTTTCTTATAAGCATTTCACCCAAGGCAGGATGCCACTAGTACGCAAGGGGTTACAGAGTGAGAGCAAGAGTAAAGAGGGGCGTGATAGAGGAAAGTGTGAAGTTAAGGACAAGGAATAAGTCAGGGCATCTGAAGATGTCGATTGACATTACATTTTAATAGAGATTATAGCTATCAGGGAAACAAGTAATAGGAAGGGAATTCCTCAGATGGGAGGTGCAAGACATGAAGCTATTGTAGGAGAAGAGATGGCTACATTTAACTGTTTCGACAGTGAAAGGGTGGAACCGAGATGCCAGCTTAGTAGCACGTTTAAATTCATGCAGTCTGAGAATTAGCGAAAGTAGCTTGTCGGAACAGTTACCGTGAAAGTATTTGTTGAAAAGACAGAGGGAGGCAAAGGCACGTTTGTGAGAGAGCGACTGTAGACGAGTTGGCATGATCAAGACGATCCTTGAGTACCCATAAAGTGTGCAAAACTTGTGGGCAACGGGCCAAAGAAACCACCATAGCTTTTGTGAAGCGAACCACAAAATCACATTGACGACTCCTTACTTTTTCATGATTGACATATGTTTCCTGTTCTAAAATTATGTGTCACATTGATTATCTAAATCTGCCATCAGCTATGCAACGTGTATCATAGTCAGGTGATTTGCTAGAGTTGATGTCCTTTGTTCATGATAGTGGTGATGAGAATTAGCAGATGGTGTATGGTAACCTGAAGGATTCGAACTATGACGGGCAGGAGTCTCTGACAAAACCTTTTACACAAGGCAGAGTTAAATGATTTAATTCTGGATCTAGATTTATCAAAGAAAGGATCCCGGATGCACCGGGAACCAAGTTATAGGCATCCAGAGAATGATTTCCTTTCCATCTTCAGCATGGATGATGATTTTGTTTATTGCGATGATGTGAAAGGCTTCGTGGTTGCCATGAAATGTGAATACAATCCAGAAGATAAATCTATTCATAGAGGGCTCAAGCATTAGTTTTAAGCGTGTACCGCTGCGTAATGGCAATGTGTTTGCTTCTATAACGATTGAACATTATGTAACGCTAAGGGAAAACTACGACTGTATGAAAATAGTGCACGAAAAATACTGTATGGGAAGCACAAGTGGGTTCTATACAGAGACTTGAAACTGGTTGGATTGCTACTTGGCGAGCAAGGTGGTTAAATCACCTTTTTGTGTCTTTAGGTCTGTCGAGGTAAAAGTGGACACTAGACACGAATGACATGGCTAGAATTAAATGAGTTCAATGTTGGGGAGAATATTTTGAGGAATCTGTGCAGACCCCGTTAACCACTTGTTGTTGCTTTGTTAGGGCCGTAAAATAAAGACACAAGTGAGGAATTGAGTTAAACAAATGTATTAACAGAAACAGTAATACAAACATATACAAACGAGAGTGTTACAGCAAGAATGTTCGGTCCGATTGTCAGAGCTGACTGTTGGAAAATTTCCCTCTCTAAAAGGCAGTACCTGCTCCTATTTATAGGTGGGAGAATCTATGCGCGTGTGGGTAAATTACCATAACACCAGTTTGCGATCGGTGGACTACAACGTGAATGTAAAAGTCCCTTTTTCTGCATAGTCATCTGGAGTAAATCCCTGAAAATCTTGGCGCAGTGAGTGATTAGCAAGGAGAAAGATTCCACCGAGATATCAAGACCAGGGCGTTTAGGTAAGCAAGACAGGTGGGACACAAACGTGATGGTTGACTACTGCCGATGTCTACAAAGAGACTGTCGCGATGAAAGTTATTCACGGAAAGCAACGAAGAGAGTGTTCGCTTCTTGAGCCGCTGAATCTCCAGTTTGAAATAATCTTTCCTGGGATGCATAATCAAACCTTTTGAGTAAATATATTTTTTAGACAATTAAAAAATACTATTTGATTCGTGTTAAGTTTCTTATTTTAGTATTGCATTTAATGACTAAATTTAAATCTTTTGGTATGAAAAGCAAATTCCTGTTTAAGAATAACAAATCAAAAGTACGTGATAGAAATATTGAGGACATCTCTGAACTCAGTACCAGCAAATTAAGCAGGAACAACCTTAAAAAGCAACAGTTAATTAGTTTCGGTATCTTTGTAGGCATTTCTAACATAGAATTACTCCCGTAAGTTTTTCAGGAAATATTATTCTAGTTAAGTCATAAAGAGCTATTACCACCCAGGTCCGATTTATCCTACGTAATATTGTTTGTTTACACCGAGTAGTAGCAAACATAATTGTCTTAGCTTTTCAAATTTCTTAAATTAAATCCTGTCATTATTCTTACATCTTTACTAGTTTCTTTCATCTTATTTTCGTCGTCATTCTAGTAGAAGAGATATTAGTATTATTCTAGTTGTAGAAATAAGAGTCTTATTCCAGTAGTAGATGTAATAGTATTATCATTGTAGCAGACGTAATGGTATTATTCTAGTAGTAGACGTAATAGTATTATTCTTGTAGTAGACGTAAAAACATTATTTCTGTAGTAAACGTAAAAGCATATTCTTGTAGTAGACGTAATAATATTATTCTTGTAGTAGACGTAACAGCATTATTCTAGTAGTAGACGTAATAGTATTATTCTTGTAGTAGACGTAACAGCATTATTCTAGTAGTAGACGTAATAGTATTATTCTTGTAGTAGACGTAACAGCATTATTCTAGTAGTAGACGTAATAGTATTATTCTTGTAGTAGACGTAACAACATTTTTTTTAAGCGTATTCACCCCAAGCAAGGCTGTAGGCCACTATCACGCAAGGGGTTAAAGAAGGGTTGGAGGAAGAGCAGATAGGAGTGGTAAAGGAGAGGATGTGGAGAAAGAGAAAGACAGTGGGTCGATCAAGGCAAGGGGGTTACATAAGATTTGGAGAGAGAGCAGATAGGAATGAAAGATGAAAGGATGTGGAGAAGGGAAGTGGATAGATCAAGGCAACTGGAGATGTCGATTGACGCTAAACTTAAACCGTTGGAGATTTTATTTGTCAGGGAAACAGTAATAGGGAAGGGAGTTCCATAGGCGAGATGTGCGAGACATGAAGCTATTGGAGTAGAAGAGACGTCTACATCTAACAGTTTCAACGGTGAAGGGGTGGGAACGGGATGCCAGCCTCGTAGGACGTTTAAATTCACGAGGCCTAGGGACAAGCGAAAGCAGCTCCTCGGAGCAATTAACGTGAAAATACTTGTAAAAAAGGCAGAGCGAGGCAACATCGCGTCTGTGAGAGAGCGACTGCAGACGAGATGACAGATCAGCGCCAATCACATTGCATATCCGTCTCTGGATCTTATCAAGAACCCTGAGGCAAACAGCAGGGGCCCCAGATCATATATGGCAGCAATACGCCATGCAAGGGCGAATAGTCGATTTATAGACTTGGAGGATCGATTCCGGGGAGAAAAATTCCCTGGCTCGGCACAGGGAACCAACTTTCCTTGCGGTGGCTGATGCAACTGACTCGATGTATTTGTTCCATCTCAGATCAGTGGACAGCGTGAGACCGAGAAGCCGCAGAGAGGAGCTCTCGAGAAGTTGGTCTTCAGACATTCTAATGGGATGCAGGGATGGATCCTTGTGGTGGTTAATAGAGAGCAGTTTTGTTTTAGAGGCGTTAAACTTAACCATCCATTTCTCGCCCCAGTTCACAAGCGATTGGAGGTCCTTTTCAATTTGAGCTGCCAGGTTAACTTTGTCAGCATCACTAGATTTGTGTTTGAGGCAGGAGTAAATTGTGGTGTCGTCAGCGTAGATGCCGACTTGGGAGTCTATGGCGTCAGGAAGGTCGTTTATAAATATGAGGAACAGAGTAGGGCCTAGGATGGAGCCTTGAGGAACACATGCGTTAGTGGGATAGGAGCTGGAGATGAATCCACTGAGAACGACCTTCAAATCCCGGTTTGACAGGAATGATTGTATTAAGTCAAACAATCATTCTAGTAGTAGATATAATAGTATTATTCTTGTAGTAGACGTAACAGCATTATTCTAGTAGTAGACGTAATAGTATTATTCTTGTAGTAGACGTAACAGCATTATTCTAGTAGTAGACGTAATAGTATTATTCTAGTAGTAGACGTAATATTATTGTTATTCGCTCATTATTATTAATTTCTTACTAGTTTTATTTAAAATAGTAGGCTTAATAACCTTAAGTCGTGTGAACTTAAATAAAATCCAATCATTATTATTAATTTCTGACTAGTTTTTCTTTCATCTCATTTTCGATGTGCGGGTGGTGTAAAGTATAGCGGCTTGGCACACGAAACTGGAGAGCCGAGTTCGAATTCCTGGTCGAGTATCGTTGCGTCCACCTCTGCGCAAATACCTTTGAACAAATATAACTCGATTTACCCCCAAGGTTAAATAGTAGGAAAGACTGGGCTTTTCATCCTTGGCTAGCAACCAGTCTAAGAGAATAAAAACTCTAAATTAAAACCGACTTACGCCCTGGCTAAACACATACAGTTAACTAATGAAAGGATATATGATCCCTACTGGATTCAGTCTTCATCATTCATCATCATGATCATTTTCGATTCCCTAGTAATAGTCTTAAGCTATCGAAACTGCTGAAATAAAAAAAAGGTTTCTACCCTGTGTGAATAATATAAATCAAGTTCTGCGAATCAATGCGCTGGAGCGAGGACAATGTTGAGTCGAAATTCGGAAACAATGCAGGAGGGGGCTGGGGGTTATTTTGTAACTTAGGGAAGGTTACTGAATAGAATAATCAAACAAAAGTTGGTAATGAACAATAATACTTAAGACAAAAACGTTACATATGAGATTCGCCTGTCAACTACTAGAAGCGAGTCAATTCCACAATGAATCTCCAACTGCAAGATATCTACCAAACGCCCCACGTGGTCAGATGTGGCCCAAAGTAGAATTTCATAGAGAAATCGGGTAGCTGTTTCTCGAGACGAGACGCTGCGCTTCGACATAGCCTTGTCTGGGGATCCTCACTTCCCGGAGACAGATAGCTTGACCAGCACAGCTGAAGACTAATCACCAACGGCGGGATATCTACCAAGCGCCCCACGCGGTCAGATGTGTCACAAGGCTGAATTTAATGTGGGCTATCCGAGTCCGTAGGCTCGGCCAAAAAATTCCCCGTAGACTCCGTATAAAATGCGGTCGGGTATCTGTTTCCCGAGACGAGGCTATGCCCTTCGATGTAGCCACGTCTGGGGATCCTCTCTGCCTCCGGGCAGAGAGTTTGACCAGCACAGCGAATCTCCGACCTCAGGATAACTACCAACCACTCCACGCGGTCAGATGAGGCACAAGGCCGAATTTAATGTGGGATATCCGAGCCCGTAGGAACGGTCAATAATTCCCCATAGTTCCCGTATAAAATGGGGTCGGGTAGCTGTTTCCCGAGATGAGACTCTGCCCTTCGATATAGCCTTGACTCGGGATCCTCTCTGCCCGGAGGCAGAGAGTTTGATCTGCACAGCTGGAGACGAATCTCCGACTGAAGGATATTTGCCAAACGCCCCACGCAGTCAGATGTGGCACAAGGCCGAATTTAACGTGGGGTATCCGAAAAAAATTCCCGTAGATCCTGTAAAAAAACGGGGTCGGGTAACTGTCTACCTCCCCAGACGAGACCCTGCTCTTCGGCATAGCCTCGTCTGGGTTCCTCTCTGCTCGCAAGCAGAGAGTTCGACCGTCTAGCCGAGTCGTCCGACAGAGATTTCGACGAGCACAGCTGGAGACGAATCTCCGACTGAAGACAGTATTTACTGCCCCCCCACCACCACCACTACGAGGGATAGATGTGGCACAAGGCCGGGATTAAAGTGAGGTATTCCCGAGCCCGTAGGCTCGGCCAAAAAATGCCCGTAGATCCCGTATAAACGGGATCGTGTTGGTCAACCTCCCCGAACGAGGCTTTGCCATTCGGCGGAGCCTCGTCCGGGTTCCTCTCTGCTCGGAAGCAGAGAGTTCGACCGTCTAGCCGAGTCGTCCGACATCGACTGACAAGATATTGTAAGCGTAGCTTAGATGTGGTAAAAGGCCGAAACTATGGGGCACAAAGTGAGGATCGAACTCACTACTCAGTCGAAATTGATCTAACAAGAAACGCTTTCTAACCATTACACCACGTCGGGGAGCCCGACTGAAGACCGACATACAGTATTTTAGTTTTAAATTTAGCGAAACAAGCTTACTAACCATTACACCACCTCGACGTACCCAAAATATTCCAGATATAAGAAGAATTCAGTATTATTATTTTTAATTCATGTACACGTGTGTTTGAGGAGGCAGGTTTAAATTTGTTGCCGGAGGGGTTGGTCTCAGGTGTGGGGGTCGAAGGAGATATATATCCCTCGAAAAGGGTATGTGATTGAGAGAGGGGAAGAAGAAAGACATGCTAACAAAATTAGGAAAAGAAAAAAAAAGAGATAAAGAAGAAAAGAGATGTATTTACGTCCATCTTAATAAAAAAGGCATATATTAGTGAGGTGGAGGTGTGGGGGTTTATTTTCAAAACCTTAACTCTCTCTCTGGTTGTTAGCTATGGCTTCTTTTAATTCTTGCCCTCCTCCCTGTCTCGAATATTCTCAGTATAATTGGCAGTGCCACATCTCTGTCACTTAAAATCGTTTTTGCGATGTCCTTATCCAGCATTCACTGCCATGGAAGAATGTATATTTTCCCATTGCAGCCGAGGAGTCTTCCTCATCTTTAACGATATATTTTCTCATTAGTACCTTACTCACATTGTGGAAACCATCTTTCATTGTCACTATGCCTGAATTTACCTTGACTGTTATTACACTGCTCAGTCGAATTTCCCGATTGGTTCTGACCTATCTTATTTATATGTGGACTATTATCCCCATCTCTGTTGCTATCATCACGGCGTTTCGGAAGAATTACCATCTCTAGACGAGGTGATATCCTTATTTTCTTTATTAAGTGGACACATTCTTCTTGAAGCAGATATCCAAGAAAGACGTTCCCCGTTACTGGCGAAATATGCTGCAAGTTTATCACACGCAATATCAATGGAAACCTGAACGGAGTTAGAATCAACAAGGAAGATCACGTCCTTGCGCTGACAAGGGGTGGGGGTCCGCATTAAGTTCCTGTCAAAAGGCAGCAATGAAGCTCTAAGTTGCCGGTTTTTCCTTCACAAGGAGCGGCAAAGACCACAAACGAAGTACACAAGGGATATAATTTTGGCTTCGTTTCTTGAAGCTCTTTCATTCGTTTTCCAACATCCACTGTCTTTCTTCATTCTGCTGACGGACGGCAGATTTTGGAAAGTAACTCTAATGGGCAAGGACAAAATTATCATTCTATTATAAGGACATGGGATATTGCTAGGTAGGTTCGCCGTGCACTGGAAACGCTATGATTCTGAGTTAGCTATTATATTTCGAATCTCTGCATGGAATCTATGCACGTCACACAAGTAACGTTTTCTCTTCAGAGTTGGCATTGTTTTTTATTACCAAATATTCGTGTTGCATAACAATAAGTATTTAGTATCGAAGTCTGCATTAATCTGTCTTTTGCGGCTTGCCACATCCAAACCCATTACCTAACTCTACCTCGATAGCCACCTATCCAACATGTATCAGGCACATATACACACACACGCACACATATATATATATATGTGTGTGTGTGTATCAGGCACATGTACACACACACACACACACATATATATATATATATATATATGTGTGTGTGTGTGTGTGTGTGTGTGTGTGTACACTTGCCTGATACATGTTGGATAGGTGGCTATCGAGGTAGAGTTAGGTAAAAGGTTTGGATGTGCTAGGCCGCGAAAGACAGATTAACGCAGACTTTGATATTTATAGTAAATCATTATATATATATATATATATATATATATATATATATATATATATATATATATATAGTCAAACCTAATGAGCCAGACACACCTACCAAGGTTTCACTTAGGCAGATCGTCATCCGACCCTGACGATCTGCCTCAGTGAAACCTTGGTAGGTGTGTCTGGCTCATTAGGTTTGACTAGGTTTGCTCTACGTTTGTATTGAGCTCTTTAGTTAGTTGTTTACTCGTATCGGGGTTTTTACTTTGGGCCTTGAACCTGTATCTGTGCGATTATTTTCGACAGACTTTCATGTTCCTGGCTCTTTCTTTTTTTAAAACCTTTTTTTCCTTCGTGATTGATTTGGCTATTGTTAAATCAAGAGTTCGAAGGTTTTTCGACACGAGTATAGTTACATATATATATATATATATATATATATATATATATATATATATATATATATATATATATATATATATATATATATTAAAGATCAAATGCAAATCAGATTTTGATCGGAATCTGACCGGATGATAAGATAAAGAAGAAATAGAAAGTGTTTATCAACATAACATGTTTCACCTGTTATTGAAGCTTCGTCAAAATTTGTGAGAAAACAGATAAAACGAAAGAACTTTGGCATTTTGAGTTTTGTTTGGGTCGATTCTCGTTGGTCAGTCATCTATCACACGCCTAAATCATTACTCTACATCGCCATCATTCTTTAACTCTATTTATAAAGAATATAACTTATATCTAATAAAAAGAGTATTTTGCATAAAAAAAACAGACTCAGATTAAAATGGAGTGCTACTCCACTGCGCCGGCTGACAGCACAAATGTGAAAACATTAGAACTTCTACTAGATAGACACACATAAATAATTACGTATATACATTACCATCCGATGCAACATACTATAATTTTATAAACTTACACACACACACACACACACACACACACACACACACACACACACACACACACACACACATATATATATATATATATATATATATATATATATATATAAAGAGAGAAAGAGAGCGAAAGTACATATATATAAAGAGAGCGAAAATACATATATATAAAGAGAGCGAAATATATATATTAGGTCATCCAATAAGTTCTGTCCGAATTTTAACTTTTTGTTAAAATGAAGGAAATTTAAAGAGTATTTTATAATGTCTAATGGAGCTGAACATTATTTTTATGTTTAGACGCATTTAAACTGATCAAATTTTATTTCAGAGAACAATAAAATTAAATTTTGTTTGATTAGAACCCTGCTAATATGGAAGTACCCAAGAATCATTTGAGACACATAATGCTTTATGAGTTCAAGAAAGGAAACTCAGCAGCCGAAGCGGCTAGAAACATTCACTCAGTTTATGGTGAGGAATGTGCGAATGAAAGAACTTGCAGAAGATGGTTTTCAAAATTCAGAGGTGGAGATTTCACCCTTGAAGATGAAGATCGAACCGGACGTCCAGTTGAGTTTGATGAAAAGCTTCTTGAAGCAGCCCTTGAAGAAAATCCTGCTTTATCAGTTGAGGAATTGGCAGTGGTTCTCAGTTTAAACCATACAACTGTTCATCGTCATCTTCAACAACTTGGAAAAGTTCCTAAACTTGGAAAATGGATGCCTCATGAATTGTTTGAAAACAACCTCAAATCCCGAGTTGACATCTGCCTTTCTCTCCATTCTCGCCAACTTGTTTCACCTTTTTTGGATAGACTTGTGACTGGCGACGAAAATTGGATCTTTTATGGAAATGTTAAGCGTCATAGACAGTGGCTTGATAAAGGGGAAGAATACCAGCCACAGCCGAGAAGAGAACTTCATGGGCAAAAGGTTCTTCTTTCAATCTGGTGGGATTGCCAAGGAATAATCCACTTTGAATTCTTACCACCTAATGCAACAATTAATGCTCAAATATACTGCCAGCAATTAGAGTGTTTCAACCAAGCTTTGAGGAAAAAGACCTGCTCTAGTGAATCGAAAACGGGTGATGTTTCATCAGGACAATGCTCGACCACACACAGCAAGAATCACGTCACAAAAGATCGAAGAACTTGGTTGGGAGAAAATTCCTCATCCACCTTATTCTCCCGATTTTGCTCCTTCAGACTACCATTTGTTTCGTAGCTTACAGAATCATTTGGAAGAAACATCTTTTGTAACACAGGAAGAGGTTAAAACTGACATTTGTGAGTTCTTCGAATCAAAGCCAAAAGAATTTTACAGTAATGGAATTAGTAAGCTTGTTAATAGATGGAAGGATTCATAGATAATCAGGGAAAAATACATTGTTGATTGAATCTGTAATTGAATGTAACATTTGGTCACTTGTTCTCTTTATTCAAAATTCGGACAGAACTAATGGGATGACCTGACATATATATATATATATATATATATATATATATATATATATATATATATATATATATATATATATATCTTTTAGAAATATAATTCCATAAATTTTCAATCAGATTAAGATTCAGTCTCTGTGGAGGCCACTTAATGACATCCATATTATTGTGATCAAAATTGCTTTTTTGGCTTTGTTGATAAATAGCTCCAGGTGGCATTTGGTCAGTCAAATATGGCAGAACATGTTCCTTAACAAGCTGCATATAGCCTACATTGTTGAATCTTCCATCAATTTTAAAAACTGGAGCAATACCAAAGCTACTGAACGTACCCCACACCATTACACCCCCAACTCCCACTTGTGCCGTCTTTTTGACACATTTAAGATGGAATTCCTCGGTTGGGCGGCAACTGAAAAAGGTTATTCCGTCTGATCAAAAGCGTGACTCCTCACTCCAAAGAACTCTACATTAGTCGTTGGCTGTCCATTGAATGTGACTTTTCGCGAAATTCAGCCGCTTGAGTCGATTCCTCTCTGAAATAATTAGCTTTTTTTCTAGCAATGCGCCTGAATAATCCAAATTCTCTTAGACAGTTTCGGGCATAAAACTAACACCAGTTTTACCAGATAATTGGCTGCGAATGTCTACGGCCGTTAGCATTCGGTTAGCTTCGAAAATCGTATGAATTCCTCTATCCAGTTGCACTGTTGCTTTTCTTGGGGCTCCTGATCTTTGCCTATCCTTATATTGTCGGGTATCCTGGTAAAAATTCCAAGCCTTAACACAAGCCGATTTTCTGCACTTTAATTGCTTGTTTATGTTAATAAAAAAACGTTTTGTTGATGAAGTAACACTATTTTTGATCTAGTCACTGGGTTAACACTACAGCGCTTTCTATTAGCGAATTAATTGTATGAAATGCTCAGTTATTACACTATATAATGCATTAACCCATTACCTGCCATGAGCTCCATTTGGGGATCTGTTAAAATTAAATTCACCACATGTTATTCCTTGTATTTACATTGAATTGCTTACATACATTTGCATTTGCAGAGGTATATTTTACAACACTTAGCCTTTAAAGTTTTCATTATTAGCCGTAAGAAGACACTTGCTGTCGTAATTTTATATTTCACGAGTAGAAAAATAATGATTATTTTGAAAAGTATTTTTGTTATTATTT
>OZ038512.1:26911194-26928694 GCA_964036315.1 Acanthosepion esculentum | reverse complement strand
ACTATTTAAATAACCATTTCTTAAAACATGCTGGCGTTAATCAAATTGTCTGGTGAGGAGCTTTCGGTGAAAGAAGGAAGTTCGTAAGAAGTAAAAACAGAGAGAGAGAGAGAGAGAGAGAGGGAGAGAGAGAGGGAGTTGTTGATCAGAAGAGAAACAGAAAAATATACGAGAAAAAATGAGTGAAAGAAAAACAGAAGGAAAAAAAGAGTGGATCAGCATGGAGTAATACAGTACTGTTCGATAAAAGTGACCCACCTGATTTAAAAAAAAAAATTTTTTCGCCCATTGTTTTTGGGGTGAAACTAATTTTTAATCTTACTAATATATAAGATCCCTTCCCGACCACCTAGTAAAAAAGTTTACTCACCCTAATTTATTCTATTGATAATTATAATTTTGGATATAAATGAGATTTAGGGAAAACCTCTGCGCAAAAAAAGTGACTCACTAATTTCCTGCAACTAGTAATCAATAGAAACATAACCGAACAGCTTTAAATAAAGAATAATAGAGGTATAATTTATTTATAATAGGTAATATAGTTCGAAATATTTAATAATCTATGGGTCCTCCTTTATTTTGAATAACCATTTCAACCCTTTTTGGCATTGACTTGATTAGGTTCTGGCAAATCTCATCTCAAAGCATTGAATTCCATTCGGATATGAAATTCACAATCAAATCCTCTTTGTTGCTCAACTGCTTTCTCGAGAGCCTGTACTTTATAATGCTCCATAAGTTTTCTATGGGGTTGAGGTCAAGAGATTGGGGCGGCCATGTCATAATATTCCCTTGCTACTCATCAAAGTATTCCTTCATCAATTTTGATTTGTGACAGGGAGCATTATCCTGCATAAAAATGAGTTTGGTGGGGTCGATTTGAACCCTTTCAGCAGAAGGTAGCAGACAAGACTCTAAAATTCTCTTGTACTGCTTGCTCCTGAGGGTCTTTTCAATAGGTTTTAAGAAACCAGTTCCATGAAAAGAAAAGCATCCCCAGAACATTATACTGGACGGATGCTTGACAGTACTTACTGCTAAATTCAAAGAGCTTTCAAAGCTTCTTCTTCGGATTTTAGATCGCTTATCCTTTGAATTTAGCTCAACTTTCGTTTCATCAGAGAAGAGAAGATTGAGTAAAAAAATCAGGTGAATCACTTTTATCGAACAGCTCTGCAGATTTCGAGCCGTGTTTCGCAAACTTTTCAAGCAACGCCACACCTAGCAGCAAATAAATATATCACGGCAAACGTACCAAATTTTAAAGGGTATACATTTATATGTTATGAAATAAAACCATATATTTTTTAAATACACACGTAAATATTTGTTCAGATTATTTAGTGTGAAACCAGTGCCGGGTGTTTTTTCACGATTTCTTCCATGGTTCTTGGAATGTGCTATAAGCAGATATTCATTTCTTCTTCAGCTGAACGCAGTCTTTCTCGATTCTTATTTTTGATGTTATTTAGAATCGAGAAGCCTAATTCACATAAACAAGAAGAAGAAAATTGCAATAAAACTGACAAAGCCTTTTTAGCTAATGTGTATGTTATAGTCCGTGCTAAGGGAATAAACACATAACACCAGGTAGATACTAGAAGAAAGGTTTATTGTACACAACAAGTACAATATGAAATACGGTACAGTTATACACACAGGTCAATCTAGTTGTGAGTGCCACTAACTGGAAGGTCGGACTGCTTGCGTTGTCTCTCGTAGAGACTTTATAGGTACTTATTACCTAAAGTGTAATCAATCATGGGGTGACTGGTTATTCCATTAATAGCAAATCTCTTTTGTATTGACATTCAAAATATATCAATGGGTACCATCCAATATTTTATTTTGAACCCTCGGTCACTAGAAACGGTGGTCAACCCTTCTTCAGTTGTAGTATATTGTTGCCGGGTTCAAATATGGCGACGAGCACACACACACACGCACACACATATATATATATATATATATATATAAAATTAACTTTTTCAAAAAGTAAATACTAAGAACTGTGTATTCTTAAACTGTTTTCCTTTTTTATTTATTTGTGCATATATATATATATATATATATATAACAAAATGGCTATTTTTTGTAGTGACTTTATACCATATTTATATTATAATTTTCGAATAAATAATTATATATATATATATATATTATTTATTCGAATATTATAACATAAATATGTTATAAAATCGCTACAAAAGTAGCCATTTTGTTTCAACACTTTTGGTGTCTTATCAAGTGAATTTGTAAGTGTTGAAACAAAATGCCTATTTTTGTAGTGATTTTATAACATATTTATGTTATATTTTTCGAATAAATAATTATATTTGCTCTACTCTTTATTGAGCACTATTTTAAGTATAGTATTTTTTGGTTATTGGAATTTATTCCGTATACACCAATCCTATACTTGTATATATATATATATATATATATATATATATATATATATATATATATATATATATATATATATATATATCGTTGCAGCAATTCGGTAGAGCGAGGGAGTACCACAGAGGTTAGGATTGCACACACAGGAATTGACGGAGACAAAACTTCGGTAAATCTCTTACCAGGCTCTCGATATTTACCCAAGTCCTCCTCACAAGGTAGGATGTGGCAGAAGGCCAGTTTTTTTAAGGTGGGACAATCTGATTCGTAGCCTCTGTGTCCAGATCAAGAATCGGACCGATTTTATAACATTTGGACAGCCACATAACTTCATGTGGCTAACCCTTCTTCAAGTATGTCGCCTCCGCAACTTCTTATGGCCACGCCTCTTTGCACCCACGCAGACACGCCTTTTATTCTGCTCAGGACACATGTGCGCCCTGTTTTATTCAAGGTTCACGATACCATTGCGTCTTGTTTATTTTAGTCAACGGATGCATTTCCTGTTTCAGCTATCACCAGTTCCGATTTTCACTCACTCTCTGATGCAGTGGAAGTAAGGTCAAAGTTCTTTCCTCAAACAAATTTAACGGAAGTCTAATATTAGAAGGGACATTTATGAATGGATTTCGAATCTAATCTTACTTTTTCGTGACAATATTCGCGACACACCTAAGGGGATCACGCTGTACACTAGTGAGCCACGGTACATCTGTAGAAAATCAATGATTTAGATTGATAAAGTAAAAAAAAAGAATAAGATGTGGGGAAAGATGGTAGTGAAAGGTGTACGAGAATCACAGACTTGGAGAATTAAAAAGATTTGTGTGGAGGTGAAGGCGAGAGGAAAACAATAAAATATGTGTGCGAGAGTAGAAAGGGGAGAGAATAAACTAAAAATGAACAGGATGCAGGGTCGTTATCAAAAGGGGCAGATCAACATGCAAATTACATATTGGAGATGTCAAAATCAAGCAATTATAATAAATATCTGGGAAGTGTTTCCTTTTTTAAAAACAGAGGACAGACAGTGCGACACCGAAATCCAGACGCGTATAGACATAGCGAAAGAAGTCTTCTAAAAGCTAAGCAAAGTAATAAGAAACAGGATAATTTCGCGAAAAACAAAGAAAAGAGAACTGGATTGTTATGTAATATCACTACTCCTATATGGCAGTGAATACTGAACAGCCCCTTCTGAGATGAAAAAGAAACTTGAAGTAATAGAAATGAAGTCCTACAGAAGGATGCTGTGAATACCATGAAACTTACATGTGAGCAACGATAAAGTTTTAGAGAAAATGGAAACAAAAAGAACAATATTTGATATTAGAAAGAGACAGTTAACATTTCTAGGGTACATGATGAGGAAAGAAGGCTTGGAAAATTTGGCACACTCAGGCAATCCTGAAGGCAAGAGGAGCACAATAAAGTAGCATAGAAGCTACCAAACGAACTTTGTTTGGCAGAACAGAGATTTAGAGAGATAGCAGATAAAATTTTACTAAGAGCTACAAAGGACAGGAAATTGTGAAGAGCCATGATCGCCAGAGACACGACACGAAGAAGAAGAAGAAGAAGAAGAAGAAGAAGAAGAAGAAGAAGAAGAAGAAGAAGAAGAAGAAGAAGAAGAAGAAATCTGGTGGAAAAGAGAGATTAGATGAAAATGGAAAATAACGAGATACGAAGAAATATAAATGTTTTAAAAAAAATAATTGTCGGACTTTGTCCATTCCATAATGTGTGACGTCATTTATTTACATTTTGATACGCATTGAGCAGATATGAATGTATGAGATAAAATCATGGAGAATTATGTTTAAAAACAATAATATCGATCTTGTTAAATGAACGCTCCTCTGTGGCCCAATCGGTAAAAGGCACGTCAGGCTATCGAACGGTTCCGATACAGGTTCCATTCCTGTCGGAGGACGCGTATTTTCTATGAAAATTTCTCGGAGATTCAGGCCGGTAAATGTTGTTAAAATTATTTATTATAAACAGTGCATTTACTTAAATATTTGTATCTATAAAAAGAACGTATAAACATAAAAAAATGTCTTTAAAAAAAATAATTGTCGGACTTTGTCCATTTCATAATATATATATATATATACACATATATATATATACACACACACACACATATATATATATACACACACACATACATATATATATATACACACACACACATATATATATATATATACACACACACACATATATATATATATACACACACACATATATACACACATATATGTATATATATACACACACATGTATATACACACACACACATATATATATATATATATATACACACATATATACACACACACACACATATACATATATATATATATATATATATATATATATATACATATATATATATACCGGGTGTAATCGAACTCACTACCCAGTCGTAATTGATCTAGCGAGACAAGATAACCATTACACCACATGGAAGTGTCTATGTGATAGAGAATATGAAAAGAAGGCTCTTTCGTGAAAGAAGATGAAAGCATCAAAATGAAAGAGGGGGAGACAATGAGAAAGAGAGAGGGGTGGAGAGGGAGAGGGCGGGAGAGGGAGAGAGGGAGAGAATAATGGCGTGAAATGAAATTGTGGGATAGAAGCGAAATACAAATATGAACATTTATTTTCTTCTTGTCAAATCCAGTTACGAATGTGCCTTTCCAATCAATACATAATTGTCATTACTTAATACAATTACGATAAAAAAAAATTAAACAAAACTAACAAATCAATGAGAAAAATGTTTAAAATACTTCTTGTTAATCCGTAAGGAATTTATTCAAGCATATATTTTTCGACAAGTGAATTGTCTCAGCAAACGTGATAAGAAAGCGAGAATGGACGTTAACTGCAAACGAGAAGCGCGCAAACGTGGCGCCGCGAAAGAAAAAAATAGACGTCCGAATTTGGCACATTCTGGCAAACAAATTTCCGTAATAGAAACGTTAGTGAGTGGTAAAATTTTAAAATAAATTTTAAATAGGATTTAAATAGCAGTTATTTCTTTCCTCTTAAATCCTAAAACTTTGAAATAATGAACTAGATATTTAATCAAATTTTTGCCGGCATCTCCCAAAATATTTTTAATAAAATCGTTACGTCTTCGTAGATAATACGTTGTTTAAAAGTTTTTCGAAATTAATTATTATTTTTTCAAGGAGCTGAATTATATTTAAATCAATTTTTAAAAAAAAAACTACTAGGATATAATACAGATAGATCCTATTTTATATATAAATAAATGTCTGTCGTTGGCGGTACTCATTGCCGAGTATTGGGGTGCTCATCAATGTTTCCTTTTGTGCGAGATAAGTCCTATGTTGGATCTGAAATGACGAATACATTACATTCACTTACGTGCTAATACCCTTGGGAAAGGTATGAATGCTCTTCTTCTCTCAAGCAGCTATGGGTAAAGAGCTGGATTCTATAGCCTTGGATGGCAACTAGTCTACCGCAGAAAGAAATGGCAATCTAGTGCCATTTCTTTGAGAGTAAGAGGTTGCTAGCTAGCGTTAGCCCAGGATTGCCGAAGACTCTTTAAATAGAGAAACAGCATGCTACTGGGTGGGCGGCATTGATTCGGTCATCGACGTCATTTTCAGTGGATATATTTGATTTTAGTATACTACCAAATACCAATAATGGCTAGCAGAATCGGAGAGCCGAGTTCGAATTCCAGCCGAATCCATTACGTTCACTTACGTGCTAATACCCTTAGGAAAGATATGAATCCTGTTCTTCTCTTCGGGACAGACTGGGTTCTATAGCCTTGGATGGCAACTAGTCTACCGCAAAAAGAAATGGCAACCTACTGCGGGAACAAATCTGCCTCGTCAGTCATGATCGCCTAAGCGTGTATCAGACATTGCACATAACTGGCTTGAAAAGTGTTCTGCATTCTCCAGGTCCAAGATTTTAACTCCAGGTGGTGGTTGATGTCCTGGTCGTGGTTGAAATAGGACCTTGGTCTTTTCCCATTTGATTTTCAGTTCTTATTGCATATATGCTCTGGTTTGGTTTGTTTTACGGCATATCAAATTCAATTTAATTTATTATTACTGGTAATATTTTTTCCTCTTAAATCCTAAAACTTTGAAATAATGAACTAGATATTTAATCAAATTTTCGCCGGCATCTCCAAAAATATTTTCTTTGTAAAATCGTTACGTCTTGGTAGATAATACGTTGTGTTTAAAAGTTTTTCGAAATACATTTTTATTTCTTAAATAAGAAACGATAGTTTAAAATCTTTGGACTGATGTCTCAGCCAGTCGCTCACAAAACTTTTGACTTCATCGTTACTTTTAAACTTCGTGCCTCTCGTGAACGCTTTCAAGGGACCAAACAGGTGAACGTCTGAAGGGGCAAGGTCTGGGTTGTAAGGGGGATGAGGGAGCAGTTCCCAGCCCAGCTCGTTGATGGTCTGCACCGTTTGGGCTGCTGTGTGAGGCCTTGCCTTGTCATGATGTAAGATGACTCCTTCTGACTGATGACCCCTGCGTTTGTCCCAACAGATAAGCTCAGTATATATATATATATATATATATATATATATATATATATATATATATATATATATATATATATACACATGCCTGAAATCACATTAGTTATTTTAGCTATACTTAAAACTAGGTACATCAAACTTTATAAAATTTTTACAAATTATTTCTATCGCAAATACAAATAAAGTTATAATTTTTTAAAAGTGCACACGAACTTTAGGGACACCCTATATATATATATATATATATATATATATATATATATATATATCCAAGTAAGATGAGGACGAATAGAGTATAATTCTAATGTTCGTAATATTTAATTTAAAAGAGGGTTCAAAATAAATATAGAGCAATACTATTTATTTGAGGATATTACATTGAAAACATGACAAAATCGCTAGACAATTGCATTCGTGTTTCAATGCATATCAATGCATCTCATCAGGCGATTGTAAATACAACTCCTTTTACGAAAAAAAAGAAAAGGCGGGGTTTATAGTGTTTGTGCGCTTTACTAAGATCAACCAATCGAATATGGTTACGTTAAATTTAAAATAAGCAAAGAATAAGCAAAGAAACAAAAATTAAGAAATTATTTTCCATAAATTGTCAGTGAACGACAGCACAGACATTAAACAGGAAGGAGTGTTAATGTGTACATATTTTGCACACCAGACAATGCCATTTCCTAAGAAAAAATGAGATGGAGTGGTAATTTAAATGTTAACAATTTATATGATTTGTGAGTTTACTACATCAGTTTATTTCAAATTAGGGCTAAATACATTCTTATTGTTCAAAGTAGACAAATAGAGTCTTAAAAACATCGGAGAATTCCAGTAAAATATCTTTAATCATTTCTAAGATACATCGGTTCAAAGCTTAATCTATCAATTGGACAATTATGCTCTTACATGATTTACTTAATTTTGCTCTTACACCCAGTATATATATATATATATATATATATATATATATATATATATATATATATATATATATATATATATATATATATGATATAGAAAAACAACTGAAAAGTTGCAAATTAAAAAAAAATTGAATGTTTTTTGTGAAAGTATTTATTTATATTTTTTTATATATATATATTTGATATTTCAGATCGGCCCCGATCTTTCATTAGAAATGGCTGTTTTTAGAAGTTTGTTTACATTAACTAGCATCTGTCGCGAGACGCGGACGTCACATGATATGGAATGCGACAATGTTTGAATATTTCAAACGTAAATCTAACTGTAGTAATATTTTAGACGTTGTTTTAAAAATTTTTTTAACTATATGTAATAAAATTTTTTTGTTTAACTATTGAAATATTTATAAAGATTTAAAATACCCAAGTCTTTATTTAACCCTAGTTTATTATGCTATATATATATATATATATATATATATATATATATATATATATATATATATATATATATATGTATATATATACATGCTATATATTTTTAACTATATCTAACAAAATCTTTTTGTTTAACTATTGAAATATTTATAAAAATTTAAAATACCCAAGTCTTTATTTAACCCTAGTTTATTATGCTATATATATATATATATATATATATATATATATATATATATATATATTTAACTATATCTAACAAATATGTTTTGTTTAACTATTGAAATATTTATAAAGATTTAAAATACCCAAGTCTTTATTTAACCCTAGTTTATTATGCTATATATATATATATATATATATATATATATATATATATATATATATATATATATGTATATATATACATGCTATATATTTTTAACTATATCTAACAAAATATTTTTGTTTAACTATTGAAATATTTATAAAAATTTAAAATACCCAAGTCTTTATTTAACCCTAGTTTATTATGCTATATATATATATATATATATATATATATATATATATGCTATATATTTTTAACTATATCTAACAAATATGTTTTGTTTAACTATTGAAATATTTATAAAGATTTAAAATACCCAAGTCTTTATTTAACCCTAGTTTATTATGCTATATATATATATATATATATATATATATATATATATATATATATTTTAACTATATCTAACAAATATGTTTTGTTTAACTATTGAAATATTTATAAAGATTTAAAATACCCAAGTCTTTATTTAACCCTAGTTTATTATGCTATATATATATATATATATATATATATATATATATATATATATATATATATGCTATATATTTTTAACTATATCTAACAAATATGTTTTGTTTAACTATTGAAATATTTATAAAGATTTAAAATACACAAGTCTTTATTTAACCCTAGTTTATTATGCTATATATATATATATATATATATATATATATGCTATACATATATATATATATGCTATATATATATATATGCTATATATATATATATATATATTTATATATATATAGCATATATATATATAGCATATATATATATAGCATATATATATATATATATATATATATATATATATATATATATATATATATATATATATATATATGCTCTCAAATAATGCTCGCGACTAATACCCACGCTCACGAAAGAACATATTTTACTCGAAAGCTGGTGAAGGGACATTCCCTGAAACTGAATAAAGATAATGGACATTTGAAAAGATATTGAGCTAAGTACGACTAATTTTGTGAATAGCATCAAATAAAATATTTGGAAAATATGAAAGAGGGATGGTCAATTTTCAATTATTATGGGGAAAGTTGGAAAATAATCGTATTACGAAACGGTTATATAAAAACATAAAACGGTTGGTATTGTTGTGTTGACGGATTCAACCGTTTTCTTTTGATTTCTTGATATATCTTTTGTGTACGGTGGCTCGGGAGACTAGTGATTCTATTATGAAAGGTGCTATTGGGAAAAAAACCTGGGCGTAGAATAATATTACTCAATGGCGGCACTCTCGACGATTTTCCTTCTTAGTGATTTTTTTCCTTTTTTTATTAGTGTAGCTTTTATAAAATCAAAATTGTGGTTGAATTTATTTCTATGTATGACTAGTGCATTTGATAAATTGTTATTTCTTTTGTGCCCATAGATGCGTTTTTTTTTTAATTTGTGCATGTCTCTCCAATGTATTGTGAGGAAAAGATTTAACAATTTATTTTATATATGCCTTCTTCAGAAATTTTATTGCTATGGGTGTTTGAAGATGATTATATCCATAATGTTTTTTTTTTCTCCCAATATCACTTTCCCTAACAGAATCACTACGCTCCAAAGCCAACGTATACAACAATTATATCATAAAAGTGTTGGTTAGACTGTTCGCATTAATTTTACTTTAAGTTCTATGCTAACCGTTTCTTCTCTCGCTTGGGGAACTCTTTTGTTTGCTTTCCAGTCAGAGTTGATCTTCAAAAATCTAAACACAATATGGTTATCTTCTTATTTCCTGTTCCATTATTGTTCGCTTTCATTTATAATATTTTTTTTTCATAATCGTATTGATTTCATTGCCTTGTTTAGGGTAAAATGATTTAAAAAATCTCCTTTTTCTTCTTCTTTTTCTTCCTATTCTTTATCTTCTTCATAATCTTCTTCTACTTCTACTTCTTGTTCTTTTTCTTGTTCTTTCTTCTTCTTCTTCTTCTTCTTCTTCTTCTTCTTCTTTTTCCTTTTCTTCCTCTTCTTTTTCTTCTTCTTCCTCTTCTTCTTCCACTTCTTCATCCTCTTCTTGTTCTTGTTCTTCTTGTTCTTCTTCTTCTTTTTCCTTTTCTTCCTCTTCTTTTTCCTCTTCTTCTTCTTCTTCCACTTCTTCATCCTCTTCTTCTTCTTCTTCTTCTTCTTCTTCTTTTTCCTTTTCTTCCTCTTCTTTTTCTTCTTCTTCCTCTTCTTCATCCTCTTCTTGTTCTTGTTCTTCATTTTGTTCTTTTTCTCCTTCCCCGTCTTCCTCTTCTTCGTCGTCTACTTCTCTTCTTCTTCTTCTTCTTCATTTTGTTCTTCTCATTATTCTTGTTGATCTTCTTCTTGTTCTTGTTCTTCCTCGTCTTCTTCTTTTTCAACTTCTTCTCCTTGTTGTTCCTCTTCATCTTGTTCTTCTTTTTATTCTTGTCGTTCGTCTTCTTCCCCTTCTTCTTCTAGTTTTTCTTCTTCTTCCTTCTTCTCCAACTTCTTCTCCGTGTTGTTCTTCATCTTGTTCTTTTTCTTGTTCTTCATTTTCTTCATCCTCTTCCCTTTCTTCTAGTTCTTTTCTTCCTCTTCTTCTTCTTGTTGTTCTTCTTCTTGTTTTATGCTTTTTTCTTCTTCTTCTTGCTCTTCTTCTTCTAGTTTTTCTTCCTCTTCTTGTCCCTCTTGTTGTTGTTGTTATTATTATTATTATTATTATTATTATTATTATTATTATTATTATTATTATTATTATTCCTCTTCTTCTTCTTCTTGTTTTTCTTTTTCCTCATTTTCCTCTTCTTCTATGTGAAGTATCACTTCAAAATGTAGGCGAGCGATCATAGAACTCTCCATCTATCACTTCTGGCCCTTCTTTAACAGTGTTTCTTCCTTAACCAAGCTGCCCTCTGTTCCGCCATTTGTTCACACAAGCTCATCGGGTAAGTAGCTGCTTTATCTTATTCCTCTTTACTTCGATAAGCTTTGTGACGGTTAAGCTTTCCAAGGCCTCTCTCATCATTATGTCTCCAATTAGATTCCGCTGTCTCTTTCTGATTGTGTGTATGTATTCTTTTTGTTACTATTTTCTTTAAGATTTCTCTTTAAGAATTCTCAGTATCCTACTGTAGAACTACATTCATGTTGCTTCCATTTTTCTAATTGGTGTAGATGCTGTTCAGCATTCGTTGAATATATATATATATATATATATATATATATATATATATATATATATATATATATATATATATATATATAAGTAATTAAGTAATATATATATATATATAATTGTAATTATTTATTCGAAAATTATAACATAATATGTTATAAAATCACTACAAAAATAGCCATTTTGTTTCAACACTTCTGGTGTCATATCAAGTGATGGTGTTGAATGTAGAATAAAGGGTTTTAAAAGGCTCAAATCTATCAAATACCCCTCGCTAGGGGAAACGCTGTTACATAAGCTGGAATGACCAATCAAAGTACAAGTATACGAGAATTCAAAAAACTTGACAACGAACTTATATAATAATTATTTAATGCTTTAATGTTAGGGTTAGTCTAAAATAGAATAATAAATATTAAATTACACTATAAAATTTTAAATCTAATCTATATTAAGTTTAAAATTATAAAGTTATTTAAAGAAGAAACTGAGGATAAAAATACATATGTTTTTCTATTTATTTTGTTTTTATTGAAATTAAGTTGGAATAAACGTTAAATAAATGCTGCTTTGAACTCCGTTACAACTTAGATACATTTTAACTGAAGACATGGGAAAGGGAGGATGAAATCTTGCAAAAGACAATGCATACACGCTCAGATATATATATATAGTAAACCAGGTTTGTTTAAATAATTTTGGCGTTTTATGTCTATTTATTCTAGTTTTAATCATTTCAAGTCCACGAATTCATTTCTTGGTGTCTGTAAATAATTGACTAAGAAAAATAACAAAACTTTCTTTCAAATAATTTTCATTTTTCCAAGTTCTTTCAATAGCATCTAAAACCAACTTCAGATTGTTAAAATATCTGTGGATGAGTATACAGCAGCTCCGTAAATACAAAATAGTTTTTCAATATTCGGTTACAGCCTTTCAAATTACAATATTTTCTCTCAGTTATGCAAGTGAAGTAACCATTGCAAATTAAAAAAAATTAAAGGTTGTTAATTATAATATAATAATTTAGTATATTTATATAAAAATTTGATGCTACAAATATTTAAGAGCTACACTCGTCAACATCGTCGTTGTAAAACCAAATTCTGTAGTAACATTTTTATCAGTGATGCAATCAGCGAAAGAACATTTTAATTTATATACAATGTTGGTCTTATATATATATATATATATATATATATATATATATATATATACATATATATATATATATAGGGTGACCCAAGAGAACGGGAAATTTTTAACAATCCAATAAAACCAAGAGTGGTGGAAGAAAAAATATTTAATTCATAGTAATTGAAACCTTAAAACATGCCATTTAAGAAACAATGATGGAATTTCCATTTTTTAAAAATTACGTCCTGTAGATGGCGTCCTCCTGTACGAATGCATTCTTGAAATCTGCTGTTGAGATTCCTCATTGACTGCTGCAACATCTCAGCTGGGATACTGTGAATTTCATTCTTGTTACTAAAATGGCGAAATGTTTACTTGTTCAAGGTCACTGTCTCGCAGTGTTGCCACTTGCTCATGTCTGGCAATACGCACTTCAAAAATTCCCGTTTTTTGGGGTCACCCTATATATATATATATATATATATATATATATATATATATATATATATATATATGTAGAGAGAGAGAGAGAGAGAGAGAGAGAGAGAGTTTACAAAAAACTAGGTAATCCGTATGTGTAGACCCAAGGAGGATAAAATCCAGAGAGTTCAATGTAAATCAGAGCTAATAATTTAAATAAAAAAAATAAAAAATAAAAACAGACCAAACGAAAAATGAATTCCTTTTATCGTTTCAACCTTTGGAAGTAAAGTCTGATGATCCGCGGTCCTTTAAAAGGGCTGTGGTGAAATAATTTATTACATGGAGCCTTAAAGTGCTCTTTTTTATTTTTATTTAATATATATATATATATATATATATATATATATATATACATATATATATATACACACACACACACACACAGACACACAGACACACACACACACATATATATATATATATATATATATATATATATGTGTGTGTATGTGTGTGTGTGTGTGTGTGTGTGTAATGTATGTATATAATCAATTCCCCCTCCCAAGCAATGTGATAAAGTCACTAAGACGCAATGGGCTACTGGGATTGTAAAGGAATGAGAAGACTTTAGAAGGAACTGGAAACCCAACCCTATACAAGAAACAAAGGATAAAACTTTCCTCCTATTCAAAAGTAAACAAGGGATAAACCTCTACTCCTGTTCAAAAAACCGGGGAGGAGACGTTAAAAGTACAGAGGTTAAATAGACTTTAGAAGCAACCGAAAATCCAATCTTGGACAGGAAACAAAGGATAAGCGTCTTCTCCTGTTCAAAAGACCCGTGTGAAGTGTGAACCGGACGCTAGGCGAACCTCTCTACTCCTATTAAGAGGATGGATATCGCATCGCAATCCTTACACCCTTTTCTTTGTTTCTAACGAACATTTCCCGTTTGGAATGCATCTTTCCCTTATCCGATTGGTGTTCGAAGTTTGGTGTCGTATTTTCCAGCCTCTGCTAAAACATTTGCCGATATTTAAACGTCTTCATGTATTTGATGTTGGCATCTTCAATACAAATGCTAGCATTTCGGGCTTTTCCACGCTTCCTGTTTTATGCTTCCTGTCTTCTTGTAGTTGTTGGTTAGTCCTTTTTCACGATTTCTTTTACTACTTGTTAACTTGTCCCTTAAGGACGATGACGGTCACAACTCTCCACAATTTCCTGTCAATTGTACCTGTTAGTAAAGGCTTTCTTTTTATTTTTGTCATCTCTCCTAATCCCCGTCCTGCCAAACATTTACATAAGGTCATTAACGAGGTTATGCGTTGCTTCTCTCAGTTCACTTTGCCTTCTATACGACCTTCGAGTCACAGTGGAATAAAAAGCTGCTCGGATTGAGGAACTGGTGAGCCGATTTCGAATTGCAGTCGAGTTCACTTAACTTCTCATACCTTTACGAAAGGTATGAATCCATCTCCTTCTCACCGCAAGCTATGAGTAAATAACAGAACAGTTTGGCGACTAGTCTAGGCAAAAGGTGGACTCTGAGTTCAAATAAGTTTGGAGTCAGACTCTGTTGCCCCTAAAACACCACTGCTACTGCTGCTCTAGTAGATGTGGTGCCCCTACAACCCTAAGATCCTAGGGGCACATATTATTATACATGTCATGTGAGTGTCAAATTTTCCAAGCCTTCTTTCTTGTCACCTTTTTATTTCGATTTTATATTTTCGTTGCACAGATTATTTTCAGCATAACTCCCATTCCATTGCCATATTCACAACGTTTCAGCTTTCTTCAGCTGGCTGGAAATTCGATCGAACCCTTTATTTCGTCCACCGGGGTAGACTGTTCTACTTCCACTTGCAATGACACTTCCGGATGTACCTATAACTGTCTAAGTTTTGGTTTACCACTGCTGGAGCCAGGTTTTGAACTCACAAAACATTGGGTCTAGAAACTGGATCTAACCAACGCCTTTATCTACTGGGCCACTCGAAAGAGGCATGACACGTGTATCTAGTATAATCTATACCGCTGGACGAAATAAAGGGTACGGTACGAAATTCCAATCACCTGAAGAAGGCCGGAGCGTACAACGGCTGAAACGTTGTGAATATGGCAATGAAGATGTGGTAACATTCCAAATAATGTAAATATTATAAGTAATTATAAAACCTCACCTCAGAGATATTGACAGAAACTATATTTCTGTTGGCCCAAATCTATTCTTTGTTTCTGAGGAGATAGTCAAGTATTCCCTGTCCTATAGGAGGGCGTCCTGGGTAAGACGAGAAACGACATCCAACAGCAAGGTCTCTGATCCGGAGGTTTTGAGGACCGTGAAACCACCTCTTGCTTTCTGGTGTTCCCAGGTTCACCTTAAACCTGGGTGATAGCATCTGTCAAGGTTCAAGCTATGGGCAAATAGTTACCCTCCCCAAAGGGAACAAAACAATATATAATTATAAAAATATTTTTTTAATACCAGCAATACTTTTTTTGAAAAAATAATATTAGCAATTCATTTTTGAAAAAAAAAAAAAATTACCAGCAATACATTTTGGAAAGTATATTACCAGCAATATATTTTTAAAAAATATTACCAGCAATATATTTTTGCAAAAAGAAATATTACCAATAAAAATCTTGTCAGTATTAAATAACCCATTGAGGTTGATATACCGTAAAACAAACCAAATCAAGCTTATTGGACGAGTGATATTACTTAGCAGTTGAGTACTCTTTTCTTTGTGCCTAACGATAGCAACTAATACTTTGCTTAGCTTTTAGAAGGCATGTTTCACTGTGCTTATAACGCCTTCAAATTTCGTTGTCGCATTTTCCTTCCTGTGTTAAAACATTTCCTAAATATTTAATTTTTTGAATTTGTATAATTTTGGTATCTCCAATTCGTAATTCGCATGTTGGACTATTTATATTTCCGACAGCCATACATATTCCTTTTTACAATTGATTTCTAATCAATGAGTCATACAGACAAACACGATGTGTTTCCCTAAAAGTACAAAAATGTAAACCAGACCCCAACAAAAAAAAAATAATTAAATTAAAATACAATATATGTTTACTGATATTAATCATCCAACATTTCATTATTTTAATTATCTCCTAAATTAATCAAATGATATCAGAGAGGGTTTTTCCCCAGAATGAGAAAACTAGCCGAGAAAAGTCTGCGAATGGTCAGAATACTTCGTGGGCGTGATATTCTGACAATGATGGATTGCCTTTGTATAAGTTTTGGATATGAAACAAAAAAAAAGGCGCAAAGTCAACAGTGGGCATTTTGAAGCGACTATAGGTTTTCCACAGCCTGCTTCGATAGACAGGCTAAGTCCGCACGCACGTGACGGTAAGCTGATCCAACGACCGGGCACGCTTTCCTCTGAAGTTCTTCCTCTCAATCCATCCGAGAATAACAGTGATAGAGCTAGCATATTTAGTTGAATGGATATGAATTTGTAACCCTGAGTTTCACGCTTATGCGACCTCAGACAAGTTGTCACAAACTCATATCCATTCAACTAAATATGTTAGCTATATCACTGTTATTGAGTGCACATATATAAAAATATAGAGAGAATTTATATATATATATATATATATATATATATATATATATATATATATATATATATATATATATATATTGAACAAAAAAATTTAAATCTTCAGACACAGTGGGTTGTATAATAAAATTCTTTCTTTTTTTATTATTTCATTTAGATTCCTCGATTAGTTTCGGTCAACATGGCCATCATCAGGAGAAAAATAATTTTCTGCTTGCTGGTAGCAGTGAACTACAGAAATGAATGTCTTGATTGAGAAAATGAACTTTTGTCTGTAGTTTTCATTTGTTTTGTTTTTTGTTTTTTATTTTTTAACATGGATTTTGGTCAGTCCTTGTGTTGGTCAAACAGTCTCTTTTAAGTTGTTATTTGACATAAGAGCTGGATGGATTCATGCTGCTCTGAATTTCCTTGGTCATTTTGACAGATTTATTGGTTCCTGGAAAGGGGATGTGACTCTGTTAAGTGTGTGTTATTTGGTTCTTAGGGAGTGAGTGAGTATGATGTGTGTAAGCGTGTATATTCGTGTGGGTGTGTGAATAAGTGTGAGGCCTCAACACC
>OZ038512.1:26871194-26906194 GCA_964036315.1 Acanthosepion esculentum | reverse complement strand
TATATATTATATATATATAATTATATATATATATATATATATATATATATATATATATATATATGTGTGTGTGTGTGTGTGTGTGTGTGTAATTTGATTTACAACCACCCAGCTCTCCAGAAGATTAACTATGCATCTTAATAATTCTAGCTCCATTAAACAACATATTATGTCACATACTGTTTCCCTTCTGCAATCTGATATACGTAAAATACTTATAGAAAATACTAAAATTATAGATAAACATACAGACATTAGACGCCTTAAAATCTTAGAAGCATTACATATTAAAAGCAAAAGACCTCTTATTAATCGTATAGATTACAAATATTTCTGGAAACATCCTACAATGTTTATAATATATTAAAATTTTATAACGTATTCTTCGATCTTTTGGCTTGTATAATAAAAGTATTTTTCACGCTGTCACATGATAAAAATCTTCGCCATGCACGTGATAACATCATCGCGTCTTTTGAAATTAAAAGGATTTTAACGTTTATTTAGTTTGTAAAAAAATGTAGCAACATGATTACCCTACAAGACAATTGACAAATGTTTTTAAAGAATTTTGATTAAAAAAAATTTTGATCCTGAAGATGAACAATGATGTTCGAAAGTACTAGGTTATCGTACGGACAATACTTATTTCGATATCATTTTCAAATAAAAAGTCTCATTAGAAAATATGAGAAAATTCAAAAGAAAATATGCAGGACGATGTTGTCTTTAACATTCAACACAACATGTTTAATATATATATATATATATATATATATATATATATATATATATATATATATATATATATATATATATACATATATATATATATATATATATATATATATATATATATATATATATATATATATATGTAGTATATATGGTTGCTATTAACAAACTATACAAATATTTTAAGCTGTGGGAGAATTACCCCATACTTACAAGATAATGTTTCTTGTCAATTGTCAGACAGTTTCTCAAATATGCACTCAAATAAATGGCTCGATAACCACAACAGCAGGAAAGGGTCAGTTATTGTTAATTATTAACCTGTCTAAAGTAATCTGATTTGGAAGGTACGAAGTTGCCCAAAATCTCGAAGGAATCTCAAAATAGAGAGATGTAGTTTCTTTTTAATAATGCTTGTACAGAACTCTGAAGGCGCACTGGGAGAGAGAACGTTCTTTTCCAGAAGATAAGTAAAGGATTAAGAAAGAGAAAAAATCCTTAAAGAAAGAAAATGGTACTGAAATGTTACGTACTATCACTCCCCCTTTATGCCAATCAATGCTCGACCATCTCCGCACAGATGAAGAAGTAACTTAAAGCAACAGTATGTGGTTCTACAGAAGGACGATGAAAATAACCTGGACCGAACATGCGAGCAATGACGAAGTCTTAAAGAAAATGGTAACAATACGGAAACTTGAACACTTTCCTCAAAGATTAAGAAGAGACCCGACGCGATGGAGATGTGGTTCTACAGAAGGATGCTAAGGATATCATAGACCGTTCATATGAGCTACGATGAGGTCTTAGAGAAGTTAAAAAAAGAAGAAGGTTTATACTTGACATCAGAAAGAGGCAGGTGAAGTTTCTGGGACACATAATGAGGAAGGAGGGCCTGGATAATCTGACACTCACGGGTCGAATAGAGGGATAGAGAGACAAGGGAAAGCAGCGCGTGACATACCTGACGAACTTGAGCAGGTGGATGACAGAACGTGGTCTGGGGGGGAGGTGGCAGAGGGAAGGAACTTGCTGAGAGCTGCAAGGGATAGAAAGAGGTGGAGAGCCATGATCGCCTACGTCCTGAAAGAATATGGTGCATAAAAAATAACCGAGGTCAGGAAGAGACAGTTGAAATTTCTGGACACAGAATGAAGAAAAATGGCGTGATATTCAGATTGAAGAGACAATAAATAAAAAAACAATGCAAACTACCTTGAATAAATGTATGGCGGGACAAAGTTTAGGATATAAAGGGTGTTTCATTAAGACGGATTATATATAAGGGTGTTTCATTAAGACGGATCAAAGTCCGCAGTATATGACTCAGTTATGTGTGAAAATTTATTTATTTCTCTATTGGATGATGTTCTTTAATTCATGGCTATTAAGTGTGAAAAATAATATCGTCCAAATGTCCGCCAACTCTAAAAGTAAAAAGAAAAAAAAATATAAGACGCTTAAACTTAATTCACATTTAAAATCGGTCTAAGTTATTGGAACACCCTAACAGAAAAGAAAAAATATATTCGCTACTATGGAAAGTTTTGTCTAGAGCCATGCACGTCAACATCCTGAAAGGACACAGCACATAGACGAAAAACTTGACTTAGTTTAGCCCAATAATAGAATGAATTAATTTATTTTTAATTCAACTTTTTTTATTTTATTTCAAACATTATTTTAGTGCATGTTTTTCATATATTTTTTTTATAGACGCCTCATTTTTATCTTTTAAATGGCGTGTATTACGTCACTCGGCTAGGGCATTCGGGAAATTTTAGTAACGAAAACATGAAAATCTGTAAGTCGTACTTCCACATATTACCTCCTTTCAGAGACAGGGTTGAAAACCAACACGCCCAAAAGTTAGTCATGCTCATATATTTCTTCGAAAAGAGTCTATCGCACAAGAAGCAAATGTATATTTTCGTATACAGGCGGAGCAATGAGAAACCAATTAAATTTCCCGTCATGCATTTTGGTCGCCATCTTTGCTGTCGAATCACTTGCGTCGTGTCTGCCGCTGTAGAAGTTCATTTTATCGATTGCTTCTTTTTCTTCCCTTCCATTTTCTCGTCAATAGTGTTTCAATTTCATTTGTGCAGATCGATTCAAATTTAAAACTCAAATTCATTGTCCAACCGTTCCCAAAATTATCAATATTTAAAAAAAATAAATAAATCTATTTTTATGTCAGTTGATCGATTCCTTGCTCTTTATTAATCTTCATCAATCGTAAATTTTAAATTTAAATTCTCTTTTTGTCAACTCCCAAAATTATTCTGCAGAGAAAATGAAGAAAAGAGACTTTATTAAGGTGAGGCTTGCGTATCGTTGTTTATACCAGATTTATTTATAATATTATTTTTGACGGTTTCATTATTTGAAAATAACTTGCAGGCATTTTAATGGAGAGATCAACTCCGCTATTTTTTAACGGTTATAAAATAATTGATATAGAGTGCAAAGCAGGATGAAGCGACATTTGTCTTAGACGAAAAAATATGCAAATAGAATTGAAATTGTTAGACACATACACACACACACACACACATATATATATATATATATATATATATATATATATATATACACACACATCATAATTAAGTAATTCATCGAGTTATAGAAGAAACCTCAACAGAATGCAGAAAGCACTGGATGGCCGTTTCGTCCTATATTTGGGACTCATCAGCAGTGCGCCTCCACTACTAGGAATTGAAACCCGGATAGTTACGTTATTAAGGAAACGTCATACCAAATGTACCATGTGCCCCGTTGACGAAGAAGTAACGAATTAAACTCGACATAGCGCCGCTCATTCACATATTCCGTGGTGGAACTCATCCAAGATCCTTTAACCAAGGACTGTGCCCCCGAGAGCCACGACTACTATCACCAAGCCCCTCCATCCAGAGCATTAGAAGCCGGTTCAAGCAAGGATATACAAGAAATCGTTAAGAGGATATTCAAGTAAATGCTATGTTTATAATAAACAGTACATTTACCGACCTGAAATGTCCGAGAAATATCATAGAAAACATCCGTCCTCCAAAAGGAATCGAACCTGTACCCTACACGGAACCGTCGTACAGCCTGACGTGCTATATCAGCTCAGCTACGAAGGAAGCGTCTGGTTAGTAAGGTCGAATTACAGCTTTTATTGCATAAAAGCTGTAATTGAGCTTTCGCGGGAAGTCATGGGACATTTGTAGTTTAAAAGCAGTAAATTGACCTTCGTAACCAGACGCTTCCTTCGTAGCTAAACTGGTATAGCACGTCAGGCTATATTACTGTTCCTTGTAGGATACAGGTTTCATTCCTGTCTGAAGACGCTTATTTTCTCTGAAATTTCTCGGACATTCAGGCCGGTAAATGTTGTTATTACAGACCATTTATATTTACTTAAATATTTGTGACCATATAAATAACAATATATAATAACAATATATATATATATATATATATATATATATATATATATGTGTGTGTGTGTGTGTGTGTGTGTGTGTGTGTGTGTGTGTGTGTGTGTGTGTAGGTGAAGTAATGGATAGCGGTTCAGACTGAAGAATCGGAGGGCCGAGTTCGAATTCTACCCTTTGAGAAAGGTGGGAATAAATCTCATCTCAGCTACGGTTAAATAGCAGAATAGAATGGGTCCTATAGCCTTTGGTGGCAGCCGGTCTAAGAGAAGGATAAAACTATGAAATCAAAATCAATACCAGCTTGAAGTGGGATGGGCTTCGTCAGGCCATCTTTCCACAGACGCACCACCGCTGCTATGGCTGCAAGTAAATGAGGTACCCCTACAACTCTAATAATGTTTCGTCATCGTAGTACATGTATATCGACAGCCATTCCATTATATATAATCGACAAGGTGAGTTCTAGCAATTTAAGAAATCTTGTAAGGAAGCATGAACAATTACTCATAATTGTTCATTCTTCCTTACAAGATTTCTTATTCCCGCAAAACTTGCGAATACCGTAATTCCCCATGTATAATACGCCTTCATCCATAATACACACCCCTAAAATTGTGCTGAAAATGTGGGAAAACGCTTCTACTCACATATAAAACGCATCCCTTGTTTGATAATCAAACCCTATAAATTGTACCTATCTAATTTCATTATGACCAGCGTTTCCTTCTCTTTTTTAAAAATTGTTTTAAACATAAAATAATATTATTCTAATTTAGTTTTATGATAATTCTTTCTTTATTTTACATTTATAAGTATTGGTATGTACATTTATAAGTATTGGTATGTACATTTATAAGTATTGGTAGGTACATAAGATTGTATTTGACATTCTTATGGGGTCGTAATCGCTGAATGTTAGTGTTAAATTCTCGTATGTTTGTTGTGAGCAGTGATTTCGAAAACTAAAATTCACATATGAAACGGCAATATTTTAAATATTTTTGTAGCTGTTTGGTTTGGTTTGATTTGTTTTACGGCACATCAACCTCAATGGGTCATTTAAAGCCGACAATTTTTTTTTCCTCGTAATACTTCTGTTTTATCAAAAATCTATTTCTGTTAATATTTTTTTCCCTCAAAAATGTATAGCTGGTAATATTATTTTTGCAAAAAATAGCCGGCAACGCTATTCTTTAAAAAAAAAAAACGCATAGCTGGTAATATTTTTTCAAAAACGTACAGCTGGCAACATTAAATTTTCAAAAACGTATTATCAGAGGCATTGCTGTCAGACGTAGTTTATCGTCATACCCAGGACGCGGACGTAGTTTATCGTCATACCCAGGACGACTTTTGTAGCTGTGTTTTCCTTTTTTGTTGTTTTTAATTATGCAAATTAATATTCAGCTAAATGTCTTGCAATACTCAATTTCTTTAACACTAAGAATGTGCCTGCGTCTATATATATATATATATATATATATATATATATATATATATATATATATATATATATATATATACACAGACGCAAAATATGCATTATTAATTTATTTATTTATTAAAGGATTTATAAAAAGTCAGTAGTTTTCTTTCTTCTTTAATCAAGGGAACCGCCAACTGAGTGAAAAAGTACGATGATTCATTATTCTGTCGTTTTGGGATCTGAAAAGCCTAGAATGGCGAAACGCGTAATCTAATGAAACATTTTGCATAAATTAAAAAAATTGTCATGATATTATATCCCATTTTAAAGAACACATACATGCACACACATATATATATATATATATATATGCATATATATGCATATATATGCATATGCATATATATATATATATATATATATATATATATATATATATACACATGCATATATATATATATATATAATTACACGATATTGCACATAGAGTGCAGGTGTTAACGAAACATTATTAAGGGCTCAATATATATATATATATATATATATATATATATATATATATATTAGTAAATATACTAATACTTACTATCACACACCTCTAATACTATTCTTACTTTCATGCACGACGCAAACTTTGGGTGCAGAAATCAAAACAATTTTGCGCATTCATGAAACTCAGCGTCGTGCTAGAGCTGTGAGATAGTATGTATATTTACTAATATATATATATATGTATATATATATATATATGTGTGTGTGTGTGTGTGTGTGTGTGTGTGTGTGTGTGTGTGTGTGTGTGTGTGTGTGTGTGTGTGTGTGTGTGTGCAAATATATAGAAAAATAGGAAAGAACCCGTTAGGTAAATAATCCGAAGTTCTTTAGTATTTTTGTTTTAAAAAAACAGTGCTCAATACAATAGTGGAGCCTAAATCATAAGTATTTTTAAAAACAGGATTCCTTCGTTATTCGCTTGAGGATGAAACAGGGCTTGATACTTTAATTCAATTTAATTTTAATAATTATAATGAGGTTTATGCCTCCTGTTTTTGAAACATGAGAACTCTTACGTAGCGAAGGAATCATATTTAAAAAAAATAATTATATGTATATATGTGTGCGCGTGCGTGTGCGTGTACAAAATGTGCGATGAATAAATTGTCGTCTAAATTAGGCAAAAATGAAAATAACACCGACATCTCATTTTAACAGATATATTTACGAAAATTACACAAAAAATCTTGAAATAATAAAGAGTAAATCTATTCAATAAAGTCGCCTTCGACTTCATCTACAACCACCAGACGACTTCGGAATCTCTTGCAACTCTTCTGGATGGTCTCCTTATTATAGTTGGTAAATGTTGCCATAATCTTTCCCTTCAGTTCATCTTTGGTGTTACACGGAGTTTTGGTGGTCTCTCGCTCAACTGCGCCCCACACATAATAATCAACGGGGTTGCATTTGGGGGAGTTATGTGGCCAGATGTAAATGGTGGTGTGATGTGGTGGAACAGCCAAGTTCTCCCGCTTGTGAGGTATGGTTCAAAGTCTTGTTTGCCAGACATAGGGTCTTCCAGCAGCCATCCTCTTGAACCAGGGCTGCACTATCTCCTCAAGGGACTTGAGATCCTGAGTTGAGTTTGAGGCCCTGTGGAAAGATGAATGGTGACTGTTGTGGATTTCCGGGAATGGAATCCTGCAGAAATAAATAAACAACGCCAGTAATTGAGATAGAAAAATAAGTGTATTAAACGTAAGAATACAGACTTGAAGTGAAGATTAGTAGTCCAGGAATGCGGGTTAGTAGAAAGCTTATGTACAAGTCTCGGTAAGTGAAGCCGTAATTATCTCTCTCTCTTTCTGGACTCTCGTATAACTCTCTGTGAACACCCTGTGTACTGTCTCTGTATCTCTCAACCTCTGACTCAACCTGCAGGTATTCTCTCTGTCTGTATAAGTATACTTTGGACGAGTCCACCTTGTGTAAAAGGGGTCTGCCCCACAACTGAGACATAACGTCACCATCACTAGAGATCTTTCCAAACACCTTGGTAATACAGAGCATATCAAAAATACTTTTACAAACTTTGTTGGTAGAACCAAAACAGGTATAAAATTTATGTCTGCAAATCCTTCGTTTTTGAGATATTAAGATCAAGGTTTACGGCAGACGCTGTTTTAATGTGAAGAAGCCGCCCTCAAAGTCGTAAAATTATTTTTATACACCCTGTATATATGAAGCAACAATCACACAGATTTAATTTCGGCCAGAACGCTGAAAGACATTGAGCAGAGGGCGTTTTATAGCCAAGAGATTTCGGAGCAGTGAAAAATTATCTTAATTCTCTAATGATGATGTCGTGAAAGCGGCAACTCCCATAAGGCTACGAAATCGGAACCAGATACAACATAGATGGAATTCCACGACAGAGAAAATTGTTATATTAATTCTTAGATTAAGAAACCTGAGAGCCATAGGTTACTTCGAGCATACATTCGATGCATTTACGATTAAATCTTATTCATTTAAAGAAGTGTAAATTTTAACCTTGAGCTACTATTATACACAAACACACACTCAAACGCACACACGTATACACACACATATATGTGTGTGTGTGAGAGTGTGTGTGTGTGTGTGTGTGTGTCGAGTGTAGCAGCAAAATTGTCCATTTATTAGGTTTAGATATGAACCATTCTATCTTAGAAATGATTAAAGATATCTTACTGGAATTCTTCGAGGTTTTTTATAAAACTATTGGTCTCTACATGTTTCGGTTTACTCATCCAATGAAAAGTTTTATTTCATAATTGCCTATAAGTTATTAAATATCGTATTTTTAATGTCTTATTACCTATAATTAATATCCTATAATTAATATCGTATTATTATTATTATTTTATAAAATTTCTCATATGATTTTATCTAATATTAATTTTAATTGATAAGTTGTGATTTAGTATCTGTCTATATTTCTGAGATGAGGTATTATGTACACTATTTACATTATTCGGACTATTTTCCTCATCTTTGTCGCCAAAGACTGTGTGTACGCTATTCCGTGCAGCTGCGGAAAGAAATATAAAGGGGAGACAGCCGCCCCCTTAAGGTAAGGCTTCAAGAACACCAGAAAGATGTAACACGAGGGAAAGTGGAAAAATCAGGCGTGGCTGACCATATATGGAGAGGAAAGTGAGATCACCGTCCTCTGTGGGATCAGGTTGAGATCATAGACAAAGAACACTATTGGAAAATTCGTAAATTTAAAGAATCAGCACATATGCTAGATCACAAAAATCTCCTGAGCCGACCAAGCATAGAAATGAATACAATATAGGAACCAGTAATAAGAGTGCCAGAGAAAAGCGATGATAACAAGAAAAATTGCAATATGAGCTCTGGTATAATCATGAATTGGTAACATCAAAAATATGCACTATGAGCATTGTTAAAAAATGGTTGCTAAAGACGTTAGGTTTATAATACCCAGAAATTCATACACAGATGTCCTCAAGGACGCATGACACAGTGGATAAAGGCGTTGGTTAAATCCAGTGACAGGACCCAAATAGTGTGAGTTCAATACCCGGTTAAGGCAGTGGAGAACTTGGAAAGGTGAATTAACAGGAGATAACTGAAAATTGACATCCATTAAACATGGCACGTGGAACTAGAACAGTCTACCCCAGTGAGCGAAAGAAAGGGTTCAGTTCGGCATTCCGACCAACGTACAACGGCCGAAACGTCGTAATAAATATGGCGACAATGATGAGGACATTAGTTCGAATAATGTACATGAAGTTATGATTTAATATATATAAAAATTATATATTTAATCGATCATTATTTTTGGAACTTCTATTATTCTTTTATTATATCTGATCCTTGATATTTTATACTAAAATTTATCTATTTAATCTTGAAGTTAAATCTGTTTTAATCTCGGTTTTGACTTGTTTTGACTATTTAAAATTTTCTTTTCCATATATAATTAATGTTATTTTGGGCTTTATTTATCAAATTGTTTTAAACTCTTCCTTCATCTTATTATTATTCTTTATATTCAGGTTTTTCTTGTTTACAAAAAAATGGCAAAAATTTTATTTATTATAATATTTAATTCTTTTTTATAATATTGGATTTAAATATAATCCTTAATAGAATATTAAAATGATTAATATTAATATGATATATATATATATATATATATATATATATATATATATATATATATATATATATATATATATATATATATATATATATATATATATAATATATTATAATAAAATTATAAATTCACTGTTTAAATATTATGAATATAATATAATTATATAATATATTAATATTTAATAGCATTTTAAATTTTAAATTAATATAAATTAATATTTTACTTATATATTTTTTACTATATAATTACATATATAGTACTGAATGGATTAATATTTTCTAATTTTACTTAATATTAAAATGGTAGGATTATATAATTACATTAGACTAAATACATAAGTAATTAAATTAATATTTACAATTTAGTAGGTCTATAGATTTTCTTAATAATAAATTTTCCTAATAATAATTTGATATAAATATATAATAATTTATGATGAGTTATTAGTATTAAAAAATTGTTAATAATTAAAACAATACAATAATTACATAATAGAATTAATTTTAAATTCATATTATCCTTTATCTATAATTTTTGAAACTCCGCTTTTTACCTTTTATGTTTGCTTTTTTATGTAAATTATTATGAGAATTTTTCCCATTTGTACAAGAGTTAATATGTTAATTTTAGGTCTTTGTTCATCTTCAACCGTCTTTTTTATTTGACAAGTCTTGTTCCGGTCGCCCCTAACCTAACCACCTTAATTTCTTTGTCTCTCTCTATATATAAATACCATTTCCCTTATATGTTGTTTGTTCCTCTTTTTTTCTATTTTTCTTTCTTTCCTTTTTACTTTTCAAACTTCTTAAAAAAAAAGTTAGAATCCATTTCTTTGACAAGTCCCAGGGAGCATCTCCAGGGGACGAAATGGCCATCAGAATGGGGTAATTTGGGTTTCATTTTTTTAATTCACTATAAGCAATCGAATATATATATATATATATATATATATATATATATATATATATGTTTACTCGTACGCAGGAAGTTGGTTAGAATGAAAGTCAGAGAAAAGACTAAGTGTAGGACGGATTGAGGAATGGATTAAAAACTAGATGGGATTCCAGTATATAGAAGATGGCGATGGATGTTGCATTTAAATTTTTGAAGATTGTAGTTATCAGGGAGTCAAGTAAACGGAAAGGAGTTCCCCTGTGGGGAAGTTCGAGAAAATATTGTATATATATATATATATACTTAAATAGTGAGGACGTCATTTTAACTTTAGGAGACCCTTTCGGCCAGCACTTTATCACAAGGAGACCGTTGGAGCGTAGAACAAAATTTCTTAATGACACACTTGTATATAGTGTGTCATTGAGAATTTTGTTCTACAAGACAATCGTCTTCTTTTAATAAATTGTTGGGCGAAAGGTTACCTGTTGTGGATTCCTGGATGAAATCCGATATCAATAAATAACAAACGCCAGGAATAGATAAGATAAATAAATGTATTAACGCAATAATACAAACTGGTAATACGGGTTAGTATATCCAGGAATGCGGGTTAGTAGCAATAATATATGCAGTCTTGGTATTGAAGTATCGCGGTATGACTCCTTACTGAGTCTAGGTGCTCGTGACGGTGACTCTTATGCTACCCTCCTCTAATACTACTCCCATACTACTCAGATACAGACCCCGGGTATTCACTGGTAGTAATATATGTATACCTCCGGCAAGTCCATCTGTGTGAAAAGGGGAGACCCCCTTATCATTGTCCTAAAGGTAAAATAACGTCTTTTCTATTTAAGTCTATTTTCTTCTTCTTTGGGTATAGGTCTTATATATATATATATATATATATATATATATATATATATATATATATATATATATATATATCCGATGCGATGAGAACGAAAGTAATAAATAAAATATATAAATTCTAACGTTCGCAGTGTTCATTCAAAAAAGAGCTCGATACAGGTAGTAGAGCGATAATTATTTATCATATAGAAAAAACCACCCGTAGATGTGCAGTTAAAATGCACTGAAACCAAGTTGCATCTTTGTTGTGAGTAAAATGGTTTTGTCTATATGATAAAATTATAATAAATATATATATATATATATATATATATATATATATATATATATATATATATATATACGCAACTCTCCCGTCGAATTCGATGTATGAATGTCAAGCAGATCAGTTTCAAGGAAAACGACAGCCCGACAACAGAACATGAGATTTGATTATAGTGGTGAAGGTTTCGTGCAGGACCATCCACACTTTTTGAAGGGCCGAATACAGAGACCTGTTGTACTAAGTGCCACAACGTCCCCAAACGACCCTCCGCAGGTTTTGAATTCAGAGTTATCCTTCTCCTAGACCAGTTGCCATCCAAGTCTATAGAACTCAGTCTGTTCTGCTATTTACCCATAGCTGGAGGGAGAAGAAGATTATTCACACCTTTCCCAAGGGTATTACCACGTAAGTGAATGTAATGGATTCGAATGGAATTCGAACTCGGCTCTCCGATTCCTGAATCCAAGCTGTTATCCTTTACTCCACCGTACCTCCTCATCCTCTCTGTCTCTCTTTCTCTCTCTCTCTCTCTGTCCCTTTATCTGTCTGTCTGTCTGTCTGTCTGTCTGTCTGTCTGTCTCTCTCTCTCTCTCTCTCTCTCTCTATATATATATATATATATATATATATATATATATATATATATATCCGAAAAATAAAATGTTGTCGAGCACTTTAGTAAGCGCAGTTTTGTAAACAGTGACTGCTGCTGATAATGCAAAGCTTTTGGGGCTATGAATCGACCACACTGAGTCACTGGCGTGTTTATTCAAAAATAAATACGCAAAAAATTCCCCTTACTCTCTACTGGGATCTGATATATAGGGGGTAAAATCTCCGACTAATACCAAAACAGTCGGGTTTCGATCCTGGCATGAGATGGAACAAATACATTGAGTCAACAGCTGCGTCTACCGCAAGTAAAGTTGGCTCCCTGTGCCGCGCCAGGAAATTTTTCTCGCTGGAGTCTATCCTTCAAATCTACAAATCAACCATTCGCCCTTGCATGGAGTATTGCTGCCATATATGGTCTGGAGCCCCTTCTGTTTGTTTCAAGGTCCTTGATAAAATCCAGAGACGGATATGCAATGTAATTGGCCCTGATCTGGCATCTGGTCTGCAGTCGCTCTCTCACAGAAATGCCGTCGGCTCCCTCTGTCTTATTTACAAATACTTTCACGGTAACTGCTCCGATGAGCTGCTTACGCTGGTTCCCAGACTTCATGAATTTAAGCGTTCAACTAGGCTGACATCTCGCTCTCACCCGTTCACTGTCGAAACTGTTAAAAGTTGCCGTCTCTTCTACTCCAATAGCTTCATGTCTTGCACCTCTCGCCTGTGGAACATCCTCCCCTTTTCCTGTTTTCCTGATAGCTATAATCTCCAACTATTCAAATGTAATGTCAATCGACGTCCCCAGTATCCACTACCCTTCTCCACATCCTATCCTCTAACACTCCTGTCTGCTCTCGCTCCAAATCTTCTGTAACCCCTTGCCTTGATCTATCCCCTATCCTTCTCTTCATCCTTTCCTCTATCACTCCTATTTGCTCTCGCTCTAACTCTCTGTAACCCCTTGAGTGCTAGTGGCTTCCCGCCTTGCTTGGGGTGAAACGCTTTAAAAAATATTGCGTTTAAATTCAAAACGACTAGGTACCAGAACGAACAGCTCATCTGAAGAATTACTATGATCATAAAAATAATCTCTTCTCAAAAATAAAAAAAAAATATCGAATATCCCATTTATAAGGCAGAAACATGATTATTTTGGTGGAAATGGCCGAAGTACAGTCATATAAAAAAAACACCTTGAAACTTTTAGTATTTTGACCCGCATTACGATGAAATATATCTCATGCGGTCGAGTGAGAGGAAAAGATTGCCGATCCCTGGTCTCTGTCATCAAGTTCAAATATTTATTTAGAGTATTTCTGTGAATGAAAATCACATGATATGACGTGTCAAGTAAGACCGACCAACTAATATCCAATTTTTATTCGTGCATCATTCGTGTATAAATTTCAAAACAAAACCAGGAAAACCTTCATTAAAGAAAATTTTACTTTGCTGCGAGTTGAATATTACACGGTGTCCAGGCAAAAGGAAAAATGTGTCGTCTTAGATTACTGTAATTTACCACCAGTTCCCAGACTCACTCCAGCACACATTATCTGAACATTCTTTGCTAAATGTTTCGTTTGTTCGTTCGCTAGTTGTGTTGTTTACACACATTGAATTTGTTCTCGTTGTTTTTTTATCTCTCTGAAATTTGAAATGGAAATTTCTTTAGAAAGCTTTTTCCGTTCACCAAATACGTACCAAAAATCTTACCAATATCGAATAGTTAGTTGATGTTTGTAGATGTTAAATATCAGCAGGATTTCGGCTGAAAAATAATCAAATGCAATATATATATATATATATATATATATATATATATATATATATATATATATATGTTTTGTTTTACAAGTAAGCAACTTTTAAATACTCACATTATTTATGTTATTCGGACTGTGATTGAAATTTCGAACTGAACGCTTTATTTCGTCCACCGGTTCTAGTTCCACGTGCCATGACTCTACCCGATGTATCAGTTATTTCCCTTCAACTCAACTCTCCCAGTTTTGGTTCACCATTGCTATGGCCTGGTATTGAACTCAAATATCTTTGGGTCTAGTCACTGGATCTAACCAACGTCTTTATCCGCTGGGCCGCGTGTACATGTGTCGGTTCGAAATTCCAATCACCTGAAGAAAGCCGGAGCGTACAACGGCTGAAACGTCGTGAATATTTAAACGAAGACGAGGATAACAGTCCGAATAATGTAAATAATGTAAGTAATCATAATACCTCATCTCAGAGATCCAATCACCTGAAGAAGGCCGGAGCGTACAACAGTCGAAACGTCGTGAATATAGAAACGAAGATGAGGATAACAGTCCGAATAATGTAAATAATGTAAGTAATCATAATACCTCATCTCAGAGATCCAATCACCTGAAGAAGGCCGGAGCGTACAACAGTCGAAACGTCGTGAATATAGAAACGAAGATGAGGATAACAGTCCGAATAATGTAAATAATGTAAGTAATCATAATACCTCATCTCAGAGATCTAATCACCTGAAGAAGGCCGGAGCGTACAACAGTCGAAACGTCGTGAATATAGAAACGAAGATGAGGATAACAGTCCGAATAATGTAAATAATGTAAGTAATCATAATACCTCATCTCAGAGATCTAATCACCTGAAGAAGGCCGGAGCGTACAACAGTCGAAACGTCGTGAATATAGAAACGAAGATGAGGATAACAGTCCGAATAATGTAAATAATGTAAGTAGTCATAATACCTCATCTCAGAGATCTAATCACCTGAAGAAGGCCGGAGCGTACAACAGTCGAAACGTCGTGAATATAGAAACGAAGATGAGGATAACAGTCCGAATAATGTAAATAATGTAAGTAATCATAATACCTCATCTCAGAGATCCAATCACCTGAAGAAGGCCGGAGCGTACAACGGCCGAAACGTTGTGAATATGACAATGAAGATGAGGATAACGCTCCGAATAATGTAAATAATGCAAGTAAACATAATACCTCATCTCAGTGATATAGACAGATAACTTTAATTGTTCTGTATCGTCTAACATCATTTCAGACCATTTTCTTCGAAATGTTACTAATATAGTGAAAATAATATTTACAAGTAAGTTTTCTCTTTCTGAATTGTTGAGTTTCCATTTTTTTATTCATACCAATAATATTATTAGGTTCTTACATAAATTCGTTCACTTTGTTATTTTAAAACTTCTTATTTATTAAAAGCTCTAATGAATCATTCAACAATGTATTCGTATTCATCTTTTACAACATCCTGTCAGCGGACCACTACCTGTACAATGGCTCGACAAGAGAAATCACAAAGTTTTGACTCAAATAATTCATCAAGCCAAGATTTAAGCTTTACGTCGTTGTTGAATGAAACACCCTTCAAATTGTTAGAAAGAAGACAAAAAAAGGTTCTAGTCTGAAGGGGCGAAATCAGAAGAATATCGTGAGTGTGCCAGAACATTCCAACCGAGGTTTTTGTATCCATGAGCAGGTGCACAGGCGGCAATGGAGAAGAGTTGGAGTGGGTTACTCTGTGTCACTGCTTGTGGCACCCACGCGCCGTGTTCAGTAAGTCAGTTATGGGCTATGCTATTTACCCATAGCTTTTGAAGAATAGGATTCATAACATTCCCAACGGTATTGCCACGTGTGAATATCAGTTAGTTACGTGCTATGCGTGATTCACGCTTAGGCGATCATGTATCTTTTAATACATGACTGACGAGGCAGATTTTTTCCTGCAGTAGGTTGCCATTTCTTTCTGCGGTAGACCAGTTGCCATCCAAGGCTATAGAACCCGGTCTGTCCTACTATTTACTCATAGCTTTCGAAGAAGAGGATCCATGCCTTTTACAAAGGAATTAGGACGTAAGTGAATATCAGTCAGTTATTTGCCATGCGTGATACACGCTTACGCGATCATGTATCTTTCGATACATGACTGACGAGGCAGATTTTTCCTGCAGTAGGTTGCCATGTCTTTCTACGTTAGACCGGTTGCCATCCAAGGCTATAGAACCCGGTTTGTCCTACTATTTACCCATAGCTGAAGGGAGAAGAAGAGGATTTTTACCTTTTCTGAGGGTATTAGCACGTAAGTGAATGTAATGGATTCGACTGGAATTCGAACTGGGCTCTACGATTCTTCAATCCTAACCGATATCCATTAACCCATGAGTAAAGAACTTGCCATCTTCTCAGACAATTCCCAGGTGGTCACGTGCGGTTTTGCTTTAATCAGAGCGTGCAATTGGTTCCGATCCTACTAGTTGGAACATCCACTCCTTGAAACGGGAAAACCATTTCTGTACCATTCTGGCGGTAAAGAAGGCATCTCTGTACACAGCACGAATGTCTCGAGCAACTCTGGCATCTTTGGCAACTTTCAGACCTTTATTATAACCGAAGAGAAGATGCCTAACATGCTCATTTTTGTCGACTGGGCACTCCATCTCAAAAAGGCGTCTAATCTGAAATAAAATGCCAGTAATGTTAAACGACAGTTTCACAAGTTGACCAGAGTTACTTAGAAGCAAAAAACTGCTACGAAAGATTATTCTTTGAGATCATTAGCAGAATATCAGAAAAAAACGAACGAATATATGTAACAGCACAATAATAACTAAATCGTCTGTGTGAAGCTATAATAGGCTATATCCTTAAGGGTGATGACCAAAGTTACGAAGAAGCGAAAAATACGAGGAAAGATTATTCTTCGAGATCATTATCAGAACATCAGAAAAAACGAACGAATATAGGTAGAGCCCAATAATAACTGAGGCATCTTATGGAGTCATGATCGGCTACGTCCTTAGGGGTTATAACATTCCTAAAACAGAAATAAAAAAATAACCTGACAGACAGTAGGAATATGTTCTTTGGTTAAAAAAAAACAACCAAAAAACTAGTTAATGATGGCCATCCCCTGGGTATGTCCAAAGAAAGTATAACAAATTGAATTGAGAGAGAGGCCAACAGGGAATAGGAAAAGTTGCAAGCTAAAAACATTTGACGGAGTACAGTGTTGACAAAAGTGGAAGAGATAGTTCTTTCGTGAATGTATACAGAGCTCAATACAAAATTCAACCTGATACAAATAAGTTGAGTCATAAGCATTTTCGGGTTTTGGCAACCGATTAAAATGACAAATGTATCACCTAAATATTCATTAAATCTATCATTTAAGAATAAATTTGGAATACACTCACATATAACTTACACGACAGTGGCAGCGTACACGGTGGATTAAAGAGAATCTATTAATATGGAACTCGTTTGGTGTGTTTTTTTAAACGTTTCACCCCAAGCATAGCGATAATAGGGCGGGGTAAAAGGGAGTGAAACATAATGAAGAAACTTCATTGGGGGATGATTGAGTGAAGGACAAACAAAGAATTGGGTCCAAGAAAAGAGAAAATGGCGATTGCTGTTTCATTGAAATATTTGAAGATTATAGATATCGTGGAAGAAAGAAATCGGAAACTGTTAGAGTAGAAATGCTTTTAGGCAGTTCAATAGTAAAACGCTGAGACCTAATTGCCAATCGAGTAGTACGATTAAGTTCATGCGGTCGAGGCACTAAGGAGAAAAAGCTCATCAGAACAATTGCCGTGAAAACATTTGTAGAAAAGACAGAGGGAAGCCACGCCAATTGTTGAGAATGTGACTGAAGTCGAGATGCCAGGTCAGGATTGATTTCATTGCAGATCCTACTTTGAATATTATTGAGAACCACTAGGTGCACTAAACCAGATATGGCAGCAATATTCAATTCACGGACGAATGGTAGATTTATAAACGTGCAAGATGGATTCTGACGAGAAAAAAAACTGCCTGACCCGACACAGTAAATCAACTTTCCTAGCAGTTGATCTAGAAATGGATTCAATATAATCTCACCACTTCATGTCAGTAGTGAAGAGCGATGATCGCAAGAAACCTGATCGGATATGGCACAAAGAAATCCAGAGACACTTTGGAATAGTGTAAGATGCCTTCTAAAAGTTAAGCAAAGTATTAAGAAACAGGAAAGAAATCATTAGGAACAAAGAACAGAGTACTGAACTTCTATGCAATATCAGTCCTCCTATATGGCTGTGAATGCTGGACAATCTCCTCACAGACGAAGAAGAGACTTGAAGCAACCAAAATATGGTTCTACAGAAGGATGTTGAGAATACCATGGACTGAATATGGGAGCAATGTTGAAGCTTTAGAGAAAATGGAAACGAAAAGGACACTTAGAAACAGAAAGAGATAAAATAACTAGGGAACATAAAGAGGAAATAAGGCTTGGAAAATTTAACACTCACAGGACATGTTGAAGTCAAGAGGGAGAGAGAAGAAGGCAGTGACTAACCTATTTAATGAGTTTGTGTAAATGGTTGGCAAAACAAAGATTAGGAGAGATAGCCAAAAGACAAACACTGATAAGACATACAAAAAGCAGGAAGTTGTGGAGAACCATGATCGCCTAAGTCTTGAGGGGATACGGCACAAAGAAAGACATATAATTTATTATTATTTCTTATTCTTAATTCACTTGAAGCAGGGCAATAAAGCCACTAAGATGCAGGAGATTACAGTGAGTTAAAGAGAACGGGGGGTATTTAGTGGGGAGGAGTGAGGAAAAGACTAAAAAGTAACATGATTCAAGGAGATAGAAGATGGCGATTGACTTTGCATTTAGCAAGAAATTTGAAGTGAGCTCCACAGATGAAAAATGCAAGAAAATATACTATTAGAAACGAATATATTGTTGCATCTAGCTAGTTCAACAGTAAAATGGTAAGACCTAGTCGCCAACCTAGTAGCATGCTTGAATCAATGTAGTCGGGGTACCAGGGAAAAATCTAATAAGAACAGTTGACAAACAAAAAAAAAAAAAGACAAAAAAGACAGGGGAAGCCATGTCACGTGGTGTGAAAGTGACTGGAGTTGAAATTTCTGATCAGGATTCATCGCATTACAGACCGTTCTTTGAATTTTGTCAAGGATCTTCAGATGTACAGCAGGAGCATCAGACCATATCTACCAACAATTTTCCGTGTACGGACGAATGGTAAGTCTATAAATGTACAAGACGGATTCTGACGAGAAAAATCTTTTAGTGACCCAACTTACCTTGTAGTAAACGTAGAAATTGACCCTATATAGTCACTGCATTTCATTTATGTCAAAAACGTGAGGCCAAGAAAGCGTAGAAATGTTGCTCCTCTGGAGGTTAGCGTCAGTCACGTTGATAGGAGGTAGAAAAAGTCTTTTGTGGAGATTAACTGAATCAGTTTTGTTTTGAAGACGTTCAGATTTTCTACCCAGATCGCCATATTCACCTGAACCGTTATATTCAATTGAACCGCCATATTCACCTAAAGCGCCACATTCACCTGGTCTTGCACCAGGTGATTATTATATCTCTCGATCGTTACAAAACGTTTTGCTAAGGAACAGTTTCTATAATGAAAACTAGATTCAAGAATTCGCCCAAAAAACCTTTTTCACTAAAAACATATCGAAGAACTGCCTGATAAGTGACAAAAACACATAGCATTATTTTTGTACAAGGCCCGGAGCCACTCGAATTAGAGGGTTACGGTTGTTTAGTGATTTTCCAAGCGCTGCTTATATGTGGCACAAGGCCGAATGTATGGGGTACCCAGTGAGGATCTAACTCACTACTCAGTCGTAATTGGTCTAGCGAGACAAGCTTGCTAACCATTACACCACGCCTAGGTGGAGTAGTTTATATGAATATGAGTGGACGATAACTGTTAAATCTAGACTTGAAAAGGTTAAGATTGTAGTGATCGGGGAAACAACCCCTCGGGAGTCTGTTCCATCGGGCGATTGATCCTGGGAAGAAACTGTTTAAGTGGAACATATTTCGCACCGATGGAATACAGAAGGAATATGGATAGTTTGCTACTATGTAAGTGGCATGACCGGTCCTTACCGTATAGGTTAGACCTGGTGAAACCAAGGAATGTAGTTAGTCCGAGCCCTTTCTATGGTATAGTAGCGATAGAGTAAGTGAGAGACTCGCCACATCCTGCCTGTGAGAAAGAAGTTAGCGAGTGGAAAATAATTCTTCTCCAGCAAGGACTCGGAGACACTTTTAACTCTATCAAGACTGGAAAGTGATGACTGGACAGCTCCCGCCCAAATATGGCAACAGTACTCCATTTTGGGCCTGATCTGGATCTTATAAAGGTAGAGGATAAAAGGAGGAGTCAGGTACTTACTAGAGCGGTACAGAGAGCCGATCATTTTAGCTGTTTCTTTAGTAATAGATCATATGCATGAGTTCTACTTGAGGTTAGGCTTAAGTCTGTGGTCCTTCTGCCAAATCCCGCAAACCACGTTCTCTCATCCACTTGCTTAAGCTCGCAGGTATGTCAGGTGTTTCTTTCCCTTGTCTGTCTTTCCTTCTATTCGACTTGTGAGTATCAGATTCTCCAGGCCCTCCTTCTTCATTACGTATCCCAGAAACTTCAACTGCCTCTTCCAGATGTTGAGTATAAGCCTCCTCCTTGTTTGCATCCTTTTGAAAGGCTGGAGAGTGAGGTCTAGGCAGCTCCCACCCAAATATGACAACAGTACTTCATTTTTGGCCTGATCTGACTCTTATAAAGGTAGATGATAGCAGGAGGATCCAGGTACTTACTGGAGCGGTACAGGGAGCCGATCATTTTATCTGCATTTTTAATGTTAGATCATATATAGGAGTTCCATTTGGGCTCGGGTGTCGGTTCCAAGCATAATATCCTCTCAATTCACGTACACTCCTAGGGGGCTCATTTATTCATCGTGACTGACGGTAGTTCGGGATCTGGTCGGCGGTTATGGAATGTCAATATATGTGTATACGCAGACATGACAGAATTGAATAGACACCAAGATAATTTTTTAATAACCAAGATAAATTAACTTATATTATTTGATTAAAATTGCAGATAACAATACTGGAACATGCCACGAACCAAAGGAGCATCAGACCTATCCGAATTTCAGCGAGGACATATCGTGGGCCAAAATGAAGATGGTCTTAGTCAAAGAAAAATATCTGAAAATCTTTCAATACCCCTTTCTACTGTTAATAGTGATCGTACAATTCACCAGAGAGGGCAAGAAGTGCACAAAACCTCATGCAGGCTGCCCTGAGCCCTCTGAAAGAACCATGCGTCTTGTCGAAAGAAATGTTGAACAGGATCCACGTTGCAAGGCCTCTGACATAGCAACACAAGTTGATGTCAGTCCCAGAACAGCTGTCAGGTATCTTCACAAGATGAGCTACTATGGCAGAGCTGCAATAAGGAAACCACTTCTCTGTCCAGCCAATATCAAACGCAGAAAGGATTGGGCTCATGAGATGCTGGAGAGACCTGTGACCTTTTTGGACCACTGTCATTTTCTCTGATGAGTCAAGATTCGCATTATTTTCCGACAGTGGAAGAGTATGGGTATGGAGACTCTGTAGTCAAGAGTTTGATTTAAAAAGACTGCAGCCAATGGTGAAACATGGGGGCCTTTCAGTAATGGTATGGGGTGCAATTTGGAGTGATGGTCGCTCAGAGCTTGTGGAGTGTGAAGGAAACATTAATTCAACCAAATATGTTTCTATATTAAAGAAAGGGCTCCTTCCAATATTCTCAAGTAGTAGAATGAGCAAAGTTGACTCCCTATTTATGGAAGATGGAGCTCCATGTCACACTGCTCAAGCAACGCAACATTGATTGAGACAAAATGGGATCAATAAACTTCCATGGCCATGTCAGTCCCCGGATATTAACCCTATTGAACACCTTTGGGGTATATTAGATCGAAAACTCTGCAAAAAGAACTGGAAGCCATCTTCTAAGCCCGAACGTTTAGGATTATTGCGTGAAACATGGTAAGAAATCCCTCTAGATGATATTCATGAACTCATCGCTAGCATGCCTAGAAGGGTCCTTGCATTAAAAAAAGCAAAAGGGATGTCAACCAAGTATTAGTTACTAAATTTATGACTATTTATAATTACTTCATTTGTATAAATTACTTGTTTAATAAAATAAACGGTTTCTGTGAGTGTCTATTCAATTCTGTCATGTCTGTGTATATAATTGAATAAAATGTAATTGAATTGATTTTTCTTCATAATAAATTTGATAAAAAAAAATAAAATTATTTATGACTCAACTTAATGTACGTACTTCAAAGAAAAAAGTGCTGAAACATTTGTATAATATCGGTTTATGCAATATCGGCTACGGAATTCTGGGCCATGTCATCACAGATAGAGAAGAGACTTGATGCAACAGAAATGTGGTTCTACAGAAAGATTTTGGAACCAGTACGACCTGGATTCTATTAAAACAAACTCTAGATAAATGTCGTATAACAAAAACTAGGCTGTGAGGTGCTGTTCTTTTTTTTTTCTTTTATGGCAGCACACACATACAAAACCTAGATCATTGTGATGGATAAAGTTTTCAAAAAATATTTTGTGTCAAAATATTTACTAAGCTTTGTCATCAAATTAGAGACACCAAAATCAAGCTTTTACAAACATTTAAATATCTAGGAAGTAGGAAAATGTGACACCGAAATCCGAAGTCACACAGCAATAGAGAACAATGCTTTCCAGAAGCTAAGGAAAGTGCTGTTGAACCTCAATTTAACGGACTAATAGGTGAGAGGGTCATCCGTTAAAGTCGTTTGTCCGTTAATTTGAATCACTTTTCATCGTGGCCTAGAAACATCTAGTACGGTACAAAAGTATTGTAAATAAATGTAAATACAGTATATATGTATGTGTATTTTATTTTTATGTTATCATATACATTTAAATAAAGTTTGAAAAGTTTTAAAATTTGCCTAAACTTACCTTTTAAACGTTGCCGCGATGGTCTAATAATGCCGTGAAATTACCGTGATCGTATAGTGAAGACCTCACAGTAGTAATTACTGGAAGCCATAGAACTCCTTGGAAGCAGTGCTGGTGCTTGTGAGTGGTGATAATGGCGTTCTGGTGGAAGAATATTTTTTTCTGGTCGTAGTGGTGGCGAATCGGGTTCATGAGCCGCCTATTTGGGCTGGAAGAAAGAATCCAACTTTAATTGTTTCCCACTTTGATACCGTTCCCAAATTAGCAATTCCCTTAATGTTCAAAAGTGTTGATAATAGACCTTAATTCCCCGAATCTTGGTCACATCAACAAATATTAGGAGAATGTCAACAGAATCACGCACTTTAGACATTCTCGGTCGTTCCACCGCCTCTTCCTCCGAATCCAATGTTTCTCGTGAAAGACTTGACAAACAAAAAACAAAAAAACAATACGTTACACTGGAGCAAAGTCATTATAAAGCGTTCGAGATACGATGCATATGTGTACACGACATGAGCTCAAGTAAACAACAGCGGCTATTCCCGGGACTGCTAGCCTCTGTCTGTTGGTTGCACCAGTAAACAACAACAGCCAATTCTGGAATTAATATTTCTGCGGATTGTGTCCGTTAAATCCGCAGTCCGTCGGTTCCGGAACCGTTAATTCGAGGTTTTACTGTATTTATAGAAAAGGCGCAGGGAAGCTATGTTACGGCAATGGGAATGTGACTAACGCCGAGATGCCAGGTTTGGACCGATGATATTACAGTCACGTCTTTGGATTCTGTCTGGAATCTCTACGTACTTATCAAGAGGACCAGACCAGATGTGGCAACAATATTCGATACACGACAGAATGGCAGACATATTAATGTACAAAATTATTGCAAATAAATGTAAATACAGTATAAATGTATATGTAATTTATTTTTAAGTTACTATATAGTAACTTAAAATAGATTACACACACAATTGGATGCCATAGTGAAGCGCTTGACAAAAAACAATAATGTACCAAAATCAGTATAAAATGTTCGGAAGACCAATGCATTATGTGTGTACACGCCTAGGGTTCAAGTTCAAACAACAGCGGCTATTCCCGGAACTACCAGCCTCTGTCTGTTGATTGCGCCAGTAAACAACAGCGGCCAATTCTGGAACCAGCGAACTTTGCTCGCTACACGCAGGCGTTCTGGGTTCCAGTCGGACACTACCATTCCTGCGGATTTTGTCCGTTAAATCCGAAGTCCGTTGGTTCTGGGACCGTTAATTCGAGGTTTTACTGTATTAAGTAACAGAAAACAAAGACAAGAGAACTGAACTCTTATGTAAATCGGTCCTCCTACAAGTCAGTGAATGGTGGACAAATACTCTTACAGAAAAAGAAGAGACTTGGTGCAGCAGAAAAACGTGGTTATACAGAAAGATACTGAGAATATGAGGACTGGACATGTGAGCTACGATAAAGTATTAGAAACAATGAAAACAAAACAAAAAACGGTTATACTTAGTATCAGCAAGAGGCTGCTGAAATGTATAGGGCAGATAATGAGGAAAATGTGCTTAGAAAATTTGACACTCACAGGAAATATTGAAGGCAAGAGAGCCGGGGGAAAACCAGCATGTTAAGAAACATGCCTAAGTAGCTTGCGTAAATGATAGCAGAATGATTAGGAGAGATAAAAAAGACAGAGCTGCTAAGGAAAGGAAGTTGTGGAGAGGCATGAACACTAACGTCTTGAAGAGAGACGGCAAGAAAGGAGAAGTTTAGCTTGGCATAAAGATTTGGGAGTTATGTTGGATATTTCTGCTGGACTCAAATTAGGCGACAAACACTTATATATAAAAATATATAACTAGCTTTATTGTTCGAGTTGTGGCGATTGGGTAGAGTGAGGGAAAATCACAGTGGTTAGGATTGTGCACACAGGAATAACGGAGACAAAATCTTCGGTGAAACACTAGCCAGCCTCTCTCCCAGGCCAAGAGTTGGACCGTTTTTATAACATTTGGACACCCACGCTTATTCACGTGGCCACGCTTTTTTTTTTCAGGTATGTAGCCATGCCTCTTCCGGCCATGTACCCATGCAACTTCGTTGAGGCACACCTCTTCCGGCATGCGCCCACGCAAGCACGCATTTCCTTCCGCTTAGGACACTTTTGCGCCCTGTTTATTCAAGGCTCAGGACACCTTTGCGCCCTGTTTATTCAAGGCCCGGGCCACTGTCCTGTTCACTCTAGCCATTTCCTGTTTATGTTATCACCCATACCGATTTACGCTCACTCTCTGAGGTAGCGGAAGTGAGGTCAAAGGTCTTCCTCAAACGATATTCAACAGTTACGCGCACTGCGGGGAACAAACTGATCATACAAGTAATGGTTTACGAGCTGAAAAGAAGAAAAAAAAGATAATCTACTCCAGAGTCAACTACATCCCAGTAATTTCGGATTAAAAGCCGTCCATATGGATCTGGGATGCGAGTGAAAGTCTCGTCGGAAGTTAATTTAAATTTTCTACCTGTCGCTCCTTACTTTGTTAGCCGATAAATATTCAGTCTGGAAGGCAGTGATAAATTGGGAAGAAAAAAAGGACAGTCAAAACCTTTTTAGCGCGAATGCTTTCAATTAAATTCAAATTCAATTCAAGTAATTTCTAATTTATTTTCATTTGCTTCCTTGCCGTCAGCCAGTAGTACACGCCGGCTTTTTGTGTGGTTTGATTTCGACAATTGCTGAATATTTGGAATTAATTTAGTTGCTCATAGGATCAAAGTGTTCTTTATATTTTGGTACCAGTTGAGATCAGCTTCATGAAACAGTTGAATAATCCTCAGTCTATCTTACCGAAAACGTTGATTTCTTATTTTACATTATTTAGAAGCGGGCTATTGTCCTTATCTTTGTTTTTGTTATGGCAAGCAGCAGTAGCATTCTCATCAGCAGGCACAAATTAAGCCTCCGCGTTCTCCACTCAGGATAGTTTCACGAGACAAATAGTCTACTTGCTTAAATTTGGTGAGAAAGTAATTGCGAGTTCAATCCCTGAGCCGGACAGTGCCTACTTGAACTCGGTTCAAACTGAAACGTGCTGGAGAAATATGGAAGAAGGAAAATAATATTTAATGTTTGTGATAAACGGATGTTCATTTTCATAACAGATCTCGACATCTATCAGTCGTTAGCCCTTGGCATGGTCAGAGGAACGGGAATAAGCTTTGTGATTCTGCAGCGCCAGCCTACAAGGTTCGAATAAGGATGGTCCTTGCTGAAAGCCACGGGCTTCATTCCCTCGCAGACATTTTTAAAGCATAGATCTGAGAAAGCGGTTGCATAGTGCTGACATTTCAGAAATTTAAATTATCTTCAAGAAATTTGTTCCGGTCTTTGGAGTGCGGAAGACATCTCAAAGCTGAATTTTCTAATTGACAAACGAGCCGTTTCAATTTCATTTTGTATTCACTAATAGCATTTACTAGACTTGGAAAACTATTTGAAGTTGCTTCTTTGTGCCGTGTCCCTTCAGGACGTTGGAGATCATAAATCTCCACAATTTCCTGTCATTTGTAGCGCTTAGTAAATTTTATATATATATATATATTTTTGCTATCACTTCTAAACACTGTTCTGCCAACAATTTCCACAAGCTCGTTATTAAGATTATGCGCCGTTTTACTTGAATCCGCTTGTCTTCAATATGATAACTTATAATTTCATGAGTGAACTGTGCAAAATAAGAACAACAGTCGTTAGCCCTTGACATGGTCAGAGTAACGTGAATAAGCTTTGTGATTCTGTTGCGCCAGCCTACAAGGTTCGAATAAGGATGGTCCTTGCTGGGACCCACAGGCTTCATTCACTCGCAGACATTTTTTAAGCATGGATCTGAGAAAGCAGTTGCATAGTGCTGACATTTTGGTAATTGACATTATCTTCAAGAAATTCGCTCCGGTCTTTGGAGTGCAAAAGACATCTCAAAGCTGCATTTTCTAATTGAGAAACGAGCCGTTTAAATTTCAATTTGTATTCACTAATAGCATTTACTAGGCTTGGAAAACTATTTGCAGTTGCTTCTTTGTGCCGTGTCCTTTTTTAATGTTGGAGATCATGGCTCTCCACAATTTCCTGACATTCATTGCGCTTAGTAAATTTGATTTTTTTTTTTTTTGCTATCTCTCCTAAACCCTGTTCTGACAACCATTTCCACAAACGCGTTATGCATGTTAATGCTCTCTTTTGCTTTTTCCGTCTTACCTTCACATATTGCTGTAAGTGTCAAATTTTCCAAGCCCTCTTTTCTCATTATGTGCATTAGAAATTTCTACTGTCTCTTTCTCTTGTTAAGTATAAGTTTCCTTTTTGTTTCTATTTTTCTTTAAAAAAAAATCGACCTTCTTCACATGTTCGGCCCATTGTATACGGAACATCCTTCTCTAGGACGCCATTTTCGACTCTTCAAGTCTCTTCGTTTGTGAGGAGTATTTACGCTCATAGAAGAGAACTGGTATTACATTACAGTTAAAGTAGTTTTCTTTTCTTTCGTTAATTGTCAAAAATATTAAAAATAAAGGGACCCTTTCTTCGGGAAACTCTTCTTTCCTTTCTCAAAAGTGCGCTCAGCCACGTTACAGATCGCAGCAGCTATTAAGGAGATGTGATTAAATATACTTTAATGTTTAAATAAATATTATTCAGTATTATCATTGTTTTGGTAATAAGCAATATAGCTGTGATATAGGAAGAAAATGGGTAACTACCGACATCGAGGTTCGAGCGTGACACTATGGACTTTTGAATATATGTTTTCCACCCGGTGTATAAATAACAGTGTCAGGCTACTGAGTGGAATGATTATTGAATGACTGTTTAGTGGAACTATCCAGTCGAATTAGTGTGAATTATTGTGCGTCGATTATTTGGGTTTTGATTTAGGATTTACCGGGAGTTAAGTCGAGCCGCGCTACTAACAAGGTATTCACTGAAATGGTTAATTATCTTTGGTTGACTTTTACTTCTTTGTTCTTGTTAAGTATTTATTTGCGGTTGTAATGAAAAACTGTTTTATTTTAACACTGAATTCTTGAGTTAGGCTTAATTATTAACGGTCACTGTACGTCACAAAAATAACATAGCACAAATAGCTATATTGTGGAAAAAGGAATTTTTGGATATATATGCATTTTTTATGTATTTATGGGTATTTTTAAAAACTTTTATCAAAGGCAACATTCTCTCAAATTAAAAAAAATTAAAATAACACGCAAAAAACGACATTAATTATGGATAATATTATACTTTCATTACTAATCTTTTTAATTAATGACTATTTTGCTCAGTTGTTGACATAAATAGCTATCTGCTGATGTGTTAAAATTTTGGAATAATGCAATAATATAAATTTAAATTTCATCTCCCTGATAGATGTCGCCTTTTGGCAAATTGCTTAATCCAATGACAGATAACTCGAAGACAATTTCATCTGATTGATGTCGCGATCTGTTAATAAAATGAACATTCGTTTATCATAAGTTTCCCTTTGTAAAAATTGCCATGTTTACTCTGTGTATTAAATATTATTTCCCTTTTTCTATTTTTATTGAATTCACGTTTCATATATTTTTTTTCGTTTACATATTTTTCTATTATCATGGTGCTACAAATTATCCAAACAAAAAATAAGATTGAAAAATATTTTAGAAAAAGTATTAAAAAAAACCCTGCAAATGATCATAACGAATGCAACCTCTTTCTCACAGCCACAAGCGTCGTATACCTGAAGCTGCCCTATTGATATTAATGAGATTTAGCACCACCAGTTCAGATCATTACAGCTAAGACCCTCCTTTCTATGTGCACAGGATTGAAACGCCTCACTCTTTACCGATTCATTTAGTAAGACGCGGGGAGTGGGGGAGTAGCACCTGTTAAGGCTCCATGTACGGGCAAATAGTGACCCCCCATCAAAACTGGAGTAAATATTGTGCTGATTTTTAATCGATCTTTCTATTCTAACTTTCCTATACATATGTGAAACGTAGATCGGGTACAACAGGCACATCAAACAGGAAAAGTTCTATATTCAAACATCAAACAGGAAAAATTCTATATACAAACATCAAACAGGAAAAATTGTATATACAAACATCAAACAGGAAAAGGTGTATATACAAACATCAAACAGGAAATGTTTTATATTCAAAATCAAACAGGAAAATTTCTATATTCAAATGTCAAACAAGAAATGTTCTATATTCAAACATCAAACAGGAAATGTTCTATATTTAAACATCAAACTGGAAAGGTTCTATATACAAAATCAAACAGGAAAAGTTCTATATTCAAATGTCAAACAAGAAATGTTCTATATTCAAACATCAAACAGGAAATGTTCTATATTTAAACATCAAACAGGAAAGGTTCTATATTCAAACATCAAACAGGAAATGTTCTATATTGAAACATCAAACAGGAAAAGTTCTATATTCAAACAGGAAATGTTCTATATTCAAACATCAAACTGGAAAAGTACTATATTCAAACATCAAACAGGAAATGTTCTATATTCAAACATCAAACAGGAAAAGTACTATATTCAAACATCAAATAGGAAAAGGTGTATATACAAACATCAAACAGGAAATGTTTTATATTCAAAATCAAACAGGAATTGTTCTATATTCAAAATCAAACAGGAAGTGTTCAAAATTCAAAATCAAACAGGAAAGTTCTATATTCAAACATCAAACAGGAAATGTTCTATATTCAAACATCAAACAGGAAATCTTCTATATTCAAACATCAAACAGGAAAAGTTCTATATTCAAACAGTAAACAGGAAAAGTTCTATATTTAAACATCAAACAGGAAAGGTTCTATATTCCAAATCAAACAGGAAGTGTTCTATATTCAAAATCAAACAGGAAGTGTTCTATATTCAAAATCAAACAGGAAATGTTCTATATTCCAAATCAAACAGGAAGTGTTCTATATTCAAAATCAAACAGGAATTGTTCTATATTCAAAATCAAACAGGAAGTGTTCAAAATTCAAAATCAAACAGGAAAGTTCTATATTCAAACAGTAAACAGGAAAAGTTCTATATTTAAACATCAAACAGGAAAGGTTCTATATTCCAAATCAAACAGGAAGTGTTCTATATTCAAAATCAAACAGGAAATGTTCTATATTCCAAATCAAACAGGAAGTGTTCTATATTCAAAATCAAACAGGAATTGTTCTATATTCCAAATCAAACAGGAAGTGTTCTATATTCAAAATCAAACAGGAAATGTTCTATATTCCAAATCAAACAGGAAGTGTTCTATATTCAAAATCAAACAGGAAAGTTCTATATTCAAACATCAAACAGGAAATGTTCTATATTCAAACATCAAACAGGAAATCTTCTATATTCAAACATCAAACAGGAAAAGTTCTATATTCAAACAGTAAACAGGAAAAGTTCAATATTTAAACATCAAACAGGAAAGGTTCTATATTCCAAATCAAACAGGAAGTGTTCTATATTCAAAATCAAACAGGAATTGTTCTATATTCCAAATCAAACAGGAAGTGTTCTATATTCAAAATCAAACAGGAAATGTTCTATATTCCAAATCAAACAGGAAGTGTTCTATATTCAAAATCAAACAGGAATTGTTCTATATTCAAAATCAAACAGGAAGTGTTCAAAATTCAAAATCAAACAGGAAAGTTCTATATTCAAACATCAAACAGGAAATGTTCTATATTCAAACATCAAACAGGAAATCTTCTATATTCAAACATCAAACAGGAAAAGTTCTATATTCAAACAGTAAACAGGAAAAGTTCAATATTTAAACATCAAACAGGAAAGGTTCTATATTCCAAATCAAACAGGAAGTGTTCTATATTCAAAATCAAACAGGAATTGTTCTATATTCCAAATCAAACAGGAAGTGTTCTATATTCAAAATCAAACAGGAAATGTTCTATATTCCAAATCAAACAGGAAGTGTTCTATATTCAAAATCAAACAGGAATTGTTCTATATTCAAAATCAAACAGGAAGTGTTCAAAATTCAAAATCAAACAGGAAAGTTCTATATTCAAACGGTAAACAGGAAAAGTTCTATATTTAAACATCAAACAGGAAAGGTTCTATATTCCAAATCAAACAGGAAGTGTTCTATATTCAAAATCAAACAGGAAATGTTCTATATTCCAAATCAAACAGGAAGTGTTCTATATTCAAAATCAAACAGGAATTGTTCTATATTCCAAATCAAACAGGAAGTGTTCTATATTCAAAATCAAACAGGAAATGTTCTATATTCCAAATCAAACAGGAAGTGTTCTATATTCAAAATCAAACAGGAAAGTTCTATATTCAAACATCAAACAGGAAATGTTCTATATTCAAACATCAAACAGGAAATCTTCTATATTCAAACATCAAACAGGAAAAGTTCTATATTCAAACAGTAAACAGGAAAAGTTCAATATTTAAACATCAAACAGGAAAGGTTCTATATTCCAAATCAAACAGGAAGTGTTCTATATTCCAAATCAAACAGGAATTGTTCTATATTCCAAATCAAACAGGAAGTGTTCTATATTCAAAATCAAACAGGAAATGTTCTATATTCCAAATCAAACAGGAAGTGTTCTATATTCAAAATCAAACAGGAATTGTTCTATATTCAAAATCAAACAGGAAGTGTTCAATAATTCAAAATCAAACAGGAAAGTTCTATATTCAAACAGTAAACAGGAAAAGTTCTATATTTAAACATCAAACAGGAAAGGTTCTATATTCAAAATCAAACAGGAAGTGTTCTATATTCAAAATCAAACAGGAAATGTTCTATATTCAAACATCAAACAGGAAAAGTTCTATATTTAAACATCAAACAGGAACATTTCTATTTTCAAACATCAAACCGGAAACATTCGATATTCGCCCCTTTTACACTAAACTTGGGATGAAGTTGCAGGATCTCATGACCTGATTATGGATAATATTATACTTTCATTACTAATCTTTTTAATTAATGACTATTTGTGCTCAGTTGTTCACATAAATAGCTATCTGCTGATGTGTTAAAATTTTGGAATAATGCAATAATATAAATTTAAATTTCATCTCCCTGATAGATGTCGCCTTTTGGCAAATTGCTTAATCCAATGACAGATAACTCGAAGACAATTTCATCTGATTGATGTCGCGATCTGTTAATAAAATGAACATTCGTTTATCATAAGTTTCCCTTTGTAAAAATTGGCATGTTTACTCTGTGTATTAAATATTATTTCCCTTTTTCTATTTTTATTGAATTCACGTTTCATATATTTTTTTCGTTTACATATTTTTCTATTATCATGGTGCTACAAATTATCCAAACAAAAAATAAGATTGAAAAACATTTTAGAAAAAGTATTAAAAAAAACCCTGCAAATGATCATAACGAATGCAACCTCTTTCTTACAGCCACAAGCGTCGTATACCTAAAGCTGCCCTATTGATATTAATGAGATTTAGCACCACCAGTTCAGAACATTACAGCTAAGACCCTCCTTTCTACGTGCACAGGATTGAAACGCCTCACTCTTTACCGATTCATTTAGTAAGACGCGGGGAGTGGAGGAGTAGCACCTGTTAAGGCCCCATGTATGGGCAAATAGTGAACCCCTCCATCAAAACTGGAGTAAAAATTGTGCTGATTTTTTTTCGATCTTTCTATTCTAACTTTCTCTCCTCTACATATGCGAAACGTAGATCGGGTACAACAGGCGCATCAAACAGGAAAAATTCTATATTCAAACATCAAACAGGAAATGACATCCATTTTTTTCATATTACTTAACATTGTCTCTGTACCAAAATGTCTTGTTGCATACTACCCTACGTTCTGGGGGGTGGGGGTCTTGATTGACGGTGTCGATTCCATAATGAAGTTGTCTTCTTCTCTATTGTTTTGGGATCCGGAGCTGAAAGACACCAATAAAGTGTATTTTAACTTTAACTAGTTTATTAAAGTCGTCGACTTGTACGTTTCTAACTAGTTAGTTGGATCGCGCTCTCAATCCACTGAGAAGCCGCTTCCCCGACAAGAAGAAACACGTCTACGTTGTAAGAGTGTTTAGACACGACTCCTTGAAAAACCTTTCTCTATCTATCTGTCTCACGCTAGTTCAGCCAATCAAAATAAACTTCCTTTGTTTTGTCAAAGGTCAAACTGAGGAAGTCAGAGAAGAAATACAATTCTCTAAAATAAAATAAGTCGGTAAACTATCATTTATCGCATTTAATCTCATTTTTATCGAGTTAATTCATTATTTTCAGATTATAAAATGAAAATCTAATATCATAATCAACTCTAATTAATCTTTATTAATAAAAAGTTATCTGATATCTCAATGATGAAAGTATGACAATAAACTACATCCCTCAGCAAGGCCGCTGATTGGTAGATTGTAGGTTTTGATGAGCGTGATACCACTTCTTAATAGTTGTTGTTCCCAGGTCCTTTTTGACCGATTAGAAACCCAGCTATGGGCAAATAGGAACACAAACGAGGCTATGCCGAAGGCCAGAGTATTGTCTTGAATGGTAGACAGCTACACGACCCAGTGTATACGGGGTCTACGAGGAATTTTTGCCCGAGTCTACGGGCTCGGATTTGACCCGCATTAAAAAAAACGGCCTTGTGCCACATCCTGCCTCGCGGGGAGGTAGCGTAAATAACCTTGCTTCGGGAATTAGTTAGAGATTCGTCTCCAGCTGCGCTGGTCGAACTTTCTGCTTCCGGGCAGAGAGGATCCCCAGATGAGGCTATGTCAAAGGGCAGAGTCTCGTCTCGGGAAATAGCTGCCCGAACCCGTTTTATACGGGGAATTTTTGTCCGATCCTACTGGTTCGGATACCCCACGTTAAATTCGGCTTTGTGCCACGGCATTTAGTAGATATCCTTGAAGTACTAGCTTGCCACACGATTTCCTGTCTTTCAGTAGTGTATTCTCTTTTACAATAAACCTCACTTTCTTTCATCTACGTCCGTGTTGCTGTTCCTTCACTCGAGTACGACCATTGTCTGTTTGTAACCTCTTTAAAGATGCAACACTTTCCTACATAACCTCCTTAACTGCGCTCCCTTCGCCTAGGCTCATAAAAAAGAAATAGTAACCCTCTATCTTGAAACGTTCTTGGGCCTTATATTGGGTGAACATTAGTATAAAAAACGTGCTAATGTGCATGCATCATGGATTGGGCCATCTGTTTCTTATATAAATATCTAGAGAACAGTGAAGATATTTTTTCGGTAATGGAATCTTTCAATTCGATTTTACGGTACATGCGTATAAATTAACCTCAAAATGTAAAAGAAAAATCTAATGTCTTGATTTTGGATTTAATTCTCACTTTGACTGAATCGTTAAAGTGAAACCGTTTGATAACCAATCAAAATATCATCGATCGAGAATAATTGATACATCGATTTCCAAAGAGACAAAATTGGTCAAACCACTGGATACATCTCAAGATACAATCATTAAAATCATTCTTCCTTTTCTTTTTTCTTTTTTTTCTTCCGACAACTCAGCATAGCAAAGAATCAATCGAAAAAGTGATTTGTTGAAAATATTATCCAATCCTGGATTAAATTCTCATTATTTTACTCTGCAAAGTGAAAAAGGAAGAAGAAATTCGCCGTTATTATTGCGTCTTTTATTGAGAGTA
>OZ038512.1:26838694-26866194 GCA_964036315.1 Acanthosepion esculentum | reverse complement strand
GATGACACACAAATAATTAAACATTGCCTGAAATCCCTATTGTTCCACAACAAAGAACCATTAGCAAAAATACATCTAACGGCTTGTTTGACGTAATAATGGGAAGCTACGACGGAGATTATTTAAAGGTGGGAATTGGTAAGTATCATTATCCTAATAAAAGAACATAATGACCCCAAAATAGATAGATTTAGGAAAAAATATTAAACGCTCTGAAAACAATAGGATTCAAAATAGAAATAAATACAATCACAAGAAAAATAAACTTCCTAGAGGTCACCCTCAACCTGGACAGTGAAAACCTATGAAACATATAAAAAGGATAATGACATCCCCACATTCATACACACATCTTCCAGCTATCCACCCTCAATCATCAAGCACATACCAATATCCAGCAGCCGTAGGCTATGAAACAATTCATCCACCACATAAATTTTTAACGACACAAAACGCCATATAACAACGCACTAAAGAAAAGACGATACAAGCATCAGCCAGAATACACACCGCCAAAAACAAAACGGAAAAACAGAAGAAATATAATTTGGTTTAATCCACCATACAACAAAACCGCCAGAACAAACATCGGCATGGCATTCACAAATCTAATAAAAAACACCTTCCCTTAACAAAACCTTTAGCTAAAATATTTAACAAAAACACCGTAAAGATTAGCTACAGCTGCACCAAAAACATAACACAAATAATAAAAGGCCACCCAATGCAACTGCAGAGAATACACCATATACCAACAATAAGGAAATTGCCTACAAACGAACATAATATACAAAGCCAAGATAAACGCAAACAACAGTACAATGTACTACATTGGGGCCACAGAAGGAACATTCAAGCAAAGAAAATAACTACACGACTTCTCATTCTCCAACAAAAAGAGACTCCAACAGCACCACATTATCCGTATATATATATGGCAACGAAAAGACAGAAACATCACACCAAAAATAAACTGGGAAATCATGAAAACCATACCTACCTACAAAAACATATCAAAGCTTTGTCTACACGAAAAGTAGCAGCAATTTCCCACATTAAACAAAAGGAATTACTAAACCATAGATCGGAAATAATTTCAAAATGCAGACATGAAAATTAATATCTATTATCACAGTTCATATCAAACGGATAACGCCTACAACACAACTGAATACAAGGAATGAAACTATAAAAAAGGTACCAACACTACCACCATACCTACCAACGCAACCTCCTCCATAACAATCAACACATACCGATAAAACTATCAATACCGTTACCTACACTACCATCGCTCCCATCTTTCACTTCATAACCATCTCCTCTACCATCAGTACTGCTTTTTAACACAACCATTGTTTTATTATCGTCATTATTGTTATATTATCTGCATTATCATCATCATTATTATCATGGTTGCCACAATTATTATCATAGCTACGATTGTCATTATTGCCCCTACCTTTTTAATTCCGTCTTTAAGGCTAATTTACCGTTAACACATCAATAGCTATTATTAACATTATCAATAATAATTAATATCACAGCTATTATCCCTACCAGCATAATCACAACGGTCAACAGCACAAAAGCATTTAGCGTTGAAAATACAAACATCATCATCACCTCTCTATATTTCTGAGATGAGGTATTATGTTATTCAGTGTTCTGATCTTTGTTGCCATATTTATTGCAACGTTTCGGCCGTTGTACGCTCCGGCCTTTTTCAGGAGGTTGGAATGTCGAACTGAACCCTTTATTTCGCTCACTGGGATAGACTGTTCTAGTTCCACGTGCCATATCTAATGGATGTCAGTTATCATTTATCTCCTATTAATTCCCCTCTCCAAGTTCTCTACCGCCTTAAACAGGTATTGAACTCGCACTCTTTGGGGCTTGTCAGTGATTAACTAACGCCTTTAACCTTTTTTATGTGCCTTGTGTCCTCAAGGACACATGGCACAATGGAAGAACACACACACGAATGCACACACACACACACACACACACACACACACACACATAAATATATATATATATATATATATATATATATATATATATATATATATATATATATATATATATATATATATACGTGGTAGATGTTTGGGTATGCAGTGTGTGCCTAACGATAGATCAAATTTAAGGTTTACAGTTCTTTAAATGAAAAAAAGATTTAATCCTAAATGCATAGAATGTTTGCCCGAAGTAACCCAGCAATCTCAGGTTTCTTAATCTAAGAATTAATATAACAATTTTATCTGTCGTGGAATTCCATCTACGTTGTATCTAGTTCCGATTTCGTACCCTTATGGGAGTTGCCGTTTTCACGGAATCATTATTATAGAATTAAGATAATTTTTCATGGCTCTGAAAGCTCTTGAGTATAAACCGCCCTCTGCTCCTTCTTGGAGAGACTTTCAACACTCTGGCCGAAATACAATCTGTGTGATTATTACTTCATATACACATATATATATATATATATATATATATATATATATATATATATATATATATATATATACAGTGGCGAGCATAAAGATCAGAACGATGTTAAGAAAAAGTCTAGATATGAAATAACTTTTTTATTTTAAGACCTCAAAGAACATTTTATCAAGCAAAAATAAGGATATAAAGGTAAATTACATAATAACAAAATATAAAGCTCAATAAAGTTATTTTGATAAAGTTATAAGAATAAATATACAACATTCGAAAAAAAAAACGGATGATCAAAAACATTAAAACGATTAAATAAATCCATAAAATAATTATTTTGCATTATTCAAAATTTTTTAGGGTAAAAATATAAAATCGGCTATTTTACTAAATTACAGTGATGCTTGAATTCTCTCCTTTGGTATTGTTTAGTGGGTAGTTAGATATAACCCTTTCACTACCAGGTGCATGTATCATCCAATTCCTAAAGTCATATCGTTCCGTTTGTGACACCTGGTGTCTCACTACTAACCATGCTATCTCCTTTGAAAATACCCGCAGGGCCACTCGCAGAGACAAGAGGCAGAGAAGGAAGTGCTGAAATTATCTGCCATCGAGCCCAGGCCGGACTTTCAGCTGGAATTGTACAACCGAGTATGCCTGTCTCGCATTGGACTTATCAGTCAAAATCGTACCCGCAAGCGACGTGTACAGACTCCCTCTTGATCTTCGTTTTGGGAAACCAAGCCATGAAATCCATAGTAGATATTCTTTTGCCTAGAGATTTTGTCTTTGATATTTTTTGGTTAATCATGTTAATTTTTATGGTGAAACCTAGCCGAGAACCGTAACGCCTGGCGTCTCATAAGCAACCATGCTGTCTCATTCTTTGAAAATACCTGCAGGGTCACTCTCGGGGACAAGAGGCAGAGTAGGAAGTACTGCAATGCTATGCCATCGAGCCCTGGCCGGACTTTCAGCTGCAAATGCTGCGACCTTGTATGTCTGTTTCGTATTGAACTTATCAGTCACAAACGTGTCTGCAAGCGACGTATACAGACTCGCTCCTGATCTTCGATTTGTGAAGCCAAACTATGATGATGATCGTTCCGTTTGCTTGCCTGTCTCCTCCTCCAGTACTGGGAAATGTTGCATAGACGTTTATTATTATTTTGATAGCAACATCGACTATTTTCACCATATTTTTCTACTCAAATTGTCATATGGAATACCATGGAAGTGTAAAATAAGCTGTCATTTGCTATTTTTTGATCGATTGACTGATTTTTTTCACGGTTTATCACCCCTTTGTGCTGAAAGACATTTTGGATTGAAAGAATAATTTTTGGCGAGTTAATATTGCGTTAAAGCGTTTTTGAAAATAACAAATTTTTCAGATAAAAATCATACTATTTAACCCATAGTTGAGATAATAGATTAACTTTGAGGTATCTGGCAAAACAACGTTCCCTAGCCTAACGCCATAAATCATATATTTGGATGTACATAAGGCGGGTTCTCGTCTTCAATAAAATAGAAGCACTTAATATTAGGTTAGCCGTAGAGATAATAATATTTTCCAGATAAAAATCATACTCTTTAACCCACAGCTGAGGAAAGAAAATGGATTCATTTTGAGGTATCTGATAAAACAACGTTTAGCAAAACACAGCACGTGTACAGAGGTTCCCTAGCCTAACGCTATAAATCATATATCTGGATGTAAAAAAAAGGCGGGTGCTCGTCTACTATAAAATAGAAGTATTAGGTTGGTGCAAAAATAATGTCGTTTTTTGACGTTCAAGATCATGTCAAAAAACGACATTATTTTTGCACCAACCTAATACTTAATTGTATTGGGTTGGAACATCAGGCGTTTTTTAAACAATATTTATCATGAAACAAGAAACATAACAATTTAACAATAACATTTTTAAATGAGTATGATTATCGACATGCATTTTTATAAGCTGAAAATAAAATTATAATTTTTTATTAAAAAAGTAAACCAAACAGCAATTTTTATTAACAAATATTAGGTTGGTGCAAAAATAATGTCGTTTTTTGACATGATCTTGAACGTCAGAAAACGACATTATTTTTGCAACAACCTAATAACTCGCCTACAAAAACACCTGATAATTATGCACCAACCCAATAGGTTAGCTTTAGAGATTTGGCTAAGAAACTAATTTTAAAGATTATCGTTTGATTAAGATTCACGTTTGTATTGAATTTATCGTAGTTGTCAATCGGATTCGAACGAGTCATTTTTTTTTTGCACAGTTCATCAGTGAATCCACAGGTTGCTATCTGCAAGCCAATTCGAAAAGATATACTTTTCTAGAGCAATGAAGTCGTTGTCTGTGATTAATGCCAAAGTTAAACAGTGCCACCGTTCTTTTTTGAGTGGTGAGATTTTTGACGCCTGATAATTCGAATCTCGCATAGACAATGGCACGCCAAAGCGGCCGTCTTGAAGCATACCCCTCTAATTTTTTTTTTTTGCGGTTGAATTTGTAGCAGTAGAGTTTCATTTCGATTACGTCTTTGTCCGCTTTCGGCCTGTGTGTCGTCTGCTTCATAGCAGCTCTCCGTACAACAGGCAGCTGAGAATGCATTGTTAAACCCATGCGGATGTCGTGACGAGACCATCGGACTTTTACCATGAGGAGAATTGATTCGATGTAGGTAGAAAGCGCATGTTCCAATATTTCAACGTTGCTGATGCGAAACGTGAGTCCAAAATCAAACTCTTACACCGAACGTAGATCTGTCATTAGTATGTCCTTTAATGAGTGCCATCCTTACAATATACACCAGGCGCTTCACCAATAAGACTTGGTACTTTTCTTAGTAGCTATTTTGTATTTCATTGTCCACTCGTTAGGTTTCTTCTTAATGGTTGGCTTTGTTTCTTTTGCGCAAAAACGCAGGCATGCATTTATTCTGAATGGTAGGTGTACTTAGTGTTTTAAGTGGAAGCCATTCCGCTTTCAGTCCAAATTTCTTTAGAGCTTTAGAAAGAGTTGAATGTGAAGGAAGCGAGAAAAAGTCTTTTTATAAATTCTGTTTCCACCATTTGGACGCCATTGCTGGCCAAAATGTATTTTCTAAGAAAGGTTAGTTTGGTGGAAAATCATTTAGATTTTAGTTTTTGTTTCTATACAAAATAACCGAATGCCGAGTCAGAATTGTTAAAAAAAAATAGCGATTCTGGTTGTATTTTTACAATAAATAAACATTTTTATTTCCGTTTTATTTTTTTCTCCCCTTTTAAAATTATATTCTTCAGTTGTCTTTCTTTAATCTAAACATCACGGTTTTTATTTTCATTACCCTCACTTTTTTTTTTTTTTTTGCTTTTCTTTTTACCTTCTCTCTCCTCTGCCTTCGATTTTTTTCTTCTGTTGCTTCTGGTTCCTTTTTTTTCTTTTTTTTTTTCTTCCATGATCTTCGTTCTTTCTTTTTCCTTTTTTTCTTTCCGGTTTTCGCATTTTTATTTCGACTTTGTTTTTTCATTTTTTTTTGTTTTCTTTTAATTTGTTCTCTTCATTCTTATATTAATTCTACTTTTTCTTTCTTTTTTCTTTCTTTCCGTTTTCTACTTCTTTCTTTGTTTCTTTTGTTTCCTTATATTCTGTCATTTCGTTACATCCTCTTTCTTCTTGTTTCTTCTTTTTTCTTTCTTTCTTTTTTCCTTTTGTTTACTTATATTCTGTCATTTCCTTACATTCTTTTTTCTTCTTATTTCTTCTTTCTTTCTTTCATTCTTTCTTTCTTTCTTTTCTTTACTTATATTCTTTCATTTCCTTATATTCTTTTTTCTTCTTATTTCTTCTTTCTTTCTTTCATTCTTTCTTTCTTTCTTTTCTTTACTTATATTCTTTCATTTCATTACATTCTTTTTTCTACTTCTTTCTTCTTTCTTTCTTTCTTTCTTTTTTCTTTCTTTCTTTCTTTCTTTCTTTCTTTCTTTCTTTCTTTCTTCCATCCGTTTGTTTACTTGTATTCTGTCATTTCGTAACATTCTTTTTTCTTCTTCATATTTCTTCTTTCTTTCTTTCTTTCTTTCTTTCTTTCTTTCTATTGTTTACTTATTTTCTGTCATTTAGTTACATTCTTTTTTCTTCTTCTCATTTCTTCTTTCTTTCTTTCTTTCTTTTTTGTTTACTTATATTATGTCATTTCATTACATTCTTTAGTCTCCTGTTCATTTCTTTCTTTCTTTATTTTTTATTCTACTTTATTTTTCTATCTGCAGCCATTTTGCTTTTATTTTCCTTTTTTCTTTCTCTATTTTCCTTTTTTAATTTCTTACTGTGTTCCCATTTTTCCTTTACCATCTTTCTTTCTTTCTTTCTTTCTTTCTTTCTTTCTTTACCGTCACATTTTTCTTTCATTTCTTCGTCTCGCTTCTATTCCTTTTCTGTTGTACTCCCTTTTAATTTCCTTTCCTTTCGTTTCTTTCTTTCTTTAATTTATTTTTAAAGCTGTATTGCCGTTCCCATTTTCCCCATTATCTTTTCTCTTTCTTTCTCTTTCTTTCTCTTTACTTTCATTCATTCATTCATTCATTCATTCATTCATGCTTTATTTATTTATTTCTTTTACTTACTTTCTGTTTTCTTTCTTTTGTCTTTCTTTCTTTCCTTCGTTTTTCTTTATTTTTTCTTCTTTCTTTTTTCCTTTTTCTTTCTTTCTTATTTATTTATTTAGCTGCTGCCATTTTTCTTCCTCTCTTATTTTCTATCTTTCTTTTGTCTTTCTTTCTTTCCTTCCTTTTTCTTTATTTTCCTTCTTTCTTTTTTCCTTTTTCTTTCTTTCTTATTTATTTATTTATTTAGCTGTTGTCATTTTCTTCCTCTCTTTCTTTATTTTTTCTTTCTATCTTTCTTACCTTACTATTTCATTCATTCTTCCTTTAATTCTTCGTTTCATTTATTTTCATTTCTAGTTGTTCTCTTTTTCGTTTTGTTTGTTTCTTTCTTTCTTTCTTTCTTTCTTTCTTTGTTCATCTAATATTTTTGCTTTCCTTTTTCTTCGTTCCTAATTTTTTTCACCCACCTCTTTTCTACTCTATTTTAATATCTTACTATTTCAGTCTCTTTCAATATTTTTCTTCATCTTAGGTTTTTGAATTTTTGGATTTTACTTTTTTTTCCTGGCTTCATTCTTTCTCATCCTTAGTAGGATGTTTTTTCTTACTTCTCTTCCTAAAATTGCTTACATTTTAAAAAATATTTTTGGCCAACATTTCTTTGGAATAGAAGACTTTCTTTAACATGGAATCATTTACTTTAACCTGTATGAGAGAACTTACATGGCTTCGACAAAGATTTGGACAACAGTACCTTAGGATCAATACTTCGGATACTTACCTGGCACAGGAATCCGTCCCTGTGCTGGTAGTATCACTTCTACGACTAGCTGGGACCGGCTCTGACCAGCTATGACAATCTAAGACAAGCTATGACTAGTTTAGACCAGCACTGATCAGCTTGGAAAAGCGGCCCGAGTGAAAACACACGGGTCCCCACGTTAAAAACTGACTTTGTGTCACAACCTGGCTCAGTGGGGGTCAAGTAAATCTTACATGGTGTAGCGATCCGTCCCGCGCTGGTAGTATCCCAGCTATGACTAGCTTGGATCGGCTCTGATCAGCTCGGACAAGCTATGACCAGCTAAGACCAGCTTGGACCATCTTGGACCAGCGACCCGAGTGAAAACACTTGAGTCCCCACGTTAAAAATGACCTACTGTCACAATATGACTCAGTGGGTGGGTGGGGGGGGTGGCAAGTAAATCTCTACCTTAGGATCAATACAGCTGTCCTTCGTCATTCAAATAGCCCTTCCGTTTGGCTTAGAAATTAGAATTAATCTATACACCAGAGATATTGGGCTTGTTTCGTTAGCTCAATTACGACTGAATAGTGGGTCAGATACCCACTGGGTGCTCCATAATTTCGGCCTGGCGTTTCGTCCAATCTGTGCTTAGAAAATCCGTATTGAACAATTCGACGTATTATAAAGGTTACCAAGCTTGTCTCGCTAGATCAATCCTGACCGAGTAGTGAGTTCGATCCTCACTAGGTGCTCCACACTTTCGGTCAGGTGGCACATCTAAGCTATACTTAGAAAATTATTATTGGACACTTCGACGTGGTGTAATGGTTAGCAAGCGTGTCTCGCTAGATCAAGTACAACTGAACAGTGAGTTCGATCCTCACTAGGTGCTCCACACTTTCGGCCTTGTGCCACATCTAAGCTACGCTTAAAAAATCCCTATTGTGCACTTGGAGGTGGTATAATGCTTAACAAGCTTGTTTTGCTAGATCAATTACAACCGAGTAGTGAGTTCGAGCCTTACTTGGTGCTTCACACTTTCATCCTTGTGACAGATCTAATCTATGGTTAAAAAATCAGGATTGGGCACTTCGAGGTGGTGTAACTGTTAACAAGTTTGTTTCGCTAGATTAATTTCTGCCTTGTGCCACATCTAAGCTTCGCTTATAAAAGCATTACCGTATTTTCCGGCTTACGAGACACACTTTTTTCATAAAAAATAATCTGAAAAATACGTGTGCGTCTTCCAAGACGAATGTAAGGCACGTGCAGGCTCAGGTAAGCGTGGACGGTCACCTAATTGTCTTGACCGATAGGGACGTGGATTTGTATGTTGAGCCATTACACTATAATGTTAGCTATCTATCTAATTCATCCTTTTGTATGATGTAACCTCAGTACTTAGCTGTTACGAGTATTTCCAAGACTATAAACCTTCCTGGAGCCGAGCCACAAGTTTAAACATGCTCTGTTTACTAGTAGCGGCGAGAGCCTTTCTGCTCTTGATTAGTATGTCATTGCTATACAAACAAAATCGGACGAATGATTAATGTAAGCAATACGTGGCGCCATTATGTGAGGGACGCATGGTGAAGTTGTTGTATGAGAATGACTTTTTTTTTCCTTAGAAATTTCTTTCCAACATTAGGGTGCATCTTTCAAGCCGCTGCGTCGTGTAAGCTCTAAAGTACAGTATATACCAGAGACATATATTTATAACTGTTTAAATATCAATAAGTTCAGTGTATAGGTAGGTATATTATTGTATGTATTTCCGGGAAGCATTTTTTAAAAAAAAACGATGTGACTGGAGCCTTGCAGCCGATGTCTCATTTCATCAATCTCCAACCGCTCAATGGAGGAAAACTGACGTGCAATATTTGATAAATTCCAAAACCAAGCGTCGTTTCACCAGCAATCTAATGCTAAATATTCTCCAGTCACAGTGAACGTTGCCGCTATCAACGAAGCTCCATCCGGTGATCGTCTGTTATGTTTCAATTTTACTGCAAACTTTAAGTGCAACTCTCGATCCATTACTAACAGCGCTGGGGAAATGGTCGGCTCATTAGACCGCCCAAGAAAGTGGCTAATGCTTTTTATGTTATATCTTTACGGGAGCCAGATAAACCAAAAATGGCGTACTGCTTGAATATCTGAGATTCCTAGGATTGAAAGAGTTCAAAATCTTTGAGGTGAATTATTTTCCATTCTGCAGCTTAATTACCATAGACACAGCATTGCAAGCCTCCTGGTATTTGAAAAGTAAATGTTAACATGAGTTCCATTCTTTATTTCCATATGATAAGACCTTTACGTAGGTGGCTCCACGAAAACGCCATACTTAGCGCTTAAAAAGTGTTATATTCCGTGCTAATAGGAATATATACTTGAAAAAGAGGGTGAAAAAATAAGTAGAGGTTTATTGTACAAAATCAGTGCAATAAGAATAAAGGTAACAGTTATTCCCAAGGTCGTCGCAAGTCAATACAGTAGTGAGTGCTACTACTGCAAGGTCGGTAGTTCTAGCGTAAGTATGAGTCGTAATCAACAGATCCCAATACTAGAAGTATTTAAAAGCCTACCCACGAGGTAGGATGAGGCACAAGGCCGAATTTTATGTGGAGCAATCCGAGCCCGTAGGCTCGGCCAAAAATTTCCCGTAACACCGCATAAACGGGTTCGTGTCTGTCTACATCCCCGGGTTCGTCTCTTCTCAAAGGCAGAGAGTTCGACAGCACCGCTGGAACAGATCCCAGCTAGAGTATCTAGCAACTGCCCCACGCAGTGACATGTGGCACAAGGCCGAATTTAATGTGGGGTTCCCGAGACCGTAGGCTCGCCCGCCTAGACCCCTCATAAACGGGACCAGGTCTCTCTACCTCCCCGAACGAGACTCTGCCTTTCGGCATAGCCTCGTCCGGGTTCCTCTCTGCCCGAAGGCGGAAAGTTAGACTAGCACAGCTGGAAAAGATTCCAGTTAGTGTATTTGTTAACCTCCTCACGCGATCAGATGTGGCACAAGACCGAATTTAATGTGGGGTATCCGATCCCGTGGGCTCAGCCAAAAATTCCCAGTATAAAATGGTGTCGGGTAGCTTTTTCCTGAGACGAGACTCTGCCCTTCGTCATCTCCCCCCGCCCGGAGGCAGAGAGTTTGACCAGCACAGCTGGAACAGATTCCAGAGAGTCGATATTTAGTCCCCCCCAAGAGGGTTGCATGTGGCACAAGGCCGGATTTAAAGTGGGTTTTCCGAGCCCGTAAGCTCGGCCAAAAAATGCCCGTAGAACCCGCATAACGGAATCGGGTTGGTCAACCACCCCGAATGAGACTCTGCCCTTCGGCTGAGCCTCGTCTGGGTTCCCCTCTGCTCAGAGGCAGAGAGTTCGACCGTCGAGCCGAAAAGATTTCAGCGAGACTGTCGTCCGCTGCCTTACCGATATTTATAGGTACTTACTACCTATAGTGTAGTCACTCATGGGGATGACATGTTATTCCATTATAACAAAAAGTTTAATTAAATATTCAAAAAACTCTTTCATCTATCCTCTTAATAATAAAATAAAGATTGTGATGATAAAACTACATTTTTCATTACGTTTAGAGCATTTTTCCATCAAGGCATGGTGATGTTTTAGCGATTTCGTAGAGTTGCCTACAGTTACAGATAGGAAACGACATACTACGTTCACGGATTCGAATAATCCACAATCGCCTTCATATTACAATTGTAAGGAGGAAGTCTCACGCAGAAAGGTTATCATTCAAGAACTCCAACTTTGTGGTCGAGACATCTGCGTGAATGCTTCAGTTAGCACTACCAAGACGGTAGTTCTAACTATCAAGACTGGAAAACCCAGATATACCAGCCATTTTTGGTTTGATCCGGCTCTTGTAAAAATGTAACTTAGCAGAAGACGTCAGGTATTTTCTGGGGTGAGTCAATGTGCCGACCATTTTCCCCAGAGTCTTTAGCAATGGATCGAGAGTTGCACTTGAAGTTACTAGTGCTTATCGGAAATGGATACAATAATATATACACACTTACACATTGAACTCATCGATATTGAAATACTTATGAATATATGTCTCTGATATATAATGCTTTTATAAGAGAAGTTTAGGTAAGAAAGCGAGGAGCTCCTAGTGAGGATCGAACTCACTAATCGGTCGTAACTGATCTAACAAGACAATCTTGCTAACCACATCACCACCTTGAAATGCCCAATCCTGATTTTCTAAGAATATCTTAGATGCAGCACAAGGCCGAAAGTGTGGCGCATCCACTAAGGATTGAACTCGCTAATCATTTATGATTGATCTTCAAGCAATGGGTCAAAAGTTATCTTGTAACCTGTACATTTTACGAAATCGTTTTGCATTTACGTCACACTCCCCAGTTGTGTATGTTTTGTTGGGTCTTGAAGCTGGTGTTGGGTGAACCTTAATGATAACTCTCCTCAACTTTGCCAACAGATGAGTCAGAGTGTCGTCTTGATGAAAGTGGTAATGAAAACAGTTTTTAGACATATATATTGATTTTTTTTTATCCCCAAAAGAAACCGCTAAAGGAAATAAGATAGCTACCTTGCTTTTGTGCAGGTAGTGCAAGAGGTTAGCATCCCAGAAAGAGAAATTGACTAGTCGAGTTCGAATACCGTACGGGTTCGTAGCGTTCGCTTTTGCGCGGTAAGCATGGGAAAGTTTGTTTTGTTTTGTTTTACGGCATATCAACCTGAATGGGATCATTTGATACCCGCAAATTTTTTATTGCTGGTAATATTTTTTTTTCGAAAATGGATTGCGAGTAATATTTTTTTTCTTTAAAAATTAATTTCTGGGAATATTTTTTTTTCGAAAATGGATTGCGAGTAATATTTTTTTTCTTTAAAAATTAATTTCTGGGAATATTTTTCTTCAAAAATATATTGCTGTTAATATCTTTTACAAAAAATATATAGCTGGTAATATTTTTTTTTACAAAAAAATGTATACCTGCTTGTATTGCTGGTAATATATATTTTTTAAAAGTATTGCTGATAAGAATTTTTTCCTTCAAAAATTTATTGTTGATAATTTTTTTACAAAGTATTTCTAGTATTAAAACTTATTTTTACACTATCATAGTATTTTGACTCCAGTTTGGGAGTTAACTATTTGCCGATAGCTGGAACCCTAACAGGTTCTACCACTCCGGGTCATGGTGGCCCCTGGGAACTGAGAGCAATTAAGGGGTGGTTCCACGCTCCTCAAAACCTCCCGATCAGAGGCCTTGCTGCCGGATGTAGTTTTTCGTCACACCCAGGACGGTTTGAAATTAGTCATTGTGCACATATTTATATTCATTTATTTGTCGTTGATTGAGCTCTGAAGAACGAGGAGCGATAACCGCTTTACCATTTTTTGTTTCTTTTGTTATATTATTTGATTCCCCACATTATGTCAACATGCTAAATTATAAAACTTCTAATTTTTCTAAAATATTCAATGACAATTTATTGTAGTAAGCTACGCATCCGAGTAAAACCAACGGTACTTTGTATCTCCTTACCTGCTTGCCCTTCACCTGAAAATTTGGTTTCGATCCGGGATATTTTTTACGACGTTCATGCTCACATATTCATAACTAACATTAATTTATATCTTAGAAATTCAACTCCGGAAGCTGATCTTGGATGAGATGAAAAGTAGCTGGGAAAATAAAAATAATGTGCATGAATTGGATAATTATAATTTTTCTTGATCAATTTTGTACAGACACTAAAAAAATGATTCGTGAACTCGAGAGGTTTAAGATAAAAATGAATAGATACAATATTTCTAGATTATATATATGATGAAAAATATGGAAAAGACAAAACGAAATCCGAATATGCAAGTTTACTGTTTTAATGTTGTTTTACTGTCGACGTCAGACGTTTCGGTCTAGTAGACCATCTTCAGGACATGGTTATTAGAAACATACTTAGGATTAGACGATATTTAAGTCAACATGAAGAGACGATAGACACAAGACTAGTCAGAAACAGAACAACTGAAATTCTAAAGTCAGCGTTCCCTTTTTGGGGATTCGGTCACGTTGGCATTACGTTGGGGTCAAGCGGGCGATGCTGTGAATGAGACTTTATCTTAAATGAAAAAGAGGAATTCTATTTGAATCTAAAACTTATAAGTACGTTTGTTAAGCATTAATCTTGCCCGGAAAGGGGAGATGTTAAAGAAGCCGGGTCTAGTATTTACCGTACGTGAAGTGGATATTATGCCTGCCTCATAAATCCATCTAAGGTTTTTATTATGGATATATTTTAAAATCTTCACAGAGTCGAAATCGAAATTATGATCAGATTCAGTTAAATGAACAAATAAAGCATTATTTAAATTACCGAGGCGAATATCTCGTTTATGTTTGGAAAGACGAGATTTTACGGACCTACCTGTTTCCCCCACATATCTCAAGTTGCAGTCTTTGCATGGGATCTGTTAGACGCAAGCATCGGATGTAATATGTTGTTTGCTGGTGTTATTTAATATACTGCGAATAGTTCTAGTAGGTAATATAGTAGTTTAAATTTTTAGCGCGTTTAGATTATTGGAGATGTGTTCGGTCAAAGGGTTATTCGGTAGAAAGATGCGACCAAAAGAATTATCAGGGGCAGCTGATAGTGTGCCTTTCACTGACGTAGATGTAGTAGTTAGTATTCGAGGTGTCATATATATATATATATATATATATATATATATATATACACTAGTTGGCATACATTTTTTTTTCTTTTATTTAAAAACTCACACTCTACAGGGATGCACACACAAACATACACACACACACACACATAACATACAAAATAATCACACTATTTTAAAAACATTTTTATGATTAAAATAACAAATGCTTATTTAATAAAAATGTAAAGTTTTTGCATATCTTTTCATTAAGTTTTTAGATATACAAGAATGAAATTTTCAGTTTGCTCTGCGTTTGCGAAAGCTATAAACACATCACAAATCCGAACGGTTCAAAAATGTGGAATTTGGCCCCAGAAATAAATATTTGCGCATGACCAGTTGTATGCTGCATGTTGAAGGGTAAGAAACCTTTAAAAATGTCTTCGCTTTTAAAAAGGAAAAAAATAAATTTTCTTAAAAAATATTGTTTACTATGAAATTCTATAAAATTAAATTAAAGCAATTCTTAAACCGCGAAGTATGGTTTTTGTCAAATTAATTTTCCAAATAAATCAGCTTATTCAAATGTAATCGAATGGTTTACGAAACGAGACATAGAATTTGTAAATCTCGACAAAAAATGACAGCGATATCTTCAATAATACTAAATGCTGTGAGGATTCGAACACTCGTTAGCGTGTTGCTAAAATTTCTAGTTCTTGAAAATTCTGTTGGGATTGACAAAATATAATTAGGGTTTTATGAACGGATATTTTAAAATTATATATCACTATATACACGATTACATTAAACGAAAGAGGAGGTTGACGAAGGATAAGCATAAAAAATACCATTCACCATAATGTGGTGAATCGAATAATATAACAAAAGAAACAAAGAAAATGGCTAAGCGGTTATCGCTCCTCGCTCTTCAGAGCTCAATCAACGACAAATAAATGGATATAAATAAGTGCACAATGACTAATTTCGAACCGTCCTGGGTGTGACGAAAAACTACATCCGGCAGCAAGGCCTCTGATCTGGAGGTTTTGAGGAGCGTGGAACCACCCCTTAATTGCTCTTAGTTCCCAGGTCCACCATGACACGGAGTGGTAGAACCTGTTAGGGTTCCAGCTATGGGCAAATAGTTAATACCCAAACTGGAGTCAAAATATTATGATAGTGTAAAAATAGGTTTTAATACCAGAAATACTTTGTAAAAAAAATAACCGGCAATAAATTTTTGAAGGAAAAAATTCTTATCAGCAATACTTTAAAAAATATATATATTACCAGCAATACAAACAGCTATACATTTTTTTGTAAAAACATATTACCACCTATGAAACATGAAAACTCTTATGTAGCGATGGAATCATATTTTTTTTAAATAATTATAATATTAGGCTCTACTATTCTATCGAGCACTGTTTTTCAAAAATAAAATAAAAAATACTAAAGAACCTTGGATTATTAACCTGACGGTACTTTCCTATTTTACACACACACACACACACACACACACACACACACACACACACACACACACACACACACACACACACACACACACACACACACACACACACACACACACAAATATATATATATATATATATATAAGGATTGCTTCAAAAATAATGTCTACGATATTATTACGCTTGCCCTTGTGATCTGAGGCGGATTTTGTTTTTATTGCAGTAGAGTTTAAACTGACCTGCCAATAACCTTAAATTATTCTACCTTGTTATCGATAGCAGTCGAAAGGCAATACCGAAAAATGACCTTTGACATGAAAGTGCGTATAAAGTAGAAATGTATCACTGAATTACTTCAAATGGGGAAAAATAGTTGGCCCCATTGATATTCATATACGCTGCTTACAGTGAATGTGAAAGGCGGTGCGTAAAACGTTTCCCCGGTCTCAACAGCGACATGTGTGACAAGTCATGCTGGGGGAATATTGGGTTTCTCTGCTGGATAAAGGTTTTTTTACGAGCAAGTAGAATATTGTTTATCGTTTGCGAAAATGCACAAGCAGTTGGCTTGACAATAAAGAGAAAAATAAGTGTTTTGGTGCTCCAAACGCGCTTTACCCGACCACGTTATTGCTCTCTTGTATCTGCTGTAGTGTTTCATGGTAATAAATAGCAGGTATTAGTATCGGAGCATCCCTCGTGTGTATGTGTGTTTTTAACGTGTCTTATAAAATACTAGCAGCCATACCCAGCTGGTCGACCAGAAAAAGCGTTCAAATAGAATGGAGCAAAAACAACATCATGTTTAGATGCAACAGAATCTATCTTCAATTACAGTAAAGTACTTTCATTAAAAAACATTTTGAATTAATGCAGTTATTGATATAACATACGTAGTCTGTATTTATTAAGTCGAAGTTTGCCGATGACATGACTGGGTAAAACAGGCAACATAGATCTTGAGTGAAAAGGTATCACACAGGCAGACAGACAGACGTCCTCTGTTTTATCGATACATTATTGGAGCGTTTTTCAGACATTTTTCTTGGTTCAACTTATTCCCATTGCTTTCTGCCAATAGACCTCCCCAAAGATTCGCTAAAAATGAGATACCATGATGAAAAAGGGTGTAAACTTAATAAAAACTAAGTTTTATCGTCAAAATATTTGTGTTATTATTAAGAGGAATGACCAAAGGAGTTTTTCATTATTAAATCTTATTTTTTATCCTTTTTAGAAACTTCAATATTTTTGGTAAATCTTTTACTTGCGTCAGCGGTGTGACCATAAATTAGAATAGAAAATGCTAGGGATTTTACAACGAAAAATATATTTGAAAATTTCTGCAAAAATCAAATAATATTCGGATTTTAATGAAACTTTCAAAATATATTCGCAAATGAATGAAATAATTCTAGAAATGTTTCATTTTTTGAAAATTTAAATCCTCAATTTTATTTTTTAAAAACAATACCCCTAGTAAGCGGAAATATGGTCTGAATCATAAAATAAAGAATGCAATAACACTAAGACATTATTTAATGAGAAAAAAAGGTTTTAATTGCTTTTATGAATAAGATATATTATGGCTACTATTGTCTTAGGAAAAAAAAAAGATGAATAATGAATGTTTTGAATGTTTTTATTTTTTATTTTAATTTTACTTTGAATAATTTATAAAGTTGTAAATCTTTAAAATTCTGTAATAATTTGAAGCGGTTAGGTGATAATGTTATTAAGTAAAAAATATATTTACTAATTATAAATGTAAAAAGCATATTAAAATTCATCGACCCCCAGTATTTTAAAAATAATTTTCATTTTTTGTGTGTGTATAAACGTGCCCATTTATGTAAATTTCTATGTCTAAGCACATTATCAGAAAATAAGAGCGGTAACTATAGTAAATTTTAAAATATCTGAAATTCAGACATTAGATTACTCAGAACATTTTCCTAATTTTTTAAGATTACTGGATGGTTAGAAATTATATAAAATAAGGGGTCACATTATATTCGTCAAGCAATTTTTCACCGATAGTTTCCTTTTTACCGATATTTTCTTTTTTACCGATATGTCCCTTTCTACTGATATTTTCCTTTTAACCGATATGTTCCTTTTTACCGATATTTTCCTTGTTACCGATATTTTCTTTTTTACCGATATGTCCCTTTTTACCGCTATTTTCCTTTTTACCGATATGTCCCTTTTTACCGCTATTTTCCTTTTTACCGATATGTCCTTTTCTACTGATATTTTCCTTTTAACCGATATGTTCCTTTTTACCGATATTTTCCTTGTTACCGATATTTTCTTTTTTACCGATATGTCCCTTTTTACCGCTATTTTCCTTTTTACCGATATGTCCCTTTTTACCGCTATTTTCCTTTTTACCGATATGCCCCTTTATACTGATATTTTCCTTTTAACCGATATGTTCCTTTTTACCGATATTTTCCTTGTTACCGATATTTTCTTTTTTACCGATATGTCCCTTTTTACCGCTATTTTCCTTTTTACCGATATGCCCCTTTCTACTGATATTTTCCTTTTAACCGATATGTTCCTTTTTACCGATATTTTCCTTGTTACCGATATTTTCTTTTTTACCGATATGTCCCTTTTTACCGCTATTTTCCTTTTTACCGATATGTCCCTTTTTACCGCTATTTTCCTTTTTACCGATATGTTCCTTTTTACCGATATTTTCCTTTTAACCGATATGTCCTTTTTACCGATATTTTCCTTGTTACCGATATTTTCTTTTTTACCGATATGTCCCTTTTTACCGCTATTTTCCTTTTTACCGATATGTCCCTTTTTACCGCTATTTTCCTTTTTACCGATATGCCCCTTTCTACTGATATTTTCCTTTTAACCGATATGTTCCTTTTTACCGATATTTTCCTTGTTACCGATATTTTCTTTTTTACCGATATGTCCCTTTTTACCGCTATTTTCCTTTTTACCGATATGTCCCTTTTTACCGCTATTTTCCTTTTTACCGATATGTTCCTTTTTACCGATATTTTCCTTTTAACCGATATGTCCTTTTTACCGATATTTTCCTTGTTACCGATATTTTCTTTTTTACCGATATGTCCCTTTTTACCGCTATTTTCCTTTTTACCGATATGTCCCTTTTTACCGCTATTTTCCTTTTTACCGATATGCCCCTTTCTACTGATATTTTCCTTTTAACCGATATGTTCCTTTTTACCGATATTTTCCTTGTTACCGATATTTTCTTTTTTACCGATATGTCCCTTTTTACCGCTATTTTCCTTTTTACCGATATGTCCCTTTTTACCGCTATTTTCCTTTTTACCGATATGTTCCTTTTTACCGATATTTTCCTTTTAACCGATATGTCCTTTTTACCGATATTTTCCTTGTTACCGATATTTTCTTTTTTACCGATATGTCCCTTTTTACCGCTATTTTCCTTTTTACCGATATGTCCCTTTTTACCGCTATTTTCCTTTTTACCGATATGCCCCTTTCTACTGATATTTTCCTTTTAACCGATATGTTCCTTTTTACCGATATTTTCCTTGTTACCGATATTTTCTTTTTTACCGATATGTCCCTTTTTACCGCTATTTTCCTTTTTACCGATATGTCCCTTTTTACCGCTATTTTCCTTTTTACCGATATGTTCCTTTTTACCGATATTTTCCTTTTAACCGATATGTCCTTTTTACCGATATTTTCCTTGTTACCGATATTTTCTTTTTTACCGATATGTCCCTTTTTACCGCTATTTTCCTTTTTACCGATATGTCCCTTTTTACCGCTATTTTCCTTTTTACCGATATGCCCCTTTCTACCGATATTTTCCTTTTAACCGATATGTTCCTTTTTACCGATATTTTCCTTGATAGCGCTATTTTCCTTTTTACCGATATGTCCCTTTTTACCGCTAATTTCCTTTTTACCGATATGTCCCTTTTCCAAGCCAACCGAATGATCCTTAGTGGCCGAAACGGTTAAGGCCCGTCAGGCTATATGATTGTTCCGTATTGGATACAGGTTCGAATCCTGTCGAGGACAAATATTTTCTATAAAATTTTCTCGGACATTCAGGCCGGTAAATGTTATTTAATACTGTTTATTATAAACAGAGCATTTACTTAAATACTTCTATCTATAAAAAGAATGTTAAACATAAAAATGTCTTTAAATATATACATACATACATACATACATACATATATATATATATATATATATATATATATGTATATATACATATATATATATATGTATGTATATATATATATGTATGTATGTATATATATAAATATATGTATGTATGTGTATATATATATATATATATATATGTGTATGTATATATATGTATGTATATATATGCAGAAATATAGTCTTAAAGTGTGCTATATTTATGGGGTAAAGTGCTCAATATCAGAGATAGAGCGTGTGTAAATATAAAAGTGGACATGGAAGTCAGCACTTAGGGGCGACAGTCTGTTTCATGCTAGTGCAATCGTAGTCGCCTGACGATTACACTAGCATGGAACAGACTGTCGCCCCTAAGTGCTGACTTCCATGTCCACTTTTGTATGTATATATATATATATATATGTATATATATATATATATATGTATGTATGTATATATTTTGTATGTATGTATGTATATATATATATATATGTATGTATATATATATATATATGTATGTATATATATATATGTATGTATATGTATATATATATATATATGTATGTATATATATATATATATATATATATATAGAGAGAGAGAGAGAGAGAGAGAGAGAGAGAGACAGAGAGAGAGAGAGATAGATATGTAATTAGAAAATGATAAGAGGCTTAAAACATCTCTATAACGGTATTTGAATTTAGATATGCATTTCGCTTTCACGCTATTTTCGTCAGATGGGTGCATGTCTCTTGGTAGGGGACTAGGCGAATCAATTCACTCAACTGCATCCTCACCGTTTTTAATCGATTAGCTGTCGATAATGATCCGTTTTGATTTTATAATTATTTATGTTTCTCTCTCACACACTTTTATCTTTCTTTTCCACTTTTTTTCTCTCTCTTTTCTCTCTATCCTCTTCTTTACGTATCACTTTTGTCTCTTTTCTTTCTTTTTTACTTAATTTTTCTTACTCTCTCTCTCACTCTCTCACCTCTCTCTCACACCTCTCTTTCTCTCTCTTTTAATATCTCATTCACTCTTTTTTGACATTCGCCCGTCTTTCTTCCACCTATCTCTCCTACTCTTTCGCCATTTTCTATTACTTTTTTTTACCTGTCTATTCGCTGTTTTCTCTATTCCCTATCTGTTTCTCCCCCACTTTTCCAATCTCCTCTTTTCGTTCTCTATATTTTACCTCCACCATTTTCTTTTCCCGCCTTTTTCCCTATACCTTTCACACTTTTTCGTTCTCTTTGCTCTCTCTCCTCTACCTCACAAAGTCTTTTTTCCTTTGTCTTCATTCGTTCACCTTCTTTAAGCTGTCCTACTCTTTCTTTCTTTGTTTGCTTCTTTCTTTCTTTCTTTTATTTGTTTATCCACTTCTCCTTCGCTTTCTCTCTTTTTTCTCTTTCACTTCTCTTTTTACATTTATTTCTCTCTTCCTTTTTCTTTCTCTTTTAATCTCTCTTTTTATCTTACTTCTCTTCCTCTCTCTTTTCCCCTTTCCACTTCACCTCCCTTTCTCTTTTCCTATCTGTTTATTCTTTCCATTTCTCCTCCCTTTTCTCTTGTCTTTTTCTCTCTTTCTCTCCTCTTTTCGTTCTCTTTCTCTTTCTTTCTCTCGCTATCATTCCTCTCTCCCCACATTTTCTCTATCTCTTATCTTTTTCTCTTTCTCTTCCTCTCTCTTTCTTTTTCTCTTTCTCCTCATCTTCTTCCTTATCTCTTTGCTCTGTCTTTTGCTCTCTTTTATATATTTCTACCCGTGTCGGATATAGAGTAGCACCCACCGAAGAGATTCCTATTCCCTTACCATATTTTGGGAGCCTGTCTTACATGGCCGTCGCCTGACTAATTTGTTCTTACATACTGATGAAAAACTACAGGACCTCCTATACAAAGTAGTAAAGGAAAGAGTGATCAGAGGACCAAACATTAACTGTAACAAGACAAAATATATAACCGTCAGCAAGAGGAACCACCCAAAACAAGAAATACAGAAGTTTAAATATCTGTTCAAGTGCTTTAACAGAGGATGAAAAATGCTACATCAAAGTCGAACTGGAATAGCAAAAGATACATTCCGAATCTAAGCAAAGTAATAAGAAACAGGAAAACATTTGATTTTTGAATTATCTTTTAATGAATACAGCTTCGACGGTAAACGAAAAGATAATAGCTATAGATTAATACAGTAAAATCTGTCGACCTACATAGGTATTGCGCTGAAAACAATGCGCTATGATGTGCTGTTTCTGTTCCGTTATAGTAGAACAAAAATATAACACCTGGATCATTTTAACATACATAAAACAAGGAAAAGAATACTAAACACTTATCTGTCCTCCTGTACGGAAGTGAAATCTGAACAATCTCTTCATAGATGAAGAAACTTGACGCAACAGAAATGTACTTCTACAGAAGGATGATGAGGGTACCAGGGACCGACACATGTGGGCAAAGACAAAATTTTAGAGAAAATGGAAACAAAAAGGAAAGTTATGTTTAACATCAGGAATTGACGGTTGAGGTTTCTGGGGCGCATAATGAGGAAAAAGGCTTGGAAAACCTGATACTCACAGGACAGATTAATGGCAAGAGGGAGAGACGAAAGTGAAATAAATTCTCCTGAAAAGGATGTGGAAATTCGAATAGCTAATTCGTGGGCCGCCTTGAATAAAATGAATGTAATCTGGAAATCCAATCTACCAGACAACCTCAAAAAGTTATTTCTTTCGCGTTCCTGTTGAGGTGACGTTAATGCATCGTGCAACTGTTTGGACATTAAATGAAACCCTACAGTTTACGCTTGGTGAAACCTACACTCGGATGTTGAGATCTATATCACAAATGTCTCTTGGAGACAACATCCAACTAAATCACATCAGGGATGAGTCCATAGAACTGTGACTTAGTTGGATGTTGTCTCCAAGAGATATTTGTAGTATATATCTCAGCAACCAAGAGTAGGTTTTGTTACAATTTTTGAGTATATTATATACTAGTGAGCAGACTCAAATGACTGGATTCAGTTTATAGTTCCCCCAAATGAAGGTTAACCAATCAGAAGGCGTAAAATATTCAATCCGTCTTATATAACGGCGGCCATTTTGGTTACTCTCTACGAATGTCCTGTCAGAACCAAAGATGACCAGAACAGAAGAAAGAACTACGCTCTGCTACGGAAACGAGATATCCACTGCTAACCTGAACTACGCTTTCCTACTGTCTTCGAAATATCCACTGCCAACGTCTGGATTCTATACTCAAAGACTACCGTCATCATGAACAACAGGTTTCACCAGGTTTAGACTCTAGAGTTTCAGTTAATGACCAAACAGTGGCACCATTCATTAGTGGCGCCTCCACAGGAACGTGAAAGAAATAACGTTTTGCGGTTGTCTACGATCTTACGCGAACGCAGAATGCGATTTTCCGGACACGAACAAAACAAGTACACGTAGCCATGGAGCAAGACGAGGTGCTCGCCCAGCAACCGCCTACATTGACCATCTATGTTACGACACAGAATGTCACTATTATGACCTTCCGATGTTGAAGCAGGACTTTGATGTTTGGCGTGTGATAGACTCATTAATTCATTCCGCCAGAAGTTTAGAAACGGCAGACTGTACTGCTTGGCATTCGCACCGGAATCTCTAATTTGAAGATTTCAGTGTGTTTCGGTGTCAATCAGAGCAGAGATTCGGGAAGGGCTAGATGAGACTAATGGTTATTGGGATTGTGTTTGGAGGGAGTAATCACTGGAGATGGCGATGTCATGCTTTCATTCATCTTCCTACAGGACTCAACACAGGGGCCTACATTGAGGAGGTAGTGCTGCCCTGGGTCAAGTGGGTTGTTTCTGGAAGACTCTATGTCTGGTAACAGGACTCTGCATCATGCCGCACAAGCAGGAGAACCTAGTCATGGTTTTCAGACAGTTTCTGAGACCACACCACCTCTTATGTCTGGTCACCTGACTCTTCAGACTGCAACCCGCTAGAGCGAGAGACCAACAAATCTCCTTGTACCAACAAAGATGAACTGAAGGCAAGGATTATGGCAGCATTCACCAACTTAAACCGTCCAGAAGAGATGCAAGAGATTCCGAAGTCACCTGGAGGCCGCGGTTGGAACCAATGGCTATTTTATTGAAGAGATTTACTCATTTGTATCTCACGATATTTTGTGTAATTATGTTAAATACATCTGTTAAAATGAGATGTCAATGTTACTTTCATTTTTTGCGTAATTTAAACGACAATTTATCCATCGCATCAAGTATAATATATATTAAAGACTTCTTACTACTACTAATAATAATACTAATACTACTACTACTACTAATAATAATAATAATAATGATGATAATATCTCTACTGAAATACAAGTATGAAGTATCTCGTTTACAGTCGCTCTCTCGCCGACGTGCTGTCGCCTCTTTTTGTCTTTTCTACAAATACTTTCACGGTAACTGCTCCGACGAACTATTTTCGCTAGTTCCCAAACTGCCTGAATGTAAACGTGCAGATTCCGAAGTCACCTGGAGGCCGCGGTTGGAACCAATGGCTATTTTATTGAAGAGATTTACTCATTTGTATCTCACGATATTTTGTGTAATTATGTTAAATACATCTGTTAAAATGAGATGTCAATGTTACTTTCATTTTTTGCGTAATTTAAACGACAATTTATCCATCGCATCAAGTATAATATATATTAAAGACTTCTTACTACTACTACTAATAATAATACTAATACTACTACTACTACTAATACTAATAATAATAATGATGATAATATCTCTACTGAAATACAAGTATGAAGTATCTCGTTTACAGTCGCTCTCTCGCCGACGTGCTGTCGCCTCCTTTTGTCTTTTCTACAAATACTTTCACGGTAACTGCTCCGACGAACTATTTTCGCTAGTTCCCAAACTGCCTGAATGTAAACGTGCAGCTAGGTTGGCATCTCGGTCCCACCCTTTCACTGTTGAAACGGTTAAATGTAGCTGTCTCTTCTACTCCAAGAGCTTCATGTCTCGCACCTCCCGTCCGTGGAACTCCCTTCCTCTTACTTGCTTTCCTGATAGGTATAATCTCCAACTGTTCAAATGCAATGACAATCGACATCTCCAGATTCCTTGATCTATTCCCTGTCCTTCTCTTCATCCTTTCCTCTCGCATGCCTCTTTACTCTCGCTCCCACTCTCAGTAACCCATTGCGTGCTAGTGGCATCAACGCCTTGCTTGGGGTGTAATAATATCAACTAATAATACTAATAATATCACCTATTAATCTATTAATATTAAAACTAATTACGAATACTACTATTACTACTATTATTACTAATAATAATATTTTTGTGTAATTTTGTCAAATATAGCTGTTAAAATGAGATATCAGTGTTATTTTAGTTGTTACGTAATTTAGACGACAAATTATCCATCGCGCCCTGTATAATATATATAATATTTACGTATTACTAATACTACTACAAATAATAATAATAATAATAATAATAATAATAATAATAATAATAATAACAATGATAATAATATCCCTACTGAAATACAAGTATTAAGTAATAATATTAAGGGATAATACTAATAATATCACCTATTAATCTACTAATATTAAAACCAATTCCAACTACTACTGATGATAATAATAATAATAATTATAATATTTTTGTGTAATTTTCGTAAATATAGCTGTTAATATGAGATGTTATTTTTATTTCATCGAAACTTGTGACGACAATTTATCAATCGCACCCTGTATATATTAAAGTACCTGCAGAATAAATAATAATGGTAATACGAATGAATAAAACTATCGATTATAATAAAGATTACAGATTATTCTTTGTAATAGGATCATAATTTCCAGATCAATACAACGTAAAAGCCGAAGTCGCATTGGGATAGCGAACGATACCTTGTAAAGGGTAAGCAAAGTATTAAGAATGATGAACATTTCCTTAGAAATAAAGGAAAGAGCCCTAAACAGCTATGTAGTGTCAATCTTCTTATATGGCAGTGGATACTGGACAATCTCCACACAGATGAAGAGGAAACTTGAACCAACGGAAATATGGTCCTACAGAGGAACGTTGCGATTACAATAGTCTGAACGTGTAAGCAATGAAGAAGTCTTGATGAGAATGGGAAAAAAAACGTTAATCCTCAGAATCAATGAGAGACAACCGAAATTTATAGCACATAATGAAAGAGAATTTGACATTTTCAGGCAATGTCGAAGAGAAGACAAACAAGGAAAAAAGCCGACCGCCTATCTGACGGAACAGGGTTTGGCGGCTTGACAAATGGAAAAATTTACTAAGACCTGCAAAGGGTAGGAGCTTGTGGAGGGCCATGATTGCCCATGTTCTGAAGACGAAGAAAAACCCATTAGCAAATAATTTACTTGTGCAGTCACATTCGTCCTTAACCGTATTTCTCTTTATATCAATACCTTTAGTCTTAGTGGCAGTCGATGATCATGGCTCTCTACAACTTCCTGTCTTTTTTACCTGAAATAATTTTTCAGTCATGTCTATTCCAAATCCATGGTCATGCATAAATGTGGTGTGCTGAGAAATAAGGTCTTTGAAGAAAGCAAATGTATGATAAATAATCTTGGGTGTATTTTTAATGTTGGGTGTAATTATCAATTATTGCCCTTTCGAGGACATTTTATCGTTAATAAGCATATATATATATATATATATATATATATATATATATATATATATATATATATATAATTTGATTTCTATCATTGTAAGCTAGTAAGCATATATATATATATATATATATATATATATATATATATATATATATGATATATATATATGATATATATATGATATATATATATATATGATATATATATATATATATATATCATATATATATATATGATTTCAATCATTGTAAGCTAGTACGCATATATATATATATATATATATATATATATATATATATATATATATTATTATTATTATTATTATTATTATACGTTATTTATTTTGACACATTTTAAGTAAATGCTCTGTTTGTAATAAACAGTATTAACATTTACTGGCCTGAATGTTTTTAAAACTGTTTATTATAAACAGACCATTTACTTAAAGGTATCACCACGATATCGCTGAAAAAGGAGCATAACAGGATAATGAAGGCCTTAAACTTGACGAAAACAAAGTTTTATCGTCAAAATGTTTATGTTTTCATTAAGAGGAAAGAACAAAGTAATTTTTAATTATTTTTCAAAATTTTTGTGTTTTTATTAAAGCATTCTAACTTTTGATTGAAAAACCTCGTTTCTAAGTATCAGCAGGTGTCCTACTAAATAACATTGCGGGTTTTT
>OZ038512.1:26831194-26833694 GCA_964036315.1 Acanthosepion esculentum | reverse complement strand
TGCTTTCATAATCACATCAAATGAAAAAAAATAAACAATGCATCGTGTGGCTATTAGAGAGCTGATAGACTCATTTGTCACTTATTCTACATGAGTGACTTAAAACTACTTTCGAAAAGTGGTAAAGGATGTGGGGGTATGGATAACGAAAATAAAATTTGGGTAAGGCAAAATATTGCAATTGGTGCGAAAACTGATACAAAATTCGACAAAGAAAAGCAGAACAAAAATGATTCGCGACCTAGAATCAGAGAATGTCTATAAATATCTTTGTATAAATAAAGAACAAATAATTCGTCGGGTAAAAAAAAAAAGGACAAAGAACATCTAAAAGCTAATGATAACAGCCGTCTCTTTTGTGAAGTCCTGCTCTGTGAAACCGACGCCCGAAAGGATGTTTACCCGATCACTACAATTTTAACCTGTTCAAACCTACGGTTAACCTTTATCTTTCCCTCCTAACCAGTACAAATTACCTCTTAACATAATCCTCTACCACGAGTGGCACCGGGGCCTCGTACCGGGTGAAGCTTACTGTAAAAAAAAAAAATCCACATTCATTGAACGAGCAGCCCGTGCTGCGTTTAACTGAAATTTATAGAATCTTCCACTTAATCCTTTGATCCTTGACCACCGCTTTACCGGTGGTAAAGAAAAATGATGACGTAATGACCAGCCACCGGTTGAACAGTGGTAGAGAAAAATGACGTAATGACCAGCCACCGGTTGAACAGTGGTAGAGAAAAATGACTTAATGCCCACCCACCGGTTGAACAGTGGTAGAGAAAAATGACGTAATGACCAATCACCGGTTGAACGGTGGTAGAGAAAAATGACTTAATGCCTAGCCACCGGTTGAACGGTGGTAGAGAAAAATGACTTCATGCCCAGCCACTGGTTGATCGGTGGTAGAGAAAAATGACTTAATGCCTAGCTACCGGTTGAACGGTGGTAGAGAAAAATGACTTAATGCCTAGCTACCGGTTGAACGGTGGTAGAGAAAAATGACTTAATGCCTAGCTACCGGTTGAACGGTGGTAGAGAAAAATGACTTAATGCCTAGCTACCGGTTGAACGGTGGTAGAGAAAAATGACTTAATGCCTAGCTACCGGTTGAACGGTGGTAGAGAAAAATGACTTAATGCCTAGCTACCGGTTGAACGGTGGTAGAGAAAAATGACTTAATGCCTAGCTACCGGTTGAACGGTGGTAGAGAAAAATGACTTAATGCCTAGCTACCGGTTGAACGGTGGTAGAGAAAAATGACTTAATGCCTAGCTACCGGTTGAACGGTGGTAGAGAAAAATGACTTAATGCCTAGCTACCGGTTGAACGGTGGTAGAGAAAAATGACTTAATGCCTAGCTACCGGTTGAACGGTGGGTAAACACTTGTAATTATTTTTATATCTACCGTGAAACATTACATAGCAATTATTTGCGAATTTTGACTCAGGAGAAGAGTAAAAAGTTTTCAAGAACGCAGGGGCTCAAACGGTTAAAAAAACTTTGCAGGAAAATAGGTTTCTCAAGGGTGGCAGCTGTTATAGAGTTTACGGCCGTATCATGTTGAAACACCAGTTCCCGTACTATCACCGAAGTTAAGCAATGTTGAGTCTGGTCAGTACCTAGAGGGCTACCAAGTGATGCAAATTTGGATGCCCAGGTTGGTATAATGGATAATTGTTCGAAATTGAAGATTGGAGAGTTCCAATTCCAGTCGGGTTCGTTATATTCACTTACGCGCAAGGTATGACCTTGTGAAAGGTATGAATCCACCTCTTCTCCTCCAGCCATGGGTTAATTAGCACATGTTGCGCAATCCTAACCTCTAGCCGTTGAATAGCGTTGCGCTGACATGATTAATAAAGAAATTTTATTGGAGTGTCGGAAAAATATCTTTACTGACAAAGGGGAACGCCCTTCTGGTAGTGAAGCGGTTACGTACTCCAACAGCATTAAAAACTGCATTATACATAGTCTGTCTATATTTCTGAGATGAGGTATTATGTATAGTATTTACATTAGTCGGACTAATTCATACCCAGAAATTCATACCCAGAAATTCATACCCAGATGTCCTCAAGGACTGGTTAGATCCAGTGACAGACCCAAAGAGTGTGAGTTCAATACCCGGTTAAGGCAGTGGAGAACTTTTTCAGAGGGAAAATTAGCAGGAGATAACTGATGACTAACATCCATCAAACATGGCACGTGGAAGTAGAACAGTCTGCCCCAGTGATCGAAATAAAGGGTTCAGTTCGAAATTCCAACCACCTGAAGAAGGCCGGAGCGTACAACGGCCGAAACGTTGTGACAAATATGGCGACAAAGATGAGGACAGTAGTCCGACTAATGTAAATACTGTGCATTATACATGAAGAGATATTATCGGGAGAAAATGACTACGTAATCAAATGCATCGAAATCTAATATAAACAGGATACTTAGGTGGGCCAAATGTTTTAATATCATTAAACTTTCGTTTAATTATATACTGAA